>BTHU01000001.1:14788555-15108555 GCA_036184795.1 Tokudaia tokunoshimensis | reverse complement strand
AATAAACACAGCCTAATTCCTTTTTTTGTTTTTTTGTTTTTGTTTTTTTTGAGAGAGGGTTTCTCTGTGTAGCCCTCGCTGTCCTGGAACTCACTCTATAAGACCAGGCTGACCTCGAACTCAGAAATCTGCCTGCCTCTGCCTCCCAAGTGCTGGGATTAAAGGTGTGTGCCACCACTGCCCGGCTCACAGCCTAATTACTTACATATTTTGTTGTACTTGGCGGGGATGTCTTAAGGAAGACCTAATCACAGTTCATTTATCCTCTTAGACAAGATGTCCTTTGAAGAACACATACAGTGTCAGTGGGCCTTTAGGTCCTTGCCAGTGGGATGTGACTTCTGACTATTTCATCAGTCAAAACAGGACACCAGATCTCTAAAGCATAGCATCCTTCCTCCCTAAACCTCTCTCTCCTCGACATCACCACAATTCAGTATCCTCCTATCCTGCCTCAGGCTGTCTGATAGAGAAATGCCTACCGTCCACATGTCCTACCTAGCTCTCTGAAATTGTGCCCATATTTTTTGTGTCTCAATTTTTTAGTTTCCCTGTAAAGAGTCGAGATTTTGGGTAATGTCTCCTTTTGGGCTTCTTGATATAGTACATTGATGACTTCATTCAGTTGTTTCAAAGGGCCAAGTAGTGATCTTTCCAGATAGATGGATTTCCCAACATATGCTGATGTTGCATCTCAGTAAACCAAGTGGGGATTGAAAGTATTATAAACTGAATGTGTATGTGTACTTTTACTTTTTATTACATTTATTTTATTGCTGTGTCATATACACATAGGGTGTACACATGCCTAGGAGCGTCCGTGGCGCCAGAGCCTGCTTATAAGAGTTGGTTTTCTCTTTCCATCTTGTGCTCACATCTGAAGCCTCAGGCCACCCAGGAGTAGGCTATTCATTCATGTGCATGTGACGCTAGAACAGAACCAGAGCTGCCTGCTTACGAGGCAAGTGTTCTTCCATCTGAAACACATCCACAGTCCCTTGCTCAGTTCCTCAGGCATATGAGGGTCTCATTGCTTTTATTTTCATATTAATGATGAATAATGTTTAGCATCTTGTCAGGAGTGTGAATGTTTGTGTGTACACAGGTGTATGTTGAGACCAGAAGACAACCTCAGGTATCATTCCACAGGAATTTATTTGCACATAGACTGTGTGTTGTTCTAGTAACGTTTGTTAAAAAGGCACTCCTTCAAGTACTTTCCCACTACTTATGGATAGGTCTATTTCCTTTAGATTGTAGATGTGCTAGGTTAAGATTTTCATATTTTCTGAATGATCTCTATTGTTTCTGCATCTAATATCTGGTGAGGGTTCTCCTTTCTGTGTTTTTGTCTTAGACTTAAAATTCTTGGACATCATAATTATGTTAATCCTTCCCTTGGATAGTTTTGGTGTATCCACATTTGGTGAGTTTTTTTTCAGTACTGAAGACTAAATCTGGTACAGTGAAAAAGCTACCCAAACACTAATCCATACATCAGCCCTCTTTTAATTTTTATTCTTATATACTTCAAAAATTACATCTTATTTATTTATTATGCTTTTAAATTTTGATTAATATTGTATATTATTTATTATGTATTTTGTTTGGTCTGCACATCACATGCATGCCTGATGCCCAGGGAGGCCAGAAGAAGGTTTCAGGTGTCCTGGAACAGGAGTTAAAGGTGGTTATGAGCCATCTGATATAAATGCTGAACTCAGGTCCTCTGCAAGATCAGCAGGTACTATTAACTCCTGAGGTGCACCCTACTGTTGTTGAAAGCCACCATGTGGGTACTGGGAAGTGAATCCAGATTCTCGGGAAGAGCATCCAGTGCTCCTAACCACTCAGCGATCTCTGCAACCCCACTTTTTCTTTAAGACAAGGTTTCACTAAGGTGCCCAGGCTTGCCTTGCCTTCACTATGTTTGTAGGCAGACCCTCAATTTGAAATCCTCCTGCCTCAGCCTCTAAAGTAGCTGTGATCCCAGGTCTGTGCCACTGGACCCAGCGACCTGACTATATTTACAACTGTATTATGCCAGAAGTGTATCCTGTACCATAATACTGTTATGATAATAGCATCATAAATACTGTCCTGTATTAGCATTCTGCATTCTGATATAACAGAAGTAGAGGTACCAGTAATTCTTTTAACATTTAGGGGTATGTGTGTACCTGAGTGTATGTAGGAGCACCACATGTGTGCCCTGCCTGCAGAGTCCATAAGAGGGTGTCAGATCCCCTGGAGCTAAAGTTACAGACTGTTGTGAGACCCCTAGTGTGGGTACTACAAACCAAATGTGAATCTTCTGCAAGAGCACCAAATGCTTTTAAGTGCTGGGCTATCACTCCAGCCCCGTCAGTGATTCTTTAGAGTAATAAATCTCACTTTGTTGTTTTCCAAGTGTTGTAGTAGTGATTCTCAGCCTGTGGGTGGAGACCTGTTTGGGGGTTCAATGACTCTTTCACAGGGGCTACTCAAAACCTTAGGAAAATAGATATGTACATTGGTATTTATAAAGTCACAAAATTACAGAATTAGCAAAAGTAACATTATAGTTGGAGGTCACCAAAATAATGAGAAACTGTATGAGATGGTTTCATCTTTGAGACCATTGAGAATCACTGTGTTGTTTTAGTGATTCTTTTTCAATGGGATGAGAGTTAAAATGAGACCATACTGAAAAACTCTCTGCCCTTATTTATCACAAACAGTGAACAGTGTAGCATGTGATATGTTAGTGACCACATGTATGTATGGAGATGGGAGAGGGTTGTGTGGAAGCCAGACACTGACATAAAGTATCTTCCTCAATTACTCTCTACCTGATTGTCGACACAGGATCTCTCAGTAAACCTGGAGCTCAGCAAGTTTGGCTGGACAAGCTGGTCAGCAGGCTTCAGGGACGCTCCTGTGTCTGCCTTCCTGGGCTGGGATTGCAGGGCTGTGCCATCACATGCTGCTGCTGCTGCTCCTCCTCCTCCTTCTCCTTTTTTTCTTAACATATATTCTATCCCAACCATAGTTTCCCCTAATTCTTCTTCTCCAAGTCCCCCTCACATCCACTTCCCCCATCCCATAGATCCAACTTCTACTTTATTTCCCTTGAAAAAAAGAACAAACTTCCCAGGGATGTCTATTGAACACCTCAAAGCAAATTACAGTAAAACTGGGCACGAACCCTCATATCAAAGCTGGACGAGGCAACCCAGTAGGAAGAAAAGGGTCTCAAGTGCAGGCAAACGAGTTATGGACACCCTCTACTCCTGCTGTTACAGGGTCCCAAAAAATCAACAAGCTACCCACCATAACATGTGTGCAGACGACTAGTGCAGATCCATGCAGGCTCTGTGATTGTTTCTTCAGTCTCTCTGAGCCTCTGTGAGCCCTGCTTAGTTGACTCTGTGGGATGTGTTCTCATAGTGTCCTTGACCCCTCGACTTCTACAGCCCTTCCTCCCCTTCTTCTGTGGGGTTCCCTTGACTTGGCCTGGTGTTTGGCTGTGGGTCTCTACATCTGCTCCTCTCGGTTGCTGGACAGTGCCTCTGATGATAATCAAGCTTGGCACTGATCTATGAATATAGCAGAAAAATCATTAGAAATCATTTCATTAACTTTTTTTTTGCCAGTTGCGTTTGGTTCCATCCTTGATCTCCATGCTGACCAGCCTCTGGTCCCTGGCCATCAACAGTCTCAGTCATGGGCTCCCTTTCATGATGTGGGCCTCAAATTGCACCAGTCACTGGTTGGCCACTCCCACAAGTTCTACATCATTACCCCAGCACATCTTGCAGGCAAGACATATAGTAGGTTGAAGGTTCTGCGGCTGCACACCCAGCTTCTTACATAAATGCTGAGGATGCAGCTTATGCCCCTACACTTGTGCAGCAAACACTTTCCCAGCTCTCACGTTTCCCCAGCCCTTTGACCCGCCCCACCCCCTTTTTTTGCATTGTGCTTAATAACTCAGCTGTTTGTCTGATTTTTCCACAGATCCCATCTGTTTCTTGCTCCTGGTATTTACCTCTCTGAAGACGCGTCTAACTTCCTTAAGACACAATGGCATCTTTTTTTTCTGATTTTGGCCTTATGTGGTACTTGGAAGAGCTAAACAAGAAAGAATTCATGAAGTTTAAGGAATTCCTCAAACAGGAGATTTTGCAGTTGGGGCTGAAACAGATTTCTTGGACCGAAGTAAAGAAGGCATCTCGAGAAGACCTTGCCAACTTACTGTTGAAACATTATGAGGAGAAGCAAGCCTGGGATATGACCCTTAAAATCTTCCAGAAGATGAATAGGAAGGATCTCACTGAGAGGGCAGGAAGAGAGATTGCTGGTGAGTTGGTCAAAGCTGCTTTACAGTGAGTGAGGATCATGCCATAGTTTTGCATGCCCTCTACCCTAGGACCATTGGGTGTCATGGGATAGTCTTCTGCTTGAGGAAGGAGGCAGCTTCATGTAAACACATTAGATCTAGTCTGTGTATGAGGGTAGCATGCCCTAACCATATATGGTTAAACTTCTACCCAGGACATTAATAATGTTCCCCTGAATCTAAACTGGAGCCTTAACTCTAGAGTTAAATGGTAGCACTGAGGATTGAGGGCAGCAGCAACAGAAGACACCTGCAATAAGTCATATTTATAGGGTCTAGGAAGATGGCTTTGTCTGCTTGTTATATAAACATGACAACCTGACTTTGCTTCTTAGCAACCACATGAAAACAAGGCATGGTAGCAAGTAGCCAGTCAGTTTGGCAAGTTTTAAGCCAACTTAAAAAAATTGTCTCAAAAAATAAATGGAGGGCCTGGAGAGATGACTCAGTGGTTAAGAACTTCTGTTCTTACAGAAGACCTTGGTTCTGTTTCCAGAACCTACCTGATGCTTCACAACAATCTGTAACTTCAGTTTCAGGCTATCCAATGCCTTCTTCTATCCTCTGATGGCACTGCACAGATCTGGTGCACATGCATGCATGCAGACAAATGCACCTGTTCACCCAATTTAAAAACAAATAAATCTTTTAAAAAGCAGAGAGCATTTGAAGAAAACACCAGTGTCAACCTGTACCCCTCCCCATTCACCCTCCCACATACATATCACATATGTATTTAAAACAGCTACGTAATAAGGTGTGAAACAAGATTTCTCAGTCTTTGTTGTGACTGTAACTGTTTTGATTTTAACAAGCAAAAACGTATATGTTTCATGAACATTGTGATCTTAAGACTCACAGATATCTTTTTCTTGGTATAAGATATTATGGATGCTTTAAGGTTCCATTAATTTCTTTGTCCTTGAGGTTTCATGATAAGCCTGGATCTAGGTGTTTTTCTAAGCAACTGTGCTCTGGGGCCAGTGAAAATCTCCTCATATTAACTAGCATTATTCTGGGCCTACAGCTTACAAACTTCTAAAAACATACATCATAAGGGGGCTGAAGAAATGATTCAGTGATTAGGAGTATATCCTACTCTTGCAGAGGACCTGAGTGTCTGTTCCTCTGGGGGCGGTGCCAGGCTGTAGGGATGCACAGAGACACTGCTTCAGGGGATGGGAAAGCCAGAGTTGGTTTAGGGGTCCCCAGGCCTGCAACAAGGCCACAGGGTCCTCATACTCTTGGACATCCAGGCGCCTCTGGGAGTCTTGGAAGAGCAGAGAGTGGATCCGGGCCAGAGGGCTGGGGACAGCATCTATCCCTGGGCGGGGGTGGGGGGACATAATGGGGAGCTCAGGTTTATCCTAGCATGGTGATTGTCCTTAGCTTGGCAGAGGCAGGCTTGGTGGCAGTTGTGACTGGGAGCACAGAGAGGCCTTCTAAGGGAGAATTAAATTGTGGCTCTGTAGTCAAAGGCCTTCTCCATGGCTCCCCACTGCAGATCTTGGTGAAAGAGATAGTCCATGGTTCTAAACAGTTTATTGGTTGTTCATGGTGGAAAATGGGTACATAATGTGCCATATCTACTTCTCAGGGTAGACCTGAGATTAAATATCTTTTACAGGGAGGAATGTCTGGGAAGAGAAGCGTATTGGCTAAACCCTCTGGGCCTCTAGGTATCTCATTAGCATGGACAACTCTGTTTTGGACCTACATGACCTTAGGACACATTTCTTTTATGTAAGGAGCGTGGCCCATGTTCCAATTCAAGAGTCCGCCAGGGGGCGGGAGTCACCGAAGTCTCAGGTGTGTGCCCACCAAGTGTCTGGGTCTCAGCCCACTCTACCTTAGCAAACTTCCTGGCATGATTTTACTGTCCAACATCTGAGTTCAATCCCCAGCACCTATGGGGGGTGGGGCGGGGTGCTGCTCATGGACTGCTGTAAATCCAGCTCAGGGAGGAGAGAGTGGATTTAATGCTTCTGACCTCCACAGGAATCTACTAACACACACACATAATTAAAAATAAATACGTTTTAAGATTACATTCTGAGAATTAAAATATCTAGGTCAGACTGTATGTGGGCGAATGTTTAACTTATCTTTGATATGTCGTGGATTTTTTTCCCTTGTGCTCACTGACTCAGGTCACTCAAAGTTATATAAAGCTCATTTGAAGAAGAAGCTGACCCATGATTATGCCAGAAAGTTTAACATCAAAGCTCAAGATTTCTCTAAGCAGAAATATACCCAGGATGACTGTGATCGTTTTGAGAACCTTCTTATATTAAAGGCAACTGGAAAGAAGCCACACATGGTATTCCTGCAAGGAGTGGCAGGAATTGGCAAGTCATTGATCATGACAAAGTTAATGCTTGCCTGGTCAGAAGGTGTGGTGTTTCAAAACAAATTCTCCTACATCTTCTACTTCTGCTGTCAGGAAGTGAAGAAGCTGAAGAGAGCAAGCCTGGCAGAACTGATTTCCAAAGAGTGGCCCACCGCCTCAGCCCCCATAGCGGAGATCCTGTCCCAGCCCGAGAAACTCCTATTTATCATTGACAGCTTGGAAGTGATGGAATGTGATATGTCTGAACGGGAATCGAAGCTGTGTGATGACTGCACGGAGAAGCAGCCCGTGAATGTTCTCCTGAGCAGTTTGCTCAGGAGGAAGATGCTCCCTGAATCCTCTCTCCTCATCTCTGCTACCCCAGAGACTTTTGAGAAAATGAAGGACAGGATTGAGTGCACAAATGTGAAAATAGTAACAGGATTCAATGAAAGCAAAATTAAGATGTATTTCCGTAGCTTGTTCCAAGATAGGAACAGAGCCCAGGAAATCTTCAGTCTGGTGAGAGAAAACGAACAGCTGTTCACTGTGTGTCAGGTTCCCGTGCTCTGTTGGATGGTGGCTACTTGTCTAAAAGGAGAGATAGAGAAGGGAAGAGACCCAGTCTCCATCTGCCGACGCACCACCTCCCTGTATACCACTCACATCTTCAATTTGTTCCTTTCCCAACATGCCCATTCTCCAAGTAAGAAAAGCCGAGACCAGCTGCAGGGCTTGTGTTCTCTGGCTGCCGAGGGCATGTGGACTGACACATTTGTGTTTAGTGAGGAGGCTCTCAGGAGAAATGGGATCATGGACTCTGACATTCCCACACTGCTGGACATAAGGATCCTTGAAAAGAGGAAGGAATCTGAAAATTCTTACATTTTTCTCCACCCGTCTGTCCAGGAGGTCTGTGCAGCCATCTTTTATCTGCTAAAGAGCCACATGGACCACCCTAACCAGGATGTTAAAAGTATAGAGACACTCATGTTTACATTTCTAAAGAAAGTCAAAGTCCAGTGGATTTTTTGGGGCTGTTTCATCTTTGGCCTTTTACATGAATCAGAACAAAAAAAGCTAGAGGCATTTTTTGGCCACCAGTTGTCCCAGGAAGTAAAGCATCAGTTGTATCAATGCCTGGAAGCCATACGTGACAGTGAAGAGCTTCAGGAAGAGGTAGATGGCTTGAAGTTGTTTTACTGTCTGTTTGAGATGGACAATGAAGCCTTCTTAGTAAAAGCAATGAACTGTATGGAACAGATTAACTTTGTGGCTAAGGATTATTCTGATGTTATTGTTGCTGCCGACTGCTTAAAACACTGTTCTACACTGAAGAAACTATCCTTTTCAACCCAAAATGTCCTGAATGAAGAACAAGAACACAGCTACACGTGAGTAGTCCATTCACTGCCTTTCCTTTCTGTCCCCTTTTCAGAATCTGTCCCTGTGTATTGGTGATTTATATATACAGATTCAAAACTCACCCATACTAACTAATAGTTAGTGGTGGGACTACAAACTGCATACACACACACAACAAAAACAAACTCAACAGGTGTGTGTGTGTGTTAGTACATGTACATAAATGTGTACATATAAAATGATAAAAAAGGTTGTCACCTTGAGAGCTGAGAGTGTCCCACAAGGTTAGGAGAGGGAGGGAAAGTGATGTAATTCTATTTCAATTAAACATTTTAAAAAATAAATATAAAAACAAAGTAGAGATTTTAAGGGGAGAAACAACAAATTCACCTTTTGGTCAACAGTTTCCATTTATTTTATGATTCACTTTTATCTTATGTGTATGTGGCTGCATGTTAATATGCACACGTGTGGAGATGGCCTCAGTGGCATCTGAATCCCTGGAGTTACAGCTGACTGCCAGATGTGGGCTCTGGGACCCAAATTCTTATTCTCTGAAGAAACATGAACGCTCTGTCTCCAGTCTAACAGGCTCCATTTTGAGCCCTGGATTGACTCTTTGAACGATATACTATTTGATCTTATTAATAGTTATTTTTCCATAATTGTTTTGAGACAGGATCTCACTATGTAGCTTTGGCAAGCCTGGAACTCTGATATCCATCTACATGTCTCCAGAGTACTGCAATAAAAGGCATGTGCTTCCATGCCTGAGTATGTTTCATTTTTTTTAATTTATTTTTCTCACACTCTCTCTCTCTCTATATATATATACATACACATACATATACATATATACACACATATACATATATATGTATATATGTATATATATGTATACACACATATATGTATATATATGGATATATGTATACACATATATATGTATATATAGGTATATGTATGTATATATATGTATATGTATGTATATATGTATATATATATATTTTTAAATTACATTCCCAATGATTTCCCCTTTCCCAGTTCTTCCCTCCCCGAAAGTCCCAAAAGCCCTCTCCCCTCCCCCTGTTCCCCATTCAACCCTCTCTTGCTTCTCTGTCCTGGTATTCCCCTACATCCAGTCTTTCCAGGACCAGGGGTCTCTCCTTCCATCTTCTTGGAAATCTATTGATATGTGAATAGTGTCTTGGGTTAATATCCCCTTATCAGTGACTGTATACCATGTATGTTCTTTTGTGATTGGGTTACCTCACTAAGGATGATATTTTCCAGTTCTGATCATTTGCCTAGGAATTTCATGAATTCATTGTTTTTAATTACAGAGTAGTATTCCATTGTGTAAATATACCACATCTTCTGAATCCATTCCTCCATTGAGGGACATCTGGGTTCTTTCCAGCTTCTGGCTATTATAAATAAGGCTGCTATGAACATAGTGGAGCATGTGTCCTTATTGCATGCATGGGAAACCTCTAGGTATATGCCCAGGAGTGGTATAACAGGATCTTCTGGGAGTGTCTCGCCCCGTTTTCTGAGGAACCTCCAGACTGCTTTCCAGAGTGGTTGTACCAGCTTGCAATCCCACCAGCAGTGGAGGAGTGTTCCTCTTTCTCCACATCCTCGCCAACAACTGCTGTCTCCTGTGTTTTTGATCTTAGCCATTCTGACTGGTGTGAGATGGAATCTCAGGGTTGTTTTGATTTGCATTTCCCTAATGACTAAGGATGTTTAACATCTCTTTAGGTGCTTCTCAGCCATTAGATATTCTTCAGGTTAGAACTCTTTGTTTAGCTCTGTACCCCATTTTTTAATAGGGTTACTTGCCTCTCTGGAGTGTAACTTCTTGAGTTCTTTGTATATCTTGGATATTAGCCCTCTGTCGGATGTAGGGTTGGTAAAGATCATTTCCCAGTTTGTTGGTTGCCGCTTTGTCCTTTTGACAGTGTCCTTTGCCTTACAGAAACTTTGTAATTTTATGAGGTTCCATTTGTCAATTCTTGATCTTAGAGCATAAGCTATTGGAGTTATGTTCAGGAAATTCTCCACTGTGCCCATATGTTCAAGGTTCTTCTCCTGGTTTCCTTTCTATTAGTTTCAGTGTTTCTGGTTTTATGTGGAGGTCCTTGATCCACTTGAACTTTAACTTAGTACAGGGAGATAAGAATGGATCAATTTGCATTCTTCTGCATGCTGACCTCCAGTTGAACCAGCACCACCTATTGAAAAGGCTATCTTTTTTCCACTGGATGGTTTTAGTTCCTTTGTCAAAGATCACATGACCATAGGTGTGTGGGTTCATTTCTGGGTCTTCAATTCTGTTCCATTGATATACATGCCTGTCACTGTACCAATACCAGGCGGTTTTTAACACTATTGCTCTGTAGTACAGCTTGAGGTTCGGGATACTGATTCCCCGAGTTCTTTTACTGTTGAGAATAGTTTTAGCTATCCTGAGTTTTCTGCTATTCCAGATGAATTTTTGAATTGCTCTTTCTAACTCTGTGAAGAATTGCATTGGGATATTGATGGGGATTGCATTGAATTTGTATATTGCTTTTGGCAAGATGGTCATTTTTACTATATTAATCCTGCCAATCCATGAGCATGGCAGATTTTCCCATCTTCTGAGGTCTTCTTTGATTTCTTTCTTCAGAGACTTGAAGTTCTTGTCATACAGATCTTTCACTTGTTTGGTTAGAGTCACACCAAGATACTTTGTATTGTTTGTGACTATCGTGAAGGGTCTCATTTCCCGTATTTCTTTCTCAGCCTGCTTATCCTTTGAGTATAGGAAGGCTACTGACTTGATTGAGTTGATTTTATATCCGGCCACTTTGCTGAAGTTGTTTATCAGCTGTAGGAGTTCTCTGGTGGAGTTCGTTGGGTTAAGTATACTATCATATCGTCTGCAAATAGTGATACTTTGACTTCTTCCTTCCAATTTGTATCCCTCTGACCTCCTTTTGTTGTCTAATTGCTCTAGCTAGAACTTCAAGTACTATATTGAAAAGATATGGAGAGAGAGGGCAGCCTTGTCTAGTCCCTGATTTTAATGGGATTGCTTCAAGTTTCTCTCCATTTAGATTGATGTTGGCTACCGGTTTGCTGTAAATTGCTTTTACTATATTTAGATATGGGCCCCGAATTCCTGATATTTCCAAGACTTTTAGCATGAAAGGATGCTGAATTTTGTCAAATGCTTTTTCAGCATCTAATGAAATGACCATGTGGTTTTTTTTCTTTGAGACTGTTTATATAGTGGATTACATTGATGGACTTCCTTATATTGAACCATCCCTGCATCCCTGGGATGAAGCCTACTTGATCATGATGAATGATCGTTTTCATGTGTTCTTGGATTCGGTTGGCAAGAATTTTATTGAGTATTTTTGCATTAATATTCATAAGAGAGATTGGCCTGAGATTCTCTTTGTTTGCCAGATCTTTGTGTGATTTTGGTATTGGCGTAATTGTGGCTTCATAGAACGAATTGGGTAGTGTTCCTTCTGTTTCTATTTTGTGGAATAGTTTGAAGAGTATTGGTGTTAGGTCTTCTTGGAAGGCCTGATAGAATTCTGCACTAAAACCATCTGGACCTGTGCCTTTTTTGGTTGGAAGACTTCCAGTGACCACTTCTATTTCTTCAGGGGTTATAGGACGGTTTAGATGGTCTATTTGATCCTGATTTAATTTTGGTATTTGGTATCTGTCTAGGAAATTGTCCATTTCCTCCAGATTTTCTAGTTGTGTTGAATACATGCTTTTGTAGTAGGATCTGATGATTTTTTGAATTTCCTCATTTCTGTTGTTATATCTCCCTTTTCGCTTCTGATTTTGTTAATTTGGATACTGTCTCTGTGCCCTCTGGCTAGTCTGGCTGAGAGCTTATCTATCTTGTTGATTTTCTCAAAGAACCAACCCCTAGTTTTGTTGATTCTTTGTATGATATTTTTTTTCTACTTGATTGATTTCAGCCGTGAGTTTGATGATTTCCTGCCTTCTACTCCTCTTGGGTGTTTTGCTTCTTTCTGTTCCAGGGCTTTCAAGTGTGCCATTAAGCTGCTAGTGTATGCTCTCTCCTGTTTCTTTTTGGCAGCACTCAGGGCTATGAATTTTCCTCTTAACGCCGCTTTCATTGTGTCCCATAAATTAGGGTATGCTGTGCCTTCATTTTCATTAAATTTTAAAAAGTCTTTGATTTCTTTCTTTATTTCCTCCATGACCAAGTTTTCACTGAGTAGAGCATTGTTCAGCCTCCATGTGTATGTGGGTTTACTGTTGTTTTTGTTGCTATTGAAGACCACCCTTATTCCATAGAGATATGATAGGAGGCATGGGATTAGTCCGATCTTCTTATATCTGTTGAGGTCTGTTTTTTGACCAGTTATCTGGTTGATTTTGGAGAAGGTACCATGAGGTGCTGAGAAGAAGGTGTATTCTTTTGCTCTAGGATGAAATGTTCTATATATATCTGTTAGTTCCATTTGGTCCAAGGCTTCAATTAGTTTCACTGTGTCCCTGTTTAGTTTCTGCTTTCCTGAATGATCCATTTCAGAGAGTGGAGTGTTGAAGTCACCCACTATTATTGTGTTAGGTGCAATGTGTGCTTTGAGCTTTAGTAAAGTTTCTTTTACGAATGAGGGTGCCCTTGCATTTGGAGCATAGATATTTAGAATTGAGAGTTCTTCTTGGTGGATTTTTCCTTTGATCAGTATGTAGTGTCCTTCTGTGTCTTTTTTGATGACTTTAGGTTGGAAGTCAATTTTATCTGATATTAGGATGGCTACTCCGGCTCATTTCTTGGGACCATTTGCTTGTAAAATTGTTTTCCAGCCTTTTACTCTGAGGTAGTGTTTGTCTTTGACACTGAGGTGCGTTTCCTGCATGCAGCAAAATGGTGCTGGGTCCTGTTTACGGATCCAGTTTGTTAGTCTATGTCTTTTAATTGGGGAATTGAGACCATTGATATTAAGAGAGATTAAGGAATAGTGATTATTGCGACCTGCTATTCTTGACGCTATCTTTATGTTTAAGTGGTTATCTACTTTCAGGTTTGATGCAAGAAGGTTACTATCTCGTTTTTTCCAGAGTGTTCTTTCTCTCCTTTTATTGGCGGTTTCCACCTATTATCCTTTGCAGGGCTTGGTTTGTGGAAAGATATTGTGAAAATTTGGTTTTATCATGGAATATCTTGGTCTCTCCATCTATGGTGATTGAGAGTTTTGCTGGTAGTCTAGGCTGGCATTTGTGTTCTCTTAGTGTCTGTATGAGGTCTGTCCAGGATATTCTAGCTTTCATAGTCTCTGGTGAGAAGTCTGATGTGATTCAGATAGGTCTTCTTTTATATGTTACTTGGCCTTTTTCTCTTACTGCTTTTAACATTCTTTCTTTGTTTAGTACATTTGGTGTTTTGATTATTATGTGACAGGAGGTATTTCTGTTCTGGTCCAATCTTTTTGAAGTTCTGTAGGCTTCTTGAATGTTCATCGGCATCTCTCTCTTTAGGTTAGGGAAGTTTTCCTCCATAATTTTGTTGAAGATGTTTACTGGCCCTTTAAGTTGCAAATCTTCAATCTCATCTATACCTATAATCCTTAGGTTTGGTCTTCTCATTGTGTCCTGGATTTCCTGGATGTTTTGAGTTACACTTTTTTTTTTCATTTTGCATTTTCTTTGACTGTTAAGTCGATGCTTTCTATGGTATCTTCAGCACCTTAGATTCTTTCTTCCATCTCTTGTATTCTATTGTTGATGTTTGCATCTATGTCCTCTGATTTCTTCCCAGGGTTTTCTATCTCCAAAGTTGTCTCCCTTTGTGATTTCTTAGTTGTTTCTGCTTCCTTTTTTAGATCCTGGATGGATTTGCTGAGATCCTTCACTTGTTTGTTTGTATTTTCCTGTATTTCTTTAGTATATTTTTGCATTTCCTCTTTCAGGATTTCTGCATGTTGACCCAAGTTCTCATTTATTTCTCTAAGCAATTTTAGTGTTTCCTCCTTATGGGCTTCCACCTGTTGATACATCATCTTCTGCATTTCTTTAAGCAATTCTTGTGTTTCCTTTGTAAGGGCATCTACCCATTGATTCATTTCTTTAAACTATTTTTGTGTTGCTTCCTTGTGGGCCTCCATCTGTTGACCCATGTTCTCCTGCATTTCTCTTAAGCGATTTTTGTGTTTCCTTTGTAAGGGCTTCTAACCATTGATTTATGTTCTCCTGTAATTCTTTATGAGATTTATTTGTGTCCTTCTTGAAATCCTCTAATAGCATCATGAGAAGTGATTTTAAATCCAAATCTTGTCTTTTGGGTGTGATGGGGTATCCAGGACTTGCTGCTGTTGGAGAGTTGGGTTTGGATGGTGCCATATTACTTTGATTTCTGTTAGTAACGTTCCTACGTTTGCCTTTTGCCATCTGGTTACCTCTGGTGTTAGTTGGTCCTGCTGTCACTGGCTGTTGGTTGGACCTCCTGTGAGCCTGCAAGGCTATTTCTGCCCCCCCCCCCGGATTACCAGGATTCCCCTGGCACCGATTTCTGGGGCCTGCCCTGCTCCTGAGTGGCTTTGAAGCCCTGATGTGCCTTTCCCCAAGTGATGTTATATTGGGGAGTCCCTGCACATCCGAAGGCTCAGCATAGTGGATTCCCAGAGCAGAGGTCGCCAAGGGGAGGCTGGTACGCTCCCGCCCTTTGTGGGTGCGCTCTCTCTCAGAGCAGGGGGTGGTGTCCCTCTGCAGGGCAGAAGTCCCACAGCAGAGCTGGCGCATCGATTACTGCAGACCTCCCCAGCTCTTGGGAGCAGGGAGCACACAAGCTGACTGAGACCCAAGCGATATGCTTGATTGACCCTGTGTCTGGAGGTTCGAATTGCCCTGTTGCCTGAGACAATTTTATGTGATATTAGGATGGCTACTCCATCTTATTTCCTGGGACCATTTGCTTGTAAAATTGTTTTCCAGCCTTTTACTTTGAGGTAGTGTTTGCCTTTGACACTGAGGTGCGTTTCCTGTACGCAGCAAAATGCTAGGTCTTGTTTACGTTTCCAGTCTGTTAGTCTGTGTCCTTTTATTGGGGAATTGAGATCATTGAATTTAAGAGATATTAAGGATTAGTGATTATTCCCACCTGCTATTCTTGATGCTATCTTTATGTTTGAGTGGTTATCTACTTTTGGATTTGATAAAAGAAGGTTAGTATCTTGTTTTTTCCAGGTTGTAGTTTCTCTCCTTTTATTGGCGATTTCTACCTATTATCCTTTGCAGGGCTGGGTTTGTGGAAAGATATTGTGAAAATTTGGTTTTATCATGGAATATCTTGGTCTCTCCATCTATGGTGATTGAGAGTTTTGCTGGGTATAGTAGTCTAGGCTGGCATTTGTGTTCTCTTAGAGTCTGTATTTGGTCTGCCCAGGATCTTCTATCTTTCATAGTCTCTGGTGAGAAGTCTGATGTGATTCAGATTGGTCTTCCTTTATATGTTACTTGGCCTTTTTCTCTTACTGCTTTTAACATTCTTTCTTTGTTTAGTACATTTGGTGTTTTGATTATTATGTGATGGGAGGTATTTCTGTTCTGGTCCAGTCTTTTTGGAGTTCTGTAGGCTTCTTGTACATTCATCGGCATCTCTCTCTTTAGGTTAGAGAAGTTTTCTTCCATAATTTTGTTGAAGATATTTACTGGCCCTTTAATTTGCAAATCTTCACTCTCAGCTATACCTATAATCCTTAGGTTTGGTCTTCTCATTGTGTCCTGGATTTCCTGGATGTTTTGGGTTACACTTTTTATTTTGCATTTTGCATTTTCTTTGACTGTTGAGTCAATGCTTTCTATGGTACCTTCAGCTCCTGAGATTATTTCTTCCATCTCTTGTATTCTATTGTTGATGTTTGCATCTATGTCCTCTGATTTCTTCCCAAGGTTTTCTATCTCCAACGTTGTTTCCCTCTGTGTTTTCTTAGTTGTTTCTCCTTCCTTTTTTATATCCTGGATGGAGTTGCTCAGTTCCTTTATGTGTTTGTTTTTTTTCCCCTGTATTTCTTTAAGATATTTTTTTGTTTCTTCTTTCACCCAAGTTCTCCTGTATTTCTTTAAGCAATTTTTGTGTTGCCTCCTTATGGGCCTCCATCTGTTGACCTATATTCTCCTGCATTTCTTTAAGCGATTTTTGTGTTTCTTTTGTAAGGGCTTCTACCTGTTGATTTATGTTCTCCTGTATTTCTTTATGAGATTTATTTACATCCTTCTTGAAATCCTCTAACAGCATCATGAGTAGTGTTTTTAAATCCCGATCTTGCCTTTTGGGTGTGATGGGGTATCCAGCACTTGCTGCTGTTGGAGAGTTGGGTTCGGATTGTGCCATATTACCTTGATTTCTGTTCGTAACGTTCCTACGTTTGCCTTTTGCCATCTGGTTATCTCTGGTGTTAGTTGGTCCTGCTGTCACTGGCTGGTGCTTGAACCTCATGTGAGCCTGCAAGGCTATTTCTGCCCCCCCCCCCGGATGACCGGGTTTCCCCTGGTACTGATTGGTGACGGGTTGCCCTGGTCCTGAGTGTCTTTGGAGCCCTGATGTGCCTTGCCCCAAGTGATGTTATACTTGGGAAATCCCTGCATACCTGGAGACTCAGTGTAGTCTATCACAGGAGCAAAGGTGGCTAAGGGGAGGCTGGTGTGCTCTCTCCCGGTGCGGGTCCCTTTGCAGGTCAGATGTCCCACAGCAGAGCTGGTGTGTTGATGACCACAGAGCAGCATAGTTCTTGGGTACAGGGAGCACACCAGCATGCTGTGTCCCAAGCGATGTTATGCTCAGTTATCCCTGCACCTGGAAGTCCCAACTGCTCTGTTGCCAGATCAAAGATGGCGGAGGGCACTGTGCTCCCTCCTGGCATAGGTCACTCTACAGGGCAGATGTCCCACAGCAGAGCTGGCGCCCAGACGACCACAGAGCTGCTCCCCTCTTGGGCGCAGATGGAAGCCTAGCAGGCTGTGTCCCAAGCGATGTTATATTTGGGAAATCCCTGCATACCTGGAGACTCAGTGTAGTCAATCCTCCCTGAGTATGTTTCTTAATCATTAGTTGTGCATGTATATGGAGTAGCAGTATCGGACCAGTTCGTGTGTACTTGGGCTCAGAAATAGTTCAATTCGCAGAGTATTGCCTGCTATACTGCACGTGTCCTGGATTCGTTCCCTGGCATCATATAAAACTGAGTATAGTAGTGCATGCATGTAATCCAAGTTCTCAGATATTGGAGCCAGATCAGAAATTCAGGGTCATCATTGCTTATATATAGCAAGTGCAGGACAGGTCTACAATACATAACAGTGTACATAAGGAATATAAAATATTAGTTAAACTGAGCCAGGTCTGGGGGGGGGTTTCTCATGCTTGTAACCCCAGCACTCAGGGAACTGAGGCAAGAAGTTCTCTGAGCATTTTAGACTAGTCTGGGCTACATACAAAGTGGGTTCAAGGTGAGTTTGGTCTAAAGAGTGAGATTCTTTCTCCTAAAACAAAACCCACAGACAAACAATAAAAATACATGTGATAATTTATGATCTCTTGACACATTTTCTTCCATCCTGAGAATAGAATCCGTGTCCTCATATATACTAGGCTAGCACTTTACCAGTATTGCAGACCCAGTTCATTTTTTTGAGACTGGGTTTAGCCTTCCGTTCATTCTGTAATCAAAGATGGCCTTGAACTTCTGATCATTTGACAGCAATAGAGTAAGTTAAGTTGGCTGTTTAGGAGCCCTGAAATTTATCCTTGACCCTTTCCTTTCCTTAGTTATAGTGGCCTTGTTAGTTATAGTGGCAGTGATATTAAGCCACCATACTGTGAGCATGGAGTGGGATGATCTGTGTCCTGGGTGTGTTTTCTGCCCTTCTGAGATCTGCACATCCCACTCAGCCTCTCTCTCGGCCTCCTAGCTGCAAACTGCCTTGTAAACACTGTGTTGTGGGGAATATGGGGATGGCTCAGTTGCTGCTCAAATATGAGAACTTCAGCTTAATCCCCTGGATCCACACTTTTGTAAAAGGCTGTGCCTAGCAGCATGTACCTATAATCCCATCACTAAAGAGGCAGAGGCATAGCTTCCGTATGCAAGCACATACATGCACACACACGCACATGTACATGTCTTCACGAACGTATACACATAAAAATGTACTAAATTGACTCATTTCATACTCAGAAACATGTAAGGTGAGCTGCCAAGATGGCTCAGCAGATAAAAGGTGCCTGACCTCTCATGACCTTAGTTCAATTCTTTAGACCACAAAGTAGGAAAACTGATTCCTTCAAGTTGTCCTTTGACCTGCACACACATGATATGGCACATACACACAGTAAGAAATGTTATAAGGCAAATTTTATTATCCTGTTAGATGTGAGGAAAGTGGGCAGAGAATCCTAGATACATGCTGAGTAAGTAGTGGCAGCTGAAGCTTGAATCAGGAGATCCTTGCTCTAGGATTTGACTAAGGGACTCTGGAACCCTGCCTCAGTTTTCATCCTAAAACTACCAAGGTTAATTATAAGGCGGATTTCTCAAGTTCAACAAGGCCAAGCTCTCTGAGTTTCTTGCCTGTACCATGGACAGCTTTCTGTAGGCCCCTACCTGCTCTTGGGGGTTTTGGGCAAGTTGGTGCAGAGTCACCAACACAGACTCCAGGAGCAGGTGAGAAATGCTGAGGCAAGCTCATCTGAGCACTGCTGCAAGCTCCTTTAATACCCTCCACCCATGCCCCCATTGGTCCCAAGAAAGTATCTGTTCTAAACAGCAGTTTCTGATTGGCTGCCATTATTTGCACCAGCAATCCTTGCTCTCTCAGGCAGTCCTCAATTAGGTCCTCCTGCAGGAGATGCTTTTGCAGTTGCATGCCCCCCAGTGTTTACATAGAGGTGGCCCCTGTGTTCCTGCTACATATCCACCCTCTTGTTTTTAGATTTTGACAGCTTAGTAGGAACTGGGGTGCCATTGCCTCCACATTGTTGCCCCACCTCGGAGGATTCCCAGTATACTGAACTGTGCCTGTCTTAGGTTGTCCTGTCTTCTAGGATCTTACCCATCATTGAGGAACAGCCCTAAAAGAGATATCACTTTGGAGGCATGTCACAGAAGGGGGAGACGAAGAATATCTCACAGGTGGTCTCACAGATCTCTGCCATTCATGTTTTGATCACTTCCTTGGGGGGGCACAATCAGGATTTTCAGGAGCCATCAGCACCCGAAGGGTCACCTTATTTGTGGAATGCTGACTGGAGATATGCTGTGTGAGCCACTTAAAATAATTATTAGTATGACTCCCATCAGAGCATTAGTGTCTATTCACAAGGGATCAAACAACCTCTTAATATTGTCCCATGAAAGAGACAGCCATCCTTTAGGAGAATAAGGGGGGTGGTAAATCAAGAAAATTAGAGGGGCCACACAAATTCCAATTGCTCATAACAGAGTCATATCAGAATCTAATGGGATCCATGTTAACAAAGGGAGTAATATTGGAAGCATCATGTGAGGTAAACCTCCACGTACCAAGTATGAGGTTAGATGACAATGTCGGGTAGTCCCCAGTGAATTTTATACCTAATGTAGGCTGGCAGTGTTCCCAAGGGATAGAAAGGCCCACAAAAGTGGGCATTTGAGATACCCTTGGACAGTGAGGCAGGGGTAGAAGTGATATGCTTGGGGAATCCTTTGGGGATTTGTAATCAGTAAGGGGAACGTGAAGGTCTGTGCCTAACATGGTGCCATAGATTAGATTACCATGAAAGACCCTGTGGGCATATTGTGTAGGTGGATACAAGGGCCAACAGAGGAGACATTGGTGATAAAGCAGAGAATTTCCTCCCTGGGCCATGTGCCTTCTAATCATCGTATAGTAATGACTAAGTTCATGAAGGGCAAACCCATATTCATATTGGAAGAGAAAAGAACAGAGTAGTCTGGGGAGTTAACTGCCACAGGCAAAAGAATGGGGGCTGGGGCACGAAAACCCAAAGGTCATCATCCCTCCCAGGCTGAAGGAAACTAATAAACACAGTATGTACATTACGTCTCCATATCTGGTCTTCTTCTGACTCCATCACCCCTGGTCCATAGCTGGGCAAACATCTCTTGAGGTTACCCATATTGACATAGTTGCATCTTGGGGGAAAACAAGCACAACATTGCTGATTTCGTGGCCTTAATAGCATGAGAGGCCTTTTTATCTGCCATGGCCACCACATTTATGAAGGGTGAGCAAGTATCCACCACAACATGTACGTACCTAAGATTACCAAAGGCTGGCTAATGGGTGACATCCATTTGCCAGATGGCATTGAGGAGTGGACCTCTAGGGTTAAGTCTTGATCTTCCAAGGAGCCCCAGTGGTGCAAGAGGCACACAAGGTGCACAGGACCTTGCAAGATGTTTACATGGCGACATAGGCAATTCAAGCAAGAAGAGAAAGGTGAAATTGGTGGTGGAACATTCTGGCTTGCTCTAGCAATTCCATGTCTACAGCCATAATCAGGGCATCAGTTCTCTCATTTCCTTCTGCTAGCATGCCAGGCAATTAGAATGTGATCTTATATGTGAGATGAACCAGGGATGTGCCCTATTCTCGAGAACCTTCTGGATAGATTGCATACAGACATATATAGGGTTGTGTTGGTCAACTATGTCTCCACTGTGGTTGTGTGCAGACTCCTTCTCTCTATATTGTTCCTTAAAGTTAGATGCTTTATTTTACTCTGTTAGAGTGGGGAGAATAGGTGAAAGCCCCAGATAAGCCTGGTGTCCAATGTGTAGGATTCTTGGAATCCTCTGGCCTTTTCCCAACAGACATTACCTGCATCTCTACCCTCAGTCTATAACACCAGAATCCCAGAGACCTTGCCACATGTCTGGTAAGAACTGCAAACACTAAATGACCTTAGCTGGCTACCCTTAATCTATTCACGGAGTCAGTTTGCCACATTTATGTGCTGTGAATGGCTTGACTTAACTTGTAAATGAGTAGAACCAAAAGTGCTGGCAGGTTTTATCTTTCGTTTATTTTTATTTTATGTGTACAAATGTTTTGCTTACATGTGTGCATGTACAACATGTGCATACAGCACCCATGGTGGCCGGAAGAGTGTGTCAGATAACCCTGGCATTGGAATTAGGATGGTTGTGAGCCACCATGTTGGTGCTAGAAATTGAACTCATGTCTCCTGTGAGAACAAATGCTCTTAACCACTGAGCCATCTCCCTAGTGCCTTGAACTAACTTTCTAACAGTGGAATGTATTTCTTTGTCCTCTGTTACAGGGAAAAGATACTCATCTGTTGGCATCATATGTGCTCTGTGCTCATAAGCAGTAAGGACATCCACATACTCCAACTGAAAGACACTAATCTCAATGAAACAGCCTTTTTGGTCTTGTATAATCATCTGAAGTACCCCAGCTGCACCCTTAAAGTACTTGCGTAAGTTAGAGGTCAACTTTGATGTAGTCATATCATGGAGGTAACAGACTAGCCTTCCCACCATCTCTCAGCTAATTGCTTAAATGAAGGCTTATACATTCCAAAGTAGAATCTCACTGACTTGGTACCACTAACGTGTGGCTGACCATTCTTCATTGAGGGTTAAACCATTAATTGGATAACAATAGATGTGTATGCAGGGCTTCCTCATGTGACAGCCAACCTTGCCTCCAAACTTTTCTCAGAATTCCATGTGGAAGAGAACAATCACCTAGTGAACTGTGTCATTGGGTTACAAAATTAGAATTATGCTGTCATTATGGGATATAGGATCTTGCCAAAGACGAGAGCTTAGTGGAAACTGATGGATACCTCTCTTCGTTCTACAGGCTAAATAATGTGACCTTCCTATGTGAGAACCACCTGTTCTTTGAGTTGATTCAGAACCAGTGTTTGCAGCACTTGAACCTCAGCCTCACGTTCCTGTCCCACAGTGATGTGAAACTGTTGTGTGATGTCTTGAACCAGGCAGAGTGCAACATAGAAAAGCTGATGTAAGTCTGTGTGTTCTCTAGCTCACTGACTCCCCTCAAAGGAGACATCTTAGTTTTCATCCACTTGCTGTGACAAAATGCCCTGACCTAAGCAATGATAGAGAAAAAAAAGTTTACTGGATTCAGATTTTCAGCTTATAGGCCATTGCTCTGGGAAGCCAGGGTAGCAAAAACCTGGAAGCACAGTCACATCTCATGAACAATGAAGAGTGGATTAATGCATGCATGCTAGTGATCTACTAACTTCCTCCACTCCTATACAGATCAAGATCCTGCTTCCTGAGGAATGGTGCTACCCACAGTGGACAGGTCTTGCCACCTCAGTTAACTTCATCAAGAAATCACCCATAAACATGCCCACAGGTCTTCCCCATCTAGAGAATCCCTCATTGAGGCTCCCTTTCTAGGTGATTTTAGGTTGTGTCACGTTGACCTTGAAACTATCACAGGTCTACCGTTTTTAACTTGTGCACTTGTGTCCTATTTCTGTTGTTCATGGGTAGACTTACTTTAAGAATTGATCAAAGCTGGTCAATGAGATGGATCAGTAGTTTAAGGCTCTTGTTACCAAGCCTACAACCTGAATTCTATCCCAGGACCCACATGGAGAAAGGAAAGGAAAGAACTAACTTCCATAAATTGTTCTCTTTGTTTGACATTCTCCATATGTCCCTTTGCATGCTGTAACACATGTGCTCGGGCATGAACACACATGAAAATAAATAAATGAATGGAATTTGTAATAATTTAAAACACTGGGTTGTTATGAGCTATTGTTGCTTTTTCAGAGACCAGAGTTCAATTCTTAGCACCCATGTGGTGGTTCACTACCATCTAATTCCACAGGCTCTTGTACCATCTGACATGTGCAGGCACCTGGTACACGGACACATGCAGGCAAAACACTCATATATGAAATTTAAAAATGAGTAGGTCTAATTTTTAAAATATTGAACTGATTATGGAATGTGAAAGTTAACTTCTACATTGGTATATCCACTTTGGAGACAATTGCTTCTGTTCAGATTTCACGGCTTCTGACACACCCTAGAACTCAGAACTCTTACTGCTAAGCTTATGCTCTATAGTTACCTGACTCTATTTGCTTCCTGAACCATTCATGGTGAGTGTCCATACCTGAATAGTTGAAATTCTGACTGATAGTAAGCTAGATGAAAATCCCATAGCTATTGATCTTATCTAAATGGATCTCAGATATTGTTGGTAGCATGAATTTGATTTGAAAGGATGTTGTTTATAAACATGCATATATTAACTTCACAATAAAAGTTCACAGATGGCTAGGACTTAGAGGCAAGGATAATGGTTCCTGCTCTGTGGCTAGTGACAGAAAAGGAAGGTGGGGAACATGGAGGACTATAGTTCTTGATACATGCATTTCTATCCTATTTTTCTGCCATGGATACTGGTATTCTGTATGGTTCTATGATAGTCATGCTTTGGCTTTTGAATGATTGAGTTTTATAGCAAGAAAAACTAAAAAAGATTAAGTAGCAAGTAGCAGAAAGAAGCCACAGATAGCTAGCAAATTGTTATCAAATCTGATACATCATCAGAGGAGACTAAGATAGCCCAATGAGTGAGAAAACTAAAGATGACATCATATAGGAGAGTGCATACATCCAGCAGAAATTGACTGGTGACACCTCACTGAAGCAGTCAAAGGGAACTCTTCATCTCCTGTCCTGAGGGGAGGAACAGGGTGTCTGTTTTGTGCCACCAAGTAAAAGAACAAATTACAGGAGGTAGATAATGTCTGCAGATAACGAGCACGACAGGTGCTTCGGCTCACCCA
Source organism: Tokudaia tokunoshimensis (assembly GCA_036184795.1). NCBI lineage: Eukaryota > Metazoa > Chordata > Mammalia > Rodentia > Muridae > Tokudaia > Tokudaia tokunoshimensis. The sequence continues at coordinate 15,084,624 of BTHU01000001.1, read as the reverse complement.
GCAGAAATGACTGGGGAGGCCTGGACACAGCCCTGCTGGAGTTCTCCATGGAGAGTTCCAGGCAGAGTAGAGCGTTCTCTCCACCTGTGAGTTCCTTCCTTCCTTCTCTTTCCCTCACAATAACAGCTGTAGGGCATTGTAGGAATAAACAATAGTTACTTTGGTTGGCACTGGCTTGCCTTCTCGCCATTCTCAGGAACACAGTGCCTTTATTCTTGGGCTGTGTGACTGCTCTCCCCTCTCCCTATTGCAGACCCACAGGGGCCAGCCCTTCCCTGGATATAGAGTCTTACAAGACATTTGCAATAAACATGCTGCAGTCTGGGACAGGAAAGCCCTTCTTATTCTCAGAGTCCAATTTCAGCAAGCTTAAACAGCATATCACAGTTTCCCAATACAGCATACATTATATCTGGTAACTCAGTGGCATCACACACACCACCACTGCCACCGCCACCACCACCTCCAACATATGAATAAATAAATGTATTTTTTTAAAAAAACTGGGCTTGAAAGATAGCTCGGAGGTTTAAGAGCACTTGTTGCTCATGAAGAGGACTCAGGTTTAAGTCCTGTCCCAGAACTCAAACAAAATGGCTTATGACAACTGTAACTCTAGTTCTAGGGGATATGACACTCCCTTCTGGCCTCTATAGGCACCAGGCACACATGTGATGTACATATATACATGTAGGCAAACACTTATATTCATTAAAAATAAATCTTTTTTAAAATAAAGAACAATATCAACTCTGAGAAGTCTCAAACCTTCACAGGGATAGCAAGGGAAAATGTCATGAAGACATAACAGTATGACGTTATCTTTTTCCTGCAGGTTAGCAGCCTGTAACCTTTCACCTGATGACCTCAAGGTCTTTGCCTCCGTCCTGATCAGCAGCAAGATGTTGAAGCATCTTAATTTGTCATCTAACACCTTGGACAAAGGGATGTCCTCTCTGTACAAGGCTTTGTGCCACCCAGACTGCGTTCTGAAGCACTTAGTGTAAGTGGCCTTGGGAGGTGGGGTGCACTGTGGAGACTGTGGAAGTAGTTTGAACATGGGCTCTGTTTACTCAGTGGGTAGGAGTACTTTCTATGCTGATATCAGCAGTAAATGATGTCTGCAACCCCAGAGCTGAGGAATGAAGATAGGTGGGTTCTAGAGCTCAGGGATCAGCCATATTGGTGAATCCCAGGCCCAGAACAAGGCAGAGAGCAATCGAGGAAGACACCAGCATCAGCCTCAGCCTCCACACACAGGAGCACACATGGAGCATGCACACTGATAGATTTCCAAGGCAATATAGAGAGATAGGAGGTAGAAAAAAGACTAGAGCCTAATCTCAGCAGACTGGACTATTTATTCCAAAACAGCAAAGGACTGACTGTTTCCTGAGGGAAAGGGTACCTGTGCAGAGGAAAGCGGGCTGTGTCTCTTGATCGGGGTGATGTGAGAGTGTTGTTTGCATCCATCAAGGCTATGACAGTTACCTAATTTCTCATTCCTTGGGCTGAGAATACAGCTAAAGGGTGTTTGGGCAGTTCTGCATTCTTTCTTTCCTTGAATTTTCATAGTTTCTGTGTTGACCTGCTGATTGGAGGATGGCCATTTATAAGAATCCTGTCCAGGGACCACGGCATTCTCTCAGACACCACCCAGACAAATTAATTAGTTATAATATCTTCCCATTGATGCAGAGCCATAGCGGAAGTTTCAAAGCACAAGCCTAAGAAACATGGACAAGCACAGTGGACTGGAGAGATGTCTCGTGGTTAGGAACAAACACATTGATTTTCCTGAGGACCTATTTGTTTCCTAGCCTGTATTAGGCAATTTAACATCCACTTGAAGCTCTAGGTATGAGAAATCAAACATCCTCTTCTGGCCTTCACGGTCACCCTCTCTCACATGGACAGACCACACAGAGCACAGCGCAGATATACATAATTAAAAATAAAATCTCTTTTTTTATTGTTATATCTAAGTACACTGTAGCTGTCTTCAGACTCAGCAGAAGAGGGCATCAGATTTCATTAGAGATGGTTGTGAGTCACCATGTGGTTGCTGGGATTTGAACTCCGCACCTTCGGAAGAGCAGTCAGTGATCTTAACTGCTGAGCCATCTCTCCAGCCCCCTAAAAATGAAATCTTTAAAACACATAACTCAGGCAAATCTGAGTTCTAACCCTGCAGGAGTCTGAGACAGGAGGATTTCAAGGTCAAGGTCAGACTTTGAAACAGCCCGTGTAAAGGTGGGATGAGAGAACCAACTCCACACAACTGTTCTCTGGCCTTGCATACTGTGGTATATTACTGCAAACATCATGTACACATATGCACAATCCTAATCATTTAAAATTTTCAATTGGTTCTGAAGTTAACATTTGTAGATTATTTGTTGTTGCTATTTCCCCAGTCAACAGTTAGTTGGTGTTTAAATTGTCTTGTAGAGTAACAACAGGCTGGACACATGCTGAGCCACTGTACACACAGCTCTTGAGTACCTGCAGGGTTTCTGCATCCACAGTGACCCTGACCCCACATCCACACTCACCCTTGCTACCCATAGTTATCAAGGAATTCATGCATTAAATTTCAAAAATCATTTGACTAGATTAAAGTGCCTGTAACAGGTACATAGACTTGTGTCAGTAACTTGGTTTGGACATGCAGAGTGGGACAGTCAGAGTATAAGGCCCATGAACCCCTTGACTTCATCTCATACTGAAAGAGCCTCTCTTGTAATTGTGGATGGAATAAATAAGTAGGCTAACAAGGAGGAAAGTTAAGGCCTTTAGAACTCGGGAGAGAAGTTTGGTGTTCTGGATAGGGCAATGAGAGTGATTTTTCATGTCATGTATTCCTATGTATTTCATATTATGATGGACAGTGTTAGCTGTCACCCTGGCACAATGATACTTATCTGAGAAGTATCAATAAAGGAGTGTCTAGGTGGGCCCATGAGCATGTCTGTAAGGAATTGTCTTGATTATGCTAATTAGTCTGTGCAGACCCAGCCCACAGTGGGCAGCACCATTACCCTGGGTTTGGGTCCTGGATTATTGAAGAATGGAAAACAGAGCCATGCATGTATCAGTTCTCTGTGCCTTTGACTCTAGATGTGATGTGGCCAGCTGTTTGAAGTTTCTGCCCCCTTGACTTTACACAATGAAAGGGTACAGTCTTCAGTAGTGAGCTAAATTAGAGGCTTTCTCTCAAAAATTGATTTTTATAAGTATATCTTCATCACAACAACAGAAATGAAATTAAACCACATATGCATTATTTTTAAAATATATTTTCATACTGTTTATTATATAAGACAACATTGATATGGTTGCCTATATTACAATAATCTTGTCACTATAAGTATCATTGAGGCATTGCTAATATAAAAGATTCAGGTTAGATTCAGGTAAGGTCTTCAAAACATTAGCATTGTCAATGAATTTACTCAGTTTCAGTGCTAGATCTGATGTGAAATCAGATGAAGGGAAATATGTTCCGCTAAGGCAGAAGTTCCTCATCTGCTTGAATATTTTGTCACTGCTACTTATAAAGTTGTGGAAATGTCATATTTCTCCCTCTGCCCCCTATATGCCTTTTTTTCCCTGCAACAGTTTGGCCAACTGTTCCCTCAGTGAGCAATGTTGGGACTACCTTTCAGAAGTTCTTAGGCGGAACAAAACCCTGAAACACCTAGACATCAGCTCCAATGACCTGAAGGATGATGGGCTGAAGGTTCTCTGTAGAGCTCTGACTCTCCCAGACAGTGTCCTGACATCACTGAGGTAGGTTCCTTTGAGCTTGGCCTTGGAGACCCTGTTTAGGAATCTTTAATGTGTATGCCTGAGAGTATGCAGGGTACTCTCAGGCATACACGTTAAAGGCTCCTGAAGACCCTTTCCTTAGGACAGATAGATCTGTGCCTTGGCCTCTGTGTCATGGTTTTGGTATGTGGTGGGAAGCTGCTCAGAATATGGACACAAGGGACTGTGAGAAAGAGAAGAATTATGACTAGAGTCGAAGGGATGGTTAAGTTTGGGTGGGTACTAGAAGATGAATGGATATCAACAGATGGAAAACTGGAGCCCAGATTCTAGATAGAAGGGTGTATTAGTGAATTTCTCATCACCGTGACTGAGATGAAATGTCTGACAGAGGCAGGGTCATTTGAGGTCATGTTATGGAATGGTCTAATCTCTCCTGTTGGGGAAAAAAGCGTGATGGAATGGCCTCATAGTGGCAGCAGTGTGTATAAAAATTCTCATTATTGTGGATCAGGAAGCAGAGTGTGGAGACAAAATCAGGGTCTAGGATACAATCCTTAAGCCCACACCCAGTGGCCCAATGTTCCAGAGGTCCCACAACTTCCCAAAACAGTGTCCCCATGTGGGGACTAAGTGTTTAAACACGTGAGCCTGTAGGAAACATTTCATGTCCAAAGAAAGAATAAGACGAGGAAGAGGGAACCCAGAAATGTGTGTGTGAATCAGTTATTGTGCATGAAAATTCTTCCATAGAAAAATAAACAGCAGTGTAAGAGTAATGGGAAGAGAAACAATAAAACTCTTGGTTTCAAATCAAGAGGTATTTGAGTGAATTAATGAGGTAGTTGTTTTGATCATGCCAAGTGGATTAGTGTTCCATGATCAAATGGCTTTTGGTGAGAATTCCAGATGTGTGGGACTTGGTAGAACACTGTTACCTAATCTGATGTGAAATTTCAGTCACATTTTTGTCTTCTTTAGAAAGAGGATAAGGAACAAAATGAAAACGCATGTATAGCGTGCTTTTTCCTCTTATAATGGCTTTCTAAAGCCCAGTAAGGTGTCATATAGGATATATATTTGAAAACATTAAAAGTATCCATATAACAAGAAACCCAGGATAGCAAAAACTATTCTCCACAACAAAAGATCTCTGGGGGAATCACCATCCCTGACCTCAAGCTCTACTATAGAGCAATAGTGATAAAAACTGTTTGGTATTGGCATGGAGACAGGCAGGAAGATCAATGGAATAGAATTGAAGACCTAGATATGAACCCACACACCTATGGTCACTTGATATTTGACAGAGGAGCTAAAACCTGCATGCAATAAGGACACATGCTCCACTATGTTCATAGCAGCCTTATTTATAATAGCCAGAAGCTGGAAAGAACCCAGATGTCCCTCAACGGAGGAATGGATTCAGAAGATGTGGTATATTTACACAATGGGATACTACTCTGCAATTAAAAACAATGAATTCACGAAATTCCTAGGCAAATGGTCAGAACTGGAAAATATCATTCTTAGTGAGGTAACCCAATCACAAAAGAACACACATGTTATGCAGTCACTGATAAGGGGATATTGACCCAGAATCTCGGAATACCCTAGACACAATTCGCATATCAATAGATTTCTAAGAAGATGGAAGGAGAGACCCCTGGTCCTGGAAAGACTGGATGTAGGGGAACGCCAGGACAGAGAAGCGAGAGGGGGTTGAATGGGGAAAAGAGGGAGGGAAGGGGGCTTATGGGACTTTTGGTGAGGTAGGAAATGGGAAAGGGGAAATGATTTTGAATGTAAATAAAAAAAAACTTAGAAAATAAAAAAAAAAAAAAGAAAAGTCGATTGACTTGCAAACAGGAAATTGAAAATGCTGCATGATAAAGAGGGCACCATTTTAGTGAGGCTGCTGCTGAAGGGTGTGAGAAGGCATTAAAGACCTAGAGAGCAGTCAGGGCTGAGAAATGTTTTTAAAGCAAGATTAAGAGAGGCAGCCAGATGTGCTTATACACACTTGTAATCTCACCATTGATGGGGTAGAGACAAGAGGACCAGAATATCAAGGATAGCCTTGGCTACAAATAGAGTACCAGGCCTTCCTGGGCTATATGAGACTCTACCTCACCAAAAAAAAAAAAAAAAGAATCAAAACGACTAACCAAATCACCATCAGCACCAAACCAAAAGAAAGTAACAAGATGGGGAGAAGCAGATATTAACCACAGGATTCGTGCTGGCGTGAGGTGAAGTGTCTGGTGTCTATGACTGCTACAATACCTTGCAAAATAAGTTTTATATCTCTGCCCTTCCAGACTAACAGCAAGGCAAGGCAATGTCTTTCTACTTCAGAATTTTAAAACATGCTTTATATTAATAGAACCATATCAAGTTTATGATTATTAGTGCTCTACAAAATAGCTGTACTTATTGATGACCACCTGTTTGACAATCCAATAAAACTGTGAATGCAAAAAAAAAAAAAAAGAAAAAAGACAATATTTTTAACAAATGGTGCTGGATCAACTGGCGGTTAGCATGCAGAAAAATGCAAATCGACCCATTCTTATCTCCTTGTACAAAGCTTAAGTCCAAGTGGATCAAGTACCTACACATAAAACCAGACACACTGAAGCTTATAGAGGAGAAAGTGGGGAGGAATCTTGAACACATGAGCACAGGGGAAAAGTTCCTATACAGAATACCAGTGGCCTATGCTCTAAGAACAAGAATCAACAAATGAAACTGCAAAGCTTCTGTAAGGCAAAGGACACTGTCAATAGGAGAATCAGCAACCAGCAAATTGGGAAAAGATCTTTACCCATCCCACATCCGATAGAGGGCTAATATCCAAGGTATACAAAGAACTCAAGAAGTTAGTCTCCAGAGAGTCAAATAATCCTATTAAAAATGGGGTACAGAGCTAAACAGGAAATCCTCAACTGAGGAATCTCGAATGGCTCTAAAGCACCTAAAGAAATGTTCAGCATCCTTAATTATCAGGGAAATGCAAATCAAAAGAACACTGAGATTCCACCTCACACTGGTCAGAATGGCTGAGATCAAAAACTCAGGAGACAGCCAGTGCTGGCGAGGATGTGGAGAAAGAGGAACACTCCTCCACTGCTGGTGGGATTGCAAGCTGATAAAACCACTCTGTAAATCAGTTTGGCGTTTCCTCAGAAAACTCGGCATAATACTACCGGAGGACTCAGCTATACCACTCCTGGGCATATACCCAGAGGACTCTCCAACATGCAATAAGGACACATGCTCCACTATGTTCTTAGCAGCCTTATTTATAATAGCCAGAAGCTGGAAAGAACCCATAGGTCCCTCAATGGAGGAATGGATATAGAAAATGTGGTATATTTACACTATGGAATACTACTCAGCTATTAAAAACAATGAATTTATGAAATTCTTAGGCAAGTGGGTGGAACTGGAGAATGTCATCCTGAGTGAGGTGACCCATTCACAAAAAATCACACATGATACGCACTCACTGAAAAGCAGATATTAGCCCAGAAGCTTGGAATACCCAAGGAACAATTCACATATGAAAGGATACCCAAGAAGAAGGAAGGAGAGGCGCCTGGTCCTGGAAGGGCTCAATGTGGCAGTGGAGGGGAATACCAGGAAGGGGAGGTGGGAGTGGGGTGGTTGGGGAGCAGGGGGAGGGAAGAGGCTGTATGGGACTTTTGTGAAAGGGGGGAACCAGTAAGAGGGAAATCATTTGAAATGTAAATAAAGAATATACCTAATAAAAAAAATAAAAAAAGATTGTTTTGCTTCATCTAATGTATGTGTGCTTCTGAGTGTGTGTATGTGTGTTTCTGCTTCTGAGTGTTTGTGTGTGCTAGTGCCTGAGAAGATTGCAAGAGGGAATTGGATCCCTTGGAACTGGAGTTACGGGGGTGTGTGTGAGCTGCCTGACATGGGTTCTGGCAAACAAACCTGTGTGTTCTGCGAGAGAGGTGTGCTCTTAACCTCTGAGCCACCTCTCCAACCCCATGTTTTAACTTTCGTTACAATGTATTGCAGTTCATCTTCTACACCATTGTTAATATCCTAGTGTGCCTGATGTCCTCCATTGTTGTTGTTTATGGACCACTGAGAACATGATGTATGCTTGCTTGCTTGCTTGCTTGCTTGCTTGCTTGCTTGCTTTCTTTCTTTCTTTCTTTCTTTCTTTCTTTCTTTCTTTCTTTCTTTCTTTCTTTCTTTCTTTCTTTCCTTCCTTCCTTCCTTCCTTCCTTCCTTCCTTCTTCCTTTTCCTTTTTTCCTTCCTTCTTTCATTTTTTAAATATTTATTTATTTATTTCATGTCTGTGAGTACACTGTTGATGTCTTCAGACACACCAGAAGAGGGCACCAGATCTCATTACAGATGGTTGTGAGCCACCATGCAGTTGCTGGGAATTGAACTCGGGACCTCTGGAAGAGCAGTCAGTGGTCTTTTTTTTTTATTTTGAAGCATTATGAGTTTTAATATATTAGAAAAACAAATACTTTAAATATGATGGATTTTCCCTAAACTTTAGCCAGTTTTGAGGTTATCCAAAAAGCTCAAGTCATCTGCAGAGGTCTTGTTGGAGATACAACCAAAGCCCCCATCTTCAGAGAAGATTCTAAGCCACCTAGGCTGGGCAGACCCTCATGTCAATGAGACTGTCCAAGAAGGCATGGTGAGATCCATGGCAGATCTTTCTTTTTTTTTTTTCTAAGTTTTTTTATTTACATTCCAAATGATTTCCCTTTTCCTGTTTCCTCCCTCCCCAAAAGTCCCATAAGCCCCCTTCCCTCCCTCTTTTCCCCATTCAACACCCTCTCGCTTCTCTGTCTTGGCGTTCCCCTACATCCAGTCTTTCCAGGACCAGGGGTGTCTCCTTCCATCTTCTTGGAAATCTGTTGATATGCGAATTGTGTCTAGGGTATTCCGAGATTCTGGGTTAATATCGCCTTATCAGTGGCTGCATACCATGTGTGTTCTTTTGTGATTGGGTTACCTCACTAAGGATGATATTTTCAAGTTCTGACCATTTGCCTAGGAATTTCGTGAATTCGTTGTTTTTAATTGCAGAGTAGTATTCCATTGTGTAAATATACCACATCTTCTGAATCCATTCCTCTGTTGAGGGACATCTGGGTTCTTTCCAGCTTCTGGCTACTATAAATAAGGCTGCTATGAACATAGTGGAGCATGTGTCCTTATTGCATGCAGGTAAAGCCTCTGGGTATATGCCCAGGAGTGGTATAGCCGGATCCTCCGGTGTGGGACCTTAATGAGACGTGTGGCCCCGCCCCAGGTTCTAGCCTGACTCTGCCTCGGCAGTCACCTGCCTGCAGCCACACTCTCCCCGCCTCTTGAGTTACCTGACCACCCAACTCACTATAAATAGCACCCCTCAGCGCGTGCTCTCTCTATCTCCTCTTGTTCTCCCCCAGCCCTCTTCTTTGTCTATCTCTCTGTCTCTCCATTTTCTCCCCTTTCCATGTGGTCAGGCTTTTCTTATCTATTTTCTCCTCTTCCTTTGTCTTTCCATCTCTTTTCTCCTTCTATTTTCTTAATAATAAAACATCAAAGCTATGGACTGCCTCTTATTAAACTCGCCATACGGAACTAGCTGGTACGCACCTTCAGAGACTCAGCCACGCAGACAGTCTGTGAGGACAGGTAACAGGCAGAGAAATCCACACCAGAATGGCCCCGCCTTCTGCGTGACATTTCTCTGCACACCCCCGCGCACCCAAGCGAGGAGACCAGCCAGCAGTGTGACCGCCTGCTCCTCCTTAGGCTGAGGCATGCGTGCATCCCTGCGCGCACCCGTCCCCGCGCTTTCCTTTTTTTTCCCCCACACTCCGGGAGTGTCATGCCCAGTTTTCTGAGGAACCGCCAGACTGCTTTCCAGAGTGGTTGTACCAGCTTGCAATCCCACCAGCAGTGGAGGAGTGTTCCTCTTTCTCCACATCCTCGCCAACAACTGCTGTCTCCTGTGTTTTTGATCTTAGCCATTCTGACTGGTGTGAGATGGAATCTCAGGGTTGTTTTGATTTGCATTTCCCTAATGACTAAGGATGATGAACATCTCTTTAGGTGCTTCTCAGCCATTCGATATTCTTCAGGTGAGAACTCTTTGTTTAGCTCTGTACCCCATTTTTTAAATAGGGTTACTTGACTCTCTGTAGTCAGTGCTCTTAACCACTGAGCCATCTTCCCAGCCTGAGAACATGATGTTTTCAGAATCGTTGAGTGCTCTCTGCAGTTCCAGACATCATTGGGCCTTGTGAAAGGCTTCCTTTTCAGATCAGGGAATAACCACGGTATTGTGATTTTTCTCTTACAGTGTGAGATATTGTCTCATCACCACCAGTGGTTGCCAAGACCTGGCTGAAGTCTTGAGGAGCAACCAGAACTTGAGGAACCTACAGGTTTCAAACAATAAGATAGAAGACGCTGGTGTGAAGCTCCTGTGTGATGCTATAAAACATCCCAACTGCCACTTAGAGAATATTGGGTGGGTGTCATCATGATCATATCTGTGTCTTTGAGGGTGGCAAAAATGGGTGATTAATGTGCAGAAAAATAAATTAAAACTCCATGGGGGGCTGGCGAGATGACTCAGAGGTTAAGAGCGCTGTCTGCTTTTCCTAAGGTCCTGAGTTCAATTCCTAGTGACCATATGGTGACTCACAACCATCTGTTATGCAATCTGGTGCCTTCTTCTGGCCTGCAGGCACACATGCAGGCAGAATGCTGTATACATGATAAATAAATCTTTAAAGAAAAACTCCATAGGGGGGCTGGAGTGATGGCTCAGCATTTAAAAGCACTGGCTGCTCTTCCAGAGGACCCAAGTTCAAGTTCCAGCACCTACATGGCACCTCACAACTGTTTGTGACTCCATTTTCAGCGGACCTGACACCCTCATACAGACATTAATACAGGCAAAATACCAGGGCAAATAAAATAAAAATAAATATAAATAAAACTTTAAAAACTCCATGGGCAACCTAGGTAACATGGCAGTTAGCAGTAATTACATTAATAAGTCACTCCAAAACCTCAAGCCTGAAAGCAGTGAGCCTTTAGGGCTGGCTGATTGCTAGTCTAGCCAGGAAGGATTTATCTTGACTGGGCATACTTACAGGATTGATCATCTAGGGAACTATAATATGGGGCAACCTAACTTTTGGAAATGGAGGCAGGAAAAGGAGATTGTGTGTGGATAGATGTATAGATGGATGTATGGAGAGATGCATGGATATATGAGTAGATGCCAGGTTAATGAAATGAATGCATGGGTGGGAGGATGATTGATGGTTGCATGCAATGATTAGATGTTTATTACGTGGATGGATGCATATTTGGTGAGTGAGACCGTAGATGTTTGGATGGATTGATACATTGGTGGGCAAGTGATTGATGGTTGTAAGTATAGATGTATGCTTTTCTTCATTGATGAAAGCCTGCATAGATAGATAGATCTTACTTGGATAGGAACTTATATGGATACTGGATGCATGCATAGATGGCTGGATAGATGCAGAATGGATGTCCACTGGAGTTGACAGGAGTGACTAGACCACATCTCATTGACTTATTTGAGTGGGCTGATATGGCAGCTGCTTTAACTGCCATGACAAAAATAGATTGACTGGCTCATACAGTAGGGGTTTATTGATAAACACAGTTGCAGAGGCTAGAAGTGAGATTATGCATCAACAGGGATGTATACTTTAGAGCACAAACAAGGGCTATGCTCCAGACATTTTTCATTGACTTGAAAATGGTTGTTTTCCCCCTGAGTCTTCACAGTTACACAAGATTAGATCCCACCCTATTGTCCTCATTTTACTTTAGTTCCCTCTCTAAAGACTGAAAATCCATACTCATGGGATACTGGAGATTGGGACTTCAACATAGGAATCTTGACACCATGTAGTTAGTCCATAGTAGAATGAATCTCAAGGGTTCAGATCAAAAAGTATCACCGTGCTTGAGGTGTAGGCTCAGAGCTCAGCAACCCTTGTCTCCTGTTTCATCCCAGCTTCAGCAGGCCAGTAGTGGAACTATTAGTTCACCACAGACATGGGTACTGAGAATGAGCAATTGTGGTCACGTCTGCCAATCAAGGGGAAATTTGGTATCCTCAATACTGTGCTTTTCAGAGCCTGTCCTCAGATCAGAGGCTATGGAGTGAGCACAGTCTAAATGACTAAGTCACCATCCACCCACATGCCTTCTCACCCTGACACAGAACTATTCTTTTTTGTTGCAGATTGGAAGCCTGTGCACTAACTGGTGCCTCTTGTGAGGACCTTGCTTCTACTTTTACCCACTGTAACACCCTGTGGGGAATCAACCTGCTGGAGAACGCCTTGGACCACAGTGGGTTGGTTGTGCTGTTCGAGGCTCTGAAACAGAAACAGTGTACCCTGCATGTACTTGGGTGAGTTGGCCTCTGTTCTCTTTGGTGGGAAGAGTCCTTAGGGGTAAGAAGGGATAAACTGAAATCTGAAAGGTGCTGCTAATAATATGATAATTTAAGATAGAAATAAGAGCTAGGGACATGGCTCAGGCAGTACAGTCCTTGCCACACAAGTATAAGGGACCAGAGTTTGATCACCAGAAACTACATAGATAAAGTCAGGCATAGGGTTTGTATTTATTATCTCAGTAATGGAGAGATAAAGACAAGGAGAATCCTTAATACTCATTGGTCAGCCAGTCTAGTCAAACTGGTGAATTCCAGGCCAAATGAGAGAACCTCCATCTCAAAAATCAAGGATGATACCTGACGTTGAACCCTGGCCTCTGCCTACTTCTACACACACACCCAAAATGCGAGTAACTCAGTAATAATATGGTCATACCAGTAATAATCCTGCCAGTACTACACCAGTAAGCATATCTTGTCATGAATCCTCACCTCTCACTTAGGGACTATGCGCAGGTAATTGGTGTTTGGGGAAGGGACACCATAAACTAGTTTAAAATTCAAATTAAAAATAAATTGAAGTAATGTTCTATCTCTTGGGGATGCTGTTACAGAGTATTAGATTAAGTACAAAGCCCTTCATGTGCTCTGACTGGTCAGTGGCCAAGTACTGGTGATACTTGGTACTATCAGAAGGATAGTACATGAATATGCTTGTAAATATAACTTTATTTAAGCAGACAGTCCTGACTTAAGATTGTTTGGATCTACAATATGAAGGCATGCCCAATCATTCACTTTTTTCTCCACCACAGTAGTCATTAATTATATGAAATAACATTTTTAACATTTCAACATTTTTTTATTTTCTATATTTTTTATTTACATTCCCAATGATTTCCCCTTTCCCGGTTCCCCACTCCCCGAAAGTCCCATAAGCCCTCTTCCCTCCCCCTGTTCCCCAGTCAACCCCCTCCCTCTTCTCTGTCCTGGCATTCCCCTACACTGCTACATCCAGTCTTTCCAGGACCAGGGGTCTCTCCTTCCTTCTACTTGGAAATCAATTGATATGTGAATTGCGTCTTGGGTATTCTGAGCTTCTGGGTTAATATCAATTATCAATGACTGTATACCATGTGTGTTCTTTTGTGATTGGGTTACCTCACTAAGGATGATATTTTCCAGTTCTGACCATTTGCCTACGAATTTCATGAATTCGTTGTTTTTAATAGCTGAGTAGTATTCCATAGTGTAAATATAACATTTCTTCTGTATCCGTTCCTCCGTCGAGGGCCATCTGGGTTTTTTCCAGCTTCTGGCTATTATAAATAAGGCTGCTATGAACATAGTGGATCATGTATTCTTATTGCATGCCGGGGAGTCCTCTGGGTATATACCCAGGAGTGGTATAACAGGGTCCTCTGGTAGTATTATGCCAAGTTTTCTAGGGAACCGCCAAACTGATTTCCAGAGTGGTTTTACGAGCTTGCAGTCCCACCAGCAGTGGAGGAGTGTTCCTCTTTCTCCACATCCTCGCCAGCACTGGCTGTCTCCTGAGTTCTTGATCTTAGCCATTCTGACTGGTAGGTGAAATCTCAGGGTTGTTTTGATTTGCATTTCCCTAATGACTAAGGATGTTGAGCATTTCTTTAGGTGCTTCTCAGTCATTAGATATTCTTCAGGTGAGAACTCTTTGTTTAGCTCTGTACCCCATTTTTTAATAGGGTTATTTGGCTTTCTGGAGTCTAACTTCTTGAGTTCTTTGTATATATTGGATATTAGCCCTCTGTCGTATGTAAGGTTGGTAAAGATCTTTATCCAGTTTGTTGGTTGCCTCTTTGTCCTTTTGACAGTGTCCTTAGCCTTACAGAAACTTTGTAATTTTATGAGGTCTCATTGTCAATTCTTGACGTTAGAGCATAAGTTATTGGTGTTCTGTTCAGGAAATGTTCCCCTGTGCCCACATGCTCAAGGCTCTTCCCCAAGTTCGTTTCTATTAGTTTCAGTGTGTCTGGTTTTATATGGAAGTCCTTGATCCATTTGGACTTGAGCTTTGTACAAGGATATAAGAATGGATCTATTTGCATTCTTCTGCATGTTGACCTCCAGCTGAGCCAGCACCATTTGTTGAAAAGGCTATCTTTTTTCCACTGGGTGGTTGTAGCTCCTTTGTCAAAGATCAAGTGACCATAGGTGCGTGGGTTCATTTCTGAGTCTTCAGTTCTATTCCATTGATCTACATGCCTGTCACTGTACCAATACCATGCAGTTCTTAACACTATTGCTCTGTAGTACTGTTTGAGGTAGGGGATAGTGATTGCCCCAGAAGTTCTTTTGCTGTTGAGAATAGTTTTAGCTATCCTGGGTTCTTTGTTATTCCAGATGAATTTGATAATTGCTCTTTCTAACTCTATGAAGAATGGAGTTGGGATTTTGATGGGGATTGCATTGAATCTGTATATTACTTTTGGCAAGATGGGAATTTTTACTATATCAATCCTGCCAATCCATGAGCATGGAAGATTTTTCCATCTTCTGAGGTCTTCTTCGATTTCTTTCTTCAGAGACTTGAAGTTATTGTCAGACAGATCTTTCATTTGTTTGGTTAGAATCACACCAAGATACTTTATTTTGTTTGTGGCTATTGTGAAGGGTGTCATTTCCTTAATTACTTACTCAGCCTATTTATCCTTTGAGTATAGGAAGGCTACTGATTTGCTTGAGTTAATTTTATATCTGGCCACTCTGCTGAAGTTGTGTATTAGCTGTAGGAGTTCATAGGTGGAGTTTTTTGGGTCGCTTAAGTATACTATCAAATCATCTGCAAATAGTGATAGTTTGACTTCTTCCTTTCCAATTTGTATCCCTTTGACTTCCTTTTGTTGTCTAATTGTTCTAGCTAGAACTTCAAGTACTATATTGAATAAATATGGAGAGAGAGGACAACCTTGTCCAGTCCCTGATTTTAGTGGGATTGCTTCAAGTTTCTCTCCATTTAGATTGATGTTGGCTACTGCTTTGCTGCATATTTCTTTTGCTATGTTTAGGTATGGGCCTTGCATTCCTGTTCTTTCCAAGATTTTTTAATATGAAAGGATGCTGAATTTTGTAAAATACTTTTTCAGTATCTAATGAAATGACCATGGGGTTTTTTCTTTGAGTTTGTTTATGTAGTGGATTACCTTGATGGATTTCTTTATATTGAACCATCCCTGCATCCCTGGAATGAAGCCTTCTTTATCATGGTCAATGATCATTTTTGGATTCGGTTGGCAAGAATTTTATTGAGTATTTTTGCATTGATATTCATAAGGGAAATTGGTCTGAAGTTCTCTTTTTTTGTTGGATCTTTGTGTGGTTTTTTTTATCATCGAAATTGTGGCTTCATAGAACGAGTTGGGTAGTGTTCCTTCTGTTTCTATTTTGTGGAATAGTTTGAAAAGTATTGGTGTTAAGTCTTCTTTGAAGGTCTGATAGAATTCTGCACTAAAATCAACTGGTTCTGTGCTTTATTTGGTTGAGAGACTGTCAATGACCACTTGTATTTCTTTAGGGGTTGTGGGACCGTTTAGGTGGTCTATCTGATCCTGATTAAACTTTGGTAGTTGGTATCTGTCTAGGAAAACTGTCCCTTTCATCCAGATTTTCCAGTTGTTTTGAGTATAGTCTTTTGTAGTGGGATCTGATGATTTTTTTGAATTTCCTCAGTTTCTGTTGTTATTTCTCCGTTTTCCTCTCTGATTTTGTTAATTTGGATACTGTCTCTGTGCCCTCTGGTTAGTCTGGCTAAATGTTTATCTATCTTGTTGATTTTCTCAAAGAACTGGCTTCTGGTTTTGTTGATTGTTTGTGTTGTTCTTTTTATTTCTTCTTGGTTGATTTCAGCCCTGTGTGTGATGATTTCCTGCCTTCTTCTTCTCTTGTATTAGCTTCTTTCTGTTCTAAAGCTTTCAGGTGTGCTGTTAAGCTGCTAGTGAATGCTCTCTCCAGCTTCTTTTGGAGGCACTCAGAGCTATGAGTTTTTCTCTTAGCAGTGCTTTCATTGTGTCCCATAAATTTGGGTATTTTGTGCCTTCATTTTCATTAAATTCTAAAAAGGTTTTGATTTCTTTCCTTATTTCTTCCTTGACCAAGGTATCATTGAGTAGAGCATTGTTCAGCTTCCATGTGTATGTGGGATTTCTGTTGTTTTTGTTGCCACTGAAGACCACCCTTACTCAATAATAATCTTATAGGAGACATGGGACTAGTTCGATCTTGTTATATCTGTTGATGTTTGTTTTGTGACCAATTATATGGTCATTTTTGGAGAAGGTAGCATCAGGTGCTGAGAAGCTCTATTTTGATTTAGGATGATGTTCTATAGATATCTATTAAATCCATTTGGTTCAAAACTTCTGTTAGTTTCACTGTGTCTCTGTTTAGTTTGTGTTTCCCTGATCTGTCCATTGAGGGGAGTGTGGTGTTGAAGTCACCCACAATTAATGTGTGGGTACAATGTGTGCTTTAAGTTTTAGTAAAGTTTCTTTTATGAATGAGGGTGCCCTTGCATTTGGAGCATAGATGTTCAGAATTGAGAGTTCTTCCTGGTAGATTTTTCCTTTAATGAATATAGTGGCCTTCTGTGTCTTTTTTGATGACTTTTGGTTGAAAGTCTATTTTATTGGATATTAGAATGACTACTCCAGCTTGTTTCCTGGGACCAGTTGCTTGGAAAACTATTTTCCAGCCTTTTACTCAGAGGTAGTGTTTGTCTTCGACACTGAGATATGTTTCCTTTATACAGCAAAATGTTGGGTCCTGTTCACGTATCCAGTCTGTCAGACTCTGTCTCTATCTGTTATTCTATGTCTGTTAGTCTATGTCATCAATTGAGTCCATTGATGTTAAGAGATATTAAGGAAAAGTGATTGTTGCTTCCTGCTATTTTTGATGTAATTTTTGTTTGTGTGGTTATTTTCTTTTGGATTTGTTGAAAGAAGATTAATTTCTTGTTCTTTCTAGTGTGTAGTTTCTTTTCCTTTGTTGGTATTTTCTATTCCTTATCCTTTGAAGGGCTGGATTTGTGGAAAGATACTGTGTAAATTTGTTTTTGTCATGAAATACCTTGGTTTCTCCATCCATGGTAATTGAGAGATTTGCTGGATATAGCAGTCTGGGTTGGCATTTGTGTTCTCTTAGGGTCTGTATGACATCTGCCCAGGCTCTTCTGGCTTTCATAGTCTCTGGTGAGAAGTCTGGTGTAATTCTGATAGGTCTACCTTTATATGTCACTTGACCTTTTTCCCTTACTGCTTTTATAATTCTTTGTTTAGTACTTTTGGTGTTTTAATTATTATGTGATGGGAGGAATTTCTTTTCTGGTCCAGTCTATTTGGAGTTCTGTAGGCGTCCTGTATGTTCATGGGCATCTCTTTCTTTAGGTTAGGGAAGTTTTCTTCTATAATTTTGTTGAAGACATTTACTGGCCCCTTAAGTTGGAAATCTTCACTCTCTTCTATACCTATAATCCTTAGGTTTGGTCTTCTCATTGTGTCCTGGATTTCCTGGATGTTTTGGCTCAGGAGCTTTTTGCATTTTTCATTTTCTTTGACTGTTGTATCAATGCTTTCTATGGTATCTTCTGCATCTGAGATTCTCTCTTCTATCTCTTGTATTCTGATGTTGATGCTTGCATCCATGACTCCTGACTTCTTTCCTAGGTTTTCTATGTCCTGAGTTGTTTCCCTTTGTGATTTCTTTATTGTTTCTACCTCCATCTTTAGATCCTGGATGGCTTTCTTCAATTCCTTCACTTGTTTTGTTGTGTTTTCCCTTATTTCTTCAAGGGCTTCTCCATGTTTACTTGTGTTCTCCTGTATTTCTTTAAGGGAGTTATTTATGTCCTTCTTGAAGCCCTCCATCAGCATCATGAGCAGTATTTTTAAATCCAGTTGGTGTATCCAGGACTTGCTGTTGTGGGAGAATTGGGTTCAGATGGAGCCATTATTGCCTTGATTTCTGTTAGTAACGTACCTTCCTATGTTTGCCTTTTGCTATCTCTGGTGGTTGTTTGTCCTGCTGTCACTGGCTGGTGCTTATCCCTCCTGTGTGCCTGCAGGCCTATCTCAGCATCCGTGGGTGACCGGCTTTCCCCTGGCACAGATTGCTGTGGGGCTGCCCAGCTCCTGGGTGTAGGTCTGGCCCTGGCAGACCAAGTCCCAAGTGATCTTACACTGCTCAGTGGCAGGAGAGAAGATGTTGGCCTCACCTCTACTTGTGGGACTCAATGCAGAGCAGGTGTCCCCTAGCACACTAGGGGTACAGACAGCTGTGGTGCTGCCAAGCCCCTGGGTGCAGGCAGAGTCCTGGTGGGGCGCATCCCAAGTGATCCTCCACTTGGGTGATCCCTGCGCCCCTGTCTGCACCTGTCTACTCAGTCGCAGTGGCAAAGATGAAGGCGCCTCACCTCTAAATGCAGGACTCCCTCCAATCGCAGGACTCCCTGCAGGG
The DNA here is from genome assembly GCA_036184795.1 of Tokudaia tokunoshimensis. Taxonomy (NCBI): domain Eukaryota; kingdom Metazoa; phylum Chordata; class Mammalia; order Rodentia; family Muridae; genus Tokudaia; species Tokudaia tokunoshimensis. Next base: position 15,065,914 of record BTHU01000001.1, on the reverse strand, counting down.
CAGATGTCCCCTGGCAGGGTAGGCACACAGAGGGCTGCGGTGCCACCGAGCTCATGGGTGCAGGCGGAGCCTCGGTGGGGCACATCACAAGCTATCCTCTACTCGGGCCACCCCTGTACACCCGTCTGCACCTATGTACTCAGTCACAGTGGCAAAGATGGAGGCGCCTCACCTTTAAACGCAGGACTCCCTCTAACCGTGGGACTTTCCTCAGGGCTGATGTACCCTGGCAGGGTAGGTGCACAGGTGTCTGAGGTGCTGCTGAGCCTCTGGGTGCAGGCAGAGTCCTGGTGGGGCGCGTCTCAAGCGATCCTCCACTTGGGTGATCCCTGCGCCCCTCCCTGCACCTGTCTATTCAGCCACAGTGGCAAAGATGCAGCATAAGGTATTTTATAAATATGAGATACACTATATAATAAATTTTTTTTATAATCTTCAGTGTTTATCATTCATTTTACCCCCTATGGTCTTAAAACTCATATGAGATCAAGGTGATTTTTGTGAAAGTATGTGGGTTCAAGTGCACATGTGTGTATGGATTGTGTACACAAGTGTTGAGACCAGAGAACAGCCTCTCGTGGCCATCCATCATCAGATGCCATTCACCTCAGTCATTTTTGAGATGGGATCTCTCACTGGAATCTGTGACTAGCAAATTCTGTAAGGCTGGTTAGCCATCAAGGGCTAGGAACCTGTCAGCCTCCGCTTCATTGATTCTTGGACCACAGTCACTAGCCACTTTTTCCAGCTTGTTATGTGGGTGTTGGGCAGCAGCCTCAGGTCCTTGTGTAGCAAACACTTCAGTAGGAGAGCCATCTCCCCTGCCCCTCAAAATCAGGATCATTTTAGGTAGTTATTTAAGCTACTCATATCTAGGAAAGTGAAACCTTATAGAGGGGTTCAACCTTTTGACATTGCAACATGGCACATACAGAGTTAACACTCAAAAACTGTTCAGTTTGTTTGCCAAAAAAATAATTATTTTGAGTAAACTTAAACTTTTGTGCTAGACCTTTTCATAGCTACCGGTCATCTGTGTGTGGCTCATGGATGACAGGTTGAATATGCCTAGGAGATGTTGAGTTAAAACACGAAATTCTTAGGCAAATGGTCAGAAGTGGAAAATATCATCCTTAGTGAGGTAACCCAATCACAAAAGAACACACATGGTATGCAGTCACTGATAAGAGGTGAGCTATCTGTCATTTACTGAGCCACTCTGCATCTCATTACAATTCAGCCATGTTTACCTGCACTCTGGAGCAAGGTATCCATTCCTCTGATTTGATCTGCAAAGTAAGAGTTGTTCTTTGACTTGAGATATTCAAAACGATACAGGTGTTTTTTTTTTTTTTGCAATCCGCAAGAGGTTTAATGTTCCAATGTATATTAGGGTCCCCCAGCACGCAGGCAAGAGGAGACCGCGAGCTCACAAAGCATACCCTTTTTATATGATACAGGTGTTATATAATGTGATAGATATTATGAAACCAAGTAAGTTTCTATAATGCTCTCTTACTCCACTTTGGAAAGTCTCAGAAAGACATATACTACAATTAATATATGCCCTAGTACATGGTTCATTCCTATAGGACAAACCTACTTAAAACATAAAAATACACGTAACATGATGGTTTGAATGAAATGTCTCCTATTGGCTCTGATGTTTGAATATTTGGTCTGCAGTTGATATTGTTATTTTGGTAGGTTTTGAAGGTGTGACCTTGCTTGAGAAAGTATGTCACTGGGACAACCTCATACTCTACCCAGTGAGCTTTCTCTGCTTCATGCTTGTAGTTCAAGATGTGAGCACTCAGCTTCCTGCTTCTGTAGCCACTCTTACCCTGCCACCATGGTGATAGACTTTTATCTCACTGGGACATTAGGGATTTTAGGCAAATAGACCTTTCCTTCTGTAAGTTGGCTTGGTCATGGTGTTTTATAACAATACCAGAAAGGTAATTAACATAAAATGAAAAGACAGGAGCCAGGTTATGAGAGAGAGAGAGAGAGAGAGAGAGAGAGAAAATATGAATGAATGTAGATGAATGAATGCATGAGAACAATTACTGGCTGGTGCTTGAAAAGAAATCTTCAAGTCTTTTCCAGGTCTCCTGTGCAAAACCCTAAGGATTAGAAGGAGTTGGTACTTGTAGGAAGTACAGGATGTACCACCATTTTGAATGTTGAAACCAAATTGAAACAAACCTCAGTTGGGGTATAGATTTCATAGTGCAGAGACAGTCAGAGCAGAAGCTGCGAAGAGGATCAGTCAAGTAAAAGTGCTGGCAGCAGAAGTGTGAGGACCTGAGTTCAGAGCTTCTCCATCCACCTAATAAGCTTGATTGAGGACCTGAGTTCAGAGCTTCTCCATCCACCTAATAAGCTTGATTGTGGTCTCATATGTCGGTAACTTCAGGGCCAGGGAGAAATGTGGAGATCGGAGGCTCCCTGAAGCTTACTGGCCAGCCAGTCTATGAATGGCAGGTTCAGTGAGAGACCCTGACTCACAAAGATAATGTGGGAAACAATTGAAGACACCTGACATTGACCTCTGGCAGACAGGCATGCATGCACATATACACATATACGCATGGGCAGACCAACAAATTAATTTTTTTATTTCATTTTTTAAAATTTTAAGTATGGGTATTTTACATGCATGTATACCAGAAGTTGGTATCAGATCCCCTGGAGCTGAAGATACAGATGGTTGTGAGCTGCAGTGTGGGGAATTGATCCTGGGTCCTCTGCAAGAGCAGCCTCTGCTCTTAACCTCTGAGCCATCTCTAGTCCCCAGATCAGTTTTTATGGAAAAGTCTGGATGTATCAGCACACCACATCATAGCATGGCTATGTCACCCCATTTAGAGGCCACAGCAGGGTCAACTGAACTTGGCCTTGGAAAAAATTATGGAGGGAAACTGAGATGTTGGGAAGCAAAAAGGAAGGGTCTAGAGCAATGACTCCTCATTTTAAGAGTATTTGCTGCTTTTGCAGAGGACTCAACTTCAGTTCCCAGCATCATCCAGCGTGGCCGATGACAACTGCTATAACCCTACTTCCTACAGGTTCAGTGACTTCTGACTCCCACAGGCACCTGTACACATGTGGTGTCCAGAGATTCACACACACACACATACACATATATAAATAATTTTTAAAAATTAAATCTTAAAAGAAGAGTGAATTAATTAAAGCTTTTTTTTAATATCTTTCTAGACTTCGAATTACTGACTTTGATAAGGAAACCCAGGAGTTCCTGGTTGCTGAGGAAGAGAAAAATCCATACTTGAGCATCCTAAGCAGTGTGTAAGGCAGAAGCAGAAAACAAGGGTGAACATTCTGGTGCAAGAAACATGGCTGTATTCTGACCTCTAACTACCTCAAACTACCTCCAAAAGAAAGAGAGCAGGATCCATAATTTGACCCGTTTTATACAAAAATTACAGGTCACTAACATTCCGGTGAGATAGTTTCTTTACCCCCCATTCAGATGTGGCTTTTTGTTTGCACTACAGATTCAAACAGGCCATTCAAAGACAGTTATGGCAAAATGACTGCCTTATAATGACAGTTTTTCCCACACTGATATCTTAAGCACCCAATAAAGTCTTTAAATGTATCTTTACTTTTAAAGATAAAAGTATCTTTAAATGCTTTGGAAATCTCTTAAGATGAGATTTGCCTGTTGGTGGATTACTGGACCTATAGTGTCGGTCCAGGCAATAATGGTGCCCTAGAAAGTTGTTGGGGAAATGAATAATGGTTGGAGAAATGTTAATGGAAACTGTTGCTGTTTTGTGTTTTTTTATTAAATAATAATTTAGGCATGTTCTAAATCTACTGACTTCTAATTTCAAATATTAATACATACATAGTTATACATGCATGCATGTGTATGTGCATGCGTGTATGTGTGTGTGCATGCATGTGTGTGTGTCTGTGTGTGTGTGTGTGTGTGTGTGTGTGTGAGAGAGAGAGAGAGAGAGAGAGAGAGAGAGAGAGAGAGAGAGAGAGAGAGAGAGAGAGAGAGAAAGAGAGAAAGAGAGATATCAGATCCCTTGGAGCTGGATTACAGGTAGTTATGAGTTGTCTGTGACAGGTATTGTGAACTGAGCTTATGTCCTGCTAGAGCAGTATGTGAGCTTACTGTGATCTTACTGCTGGGCCATCTCTAGCCTCTCATCTAGGAAGGCTGATCTGACTTGATTCTTACTCCTATTAGCAATCTGATTAGGAATTTTTCTCTTCTCTTTCTGGATGAAGGGTTTTTAAAAGCACATTTTTATAATGTTATTAGTTCTATGAGAATGTCATACAATGTGTTTTGATCACATTCTCCTGCTCTCCCTCTTAACTCTTCCCAGATCCATCCTCCTCCTCTTTCCACCCAACTTTGTGTCATCCTTTGTTCTCCATCAATGCCAATATGTGTTGTTTAAGCATTCTTGGATATGTGGCCTTTTACTGGAATGGGACCACGGACTGCACTTAAAGAAAAGCCATTCTTCCAGCAGCTAGTGTTTACAGCTCTACAGCTGGGGTGCAACTTCATGCCTGACTCCACTCCCCATGCTGGATTTGTTCTTCATTTGTGCATATCTAGGTCTAGTGCCTATGAAAAGCACGTTTATAGGAATCATTCATTCCTTCTACCTATACTTAACCCTACAAATAGGGGCAGATACCCCTTTTAATCACACTCTATCTTACTCCCCTCTTCCTACATTCCACAAGTAACCCTTGTTTGGCTAGAACCCCTGCTTACCCCTGAACAAGCTGGGAAATTCAATCTTCCCCTCCTTCCCCAAATCCTCATGCTCAGAGAAAACTCCATGCTAACCTGTCATTGGTCCTTGTCTCCACCTTTCTGGGAACCACCTCAAGAGTGCCCTCCATGGGGTTGAGGTTCTGAACATGTATGGACACAGTACCAGCCTCTACCTGGCACTCACCACCTAAGCTCTAACCTCCCTTGCCCCTGCCCCCTTGCTTTATTCTGGATGTGAGATCTGGGAACCCACCTGAGAGCTGCCTTCCTATGAACCTGCCTTTATCTACTTTTAATCTGGTCTGATCTGGCCTGTATCTGAATCACTGAGGGAGAGAATAAGCCTGTTAACCTTGTCATAAGACAAATGGATGATCTTACATCATCATTCATATATACTTAACCAAGTCCTTCGATGACATAAAATATTGAGGTTGTTTTCAGTTATGTAGAAGAAACCACATCTTTAAATTGTCAATATTTGAAAAACAATTTTCCAGTAGGAAGGCTACTGAGACAGCATTTGACAAAATCCAACACCCCTTCATGATAAAAGTCTTGGAAAGATCAAGATTCAAGGCCCATACTTAAACATAGTAAAAGCAATATACAGCAAACCAGTAGCCAACATCAAACCAAATGGAGAGAAACTTGAAGCAGTTCCTCTAAAATCAGGGACTAGACAAGACTGTCCACTCTCTTCATATTTATCCAATACAGTATTAGAAGTCCTCACCAGAGCAATTAGACAACAAAAGGAGGCCAAAGGGATACAAATTGGAAAGGAAGAAATCAAAATATCACTATTTGCAGATGATATGATAGTATACTTATATGACCCTAAAAACTCTGCCAGAGAACTTCTAAACTTGATAAAAAACTTCAGCAAAGTGGCTGGATATTAAATTAACTCAAACAAATTAGTGGCCTTCCTCTACTCAACAGATAGCAGGCTGAGAAAGAAATTAGAGAAACAACTCACTTTTCAATAGTCACAAATACCTTGGTGTGGCTCTAACTAAACAAGTGAAGTATTTGTATGACAAAAACTGCAAGTCTCTGAAGAAAGAAAGATTTCAGAAGATGGAAAGATCTCCCAAGCTTACAGATTGGCAGGGTTAATATATTAATAATGTCCGTCTTGCCAAAAGTAATCTGCAGATTCAATGCAATCCCCATCAAAATTCCAAATCAATTCTTCATAGACCTAGAAAGAACAGTTTTCACAATCATCTGGAATAACAGAAAACCCAGGATAGCAAAAACTATTTCAACAATAAAAGAACTTTGGGCTGAATCACCATCCCTGACCTCAAGATATACTACAGAGCAATCATGTTAAAAAACTGCATGGTGTTGGTACAGAGATAGGCAGGTAGAAGAGTGGAATAGAATTGAAGACCCAGAAATGAATCCTCATATCTATGGTCACTTGACCTTGGACCAAGGAGCTAAAACTATCCAGTGGAAAAGAGATAGCATTTTCAACAAATGGTGCTGGTTCAACTGGCAGTTATGTAGAAGAATGCAAATCGATCCATCTTTATACCCTTGTACAAAGCTCAAGTCCAAGTGGATCAAGGACATCCACATGAAACCAGATACATTGAAACTAATAGAAAAGAAACTAGGAAAGAACCTTGAGCACATGGGCACAGGGGAAGTTTTCCTTAACAGAATACCAATAGCTTATGCCTTAAGATCAAGAATTGACAAATGGGACTTTATAAAACTGCAAAGCTTCTGTAAGGCATAGGGCACTGTCAATAGGACAAAACAGCATCCTACAGATTCAGAAAAGATCTTTACCAATCCTATATCAGATAGAGTACTAATATCCAATATATACAAAGAACTCAAGAAGTTAGACTCCAGAGAACCGAATAACCCTATTAAAAATGGGGTCCAGCACTAAACAAAGAATTCTCAACTGAGGAGTATCGAATGACTGAGAAGCACCCAAAGAAATGTTCAAAATCCCTAGTCTTCAGGGAAATGCAAATCAAAACAACCTTGAGATTCCACCTCACACCAGTCACAATGGCTAAGTTCAAAAACTCAGGTGTCAGCAGATGCTGGCAAGGGTTTGGAGAAAGAGGAACACTCCTCTACTGTTGGTGGGATTGTAAGCTGGTAGGACCACTCTGGAAATCAGTTTGGCAGTTCCTCAGAAAATTGGAAATAATAGCTCCTGAGGACCTTGGTATACCATTCCTGGGCATATACCCAGAAGATGCCCCAACATATAATAAGGGCACATGCTCCAATATGTTCATAGTAGCCTTATTTATAATAGCCAGAAGATGGAAAGAGCCCATATGTCCCTCAACAGAGGAATGGATACAGAAAATGTGATACATTTACACAATGCAATACTACTCAGCTATTAAAAACAATGAATTCATGAAATTCTTAGGCAATTGGATGGAAGTATAAAATATCATTCTGAGTGAGGTAACCCGATCATAAAAGAACACACATGGGTAACACTCTCTGATAAGGGGCTATTAGCCCAGAAGCTTGGAATACCCACGATACAATTCATAGACCACATGCAGCTCAAGAAGAAGGACGACCAAAGTATGGATACTTTGGTTTGGTCCTTCTTAGAAGGGGGAACAAAATACCCATGGGAGGAGATACAGAGACAAAGTGTGGAGTAGAGATTGAAGGAAAGACCATACAGAGACTGCCCCACCTGGGGATCCATTCCATATACTCTTACCAAACCAGACACTATTGTGATGTCAACAAGTTCTTGCTGACAGAAACCTGATATGGCTGTCTCCTCAGAGGCTCTGCAAGTGCCTGACAAATACAGAGGTGAATGCTCACAGCCACCTAATCAGCTGAGCACAGGGTCCCCAACAGAGTAGCTAGAGAAAGAACCAAAGGAGCTGAGGGGGTTTGTAGCCCCATAGGAGGAATAACAGTATGAACCAACCAGTATCCCCAGAGCTCCCAGAGACTGGACCACCAACCAAAGAGTACACAGGCATGGTCCCATGGTTCCAGCCACATATGTAGCAGAGGATGTCCTTGTCAGACATCAATGGGAGATGAGGCCCTTGGTCCTGTGAAAGATCAATGCCCAAGTGTAGGGGAATGCTAGGACAGAACAGTGGGAGTGGGTGGTTTGTTGAGCTGGGGGAGGAGGGAGGGGATAGGGGGTTTTTGGAGAGCAAACCAGAAAGGAGATAACATTTGAAATGTAAATAAAGAAAATATCTAATTTATAAAAAGAAAAAATACTGAGGCTAAATTGTGCGATATTTTAATCTTAATATACACATTTATATATATTCTATATATATTTATCTATATTATCTATATTGCATATCTTGATAATATTTTTATATATATATTTATTGAATATAATCTTCATTTACATTTCAAGTGATAAAACCTTTCCCAGTTTCCCCCATCCCCAAAACCCCCCAACCCCTCCTCCCACCCCCTGCCTCTCAGTATATGCCCTTCCACCTGACTTCAATATAATTATTTTCATATTGAGGAATTAATCCTTTCATTAAATTGTACAAGACAACCAAAAAAAGAATATAATATTTCCAGAAATACACTACAGATTTCCGAACCTCTCTGTCTTAATATTTGGTACCCTTTGTGTTCTGTGCCATTGTCCAGGATGTTGCTTCAGATAGGAGGGTAGTGTGACTAGCCACACCAAGCCAATCCTTTCAGGACACACTGTGGACGTATTATCCTGCTTTGGACTGGGTACTGAAATTATAATCTTCAGATGTCATGCATCTATTCTGAGAGCTAGTTAGCCAGTACCCTCAGCAAATTCCCTAGAGATTTTAGAAGACAAACCAGCATCTGCCATCTAGATTCTCTGGTGATTTTGTCCTTCATTCTAATTTTACCACCATTAGCCACTAATACTCTTTTCACCTGAACAGATTTTTTTAGACTCTTTATATAACATACCTTTCAAATTTTACTGCTTTATTTTTTTATGTATGTTTCCATGTGCATGTGTGTGGACTTAGATGTATGTTCTCTTAGATGTATGTGCTATGACACACTGTGGAGGGCAGTGGACAAATTAAGGGACTTACTTATACCATGTAAACCAAAGGAATAAGTTAAGGTCTCAAGTTTCTGATAATTTGTTAGTTATTTTTTTTTTAGCTATTGTAAAAAAAAAACAACTTAAGCTACCACTGATTTTTCAAGTGCTGTTACCTTAGGTAAATCCTAGTCAGAGGGAGAGCTCAGGCTTTGAACTCACAAACCTAATCCACAGTGATATTGGAGTAATGACTAGGATTTTGAACGTCCTTGGACCTGGGCAGATGAGATCTATATTGAGAGATGTGGGGATGAACACTAGGATTATAGATCTATAATGTCAGTTTCTGGCTAGACACTTTACAGGTCTCAGCCAGAATTTCAAGGTGAGTGATGAGATACAAAAAGTGTATCTGCTCTCTCTCTCTCTCTCTCTCTCTCTCTCTCTCTGTTTCTTTTTCAGATATTGGTAATAGATATAGATATGACAAAGACACATATGCAGACTCAGATACAGACACAGATACACAGACAGAGATATAATTATGCAGATAGAGATATAGGTGTAAAATATAGTTTCTGTCATTCTAAAGAAGTAAGTTACCATGAAGCCTATTTAATAGGCCTTTAGTGTTGTTAATTCTTCACAGTCTCTCCTCTACACTGTCTTTCCACATACCCACAGTAATTTAACTTTACATGTTCCATTATGCCTCTAATAGTTAAAAGGGCTGTGTTCTAGCAAAACACCCTTAACGCTATGCCTTTAACTTACCTCCTGATCTTTATATTGGTATTCCAAATTAAACACACATAAATCAAGATTCAAAGCTAATGTCTAGAAAATAAGGGAAAATGAGCAATTGTTGCAGGATATGTGGTCACACTGTGAACCCTGAGATTGTCTAGTTGTGTTGCTCAGCTCTTACTACCAGCTTTACTTCCTCAGGCTAGAATACAGACATGTCCCTAGTATCCACCTTAAATCCCAAAAAATGAAGGTAAAATTAGTTTATACATGGAGGTACCCATATTTGAAAGTGATGTCTAATTGAGTAGCAGAAATGTAATGAATCAAAGAAAGATTTGACAGAATGAATCACACAGGTTTTGCCCAAGTCTCAGTGAAGATAGAGGAAAGGTAAACTAGTTAAGAGAGTAGTGTGAGAGAGTAGAGTAAGAGAGTAGTTTTACCAGGCCAGTTATAAAGAGACAGGTTCCAAAGAGAGAACAAGTTAGACACAGGTGAAGACAGAATGAGCCAGGAAATGAGAAGGAGCCTGATATTTAGAATGTATTGCCAGAGTTAGTTTGAGGCCAAGCAGAGTAATTCAGGAGAAACAAGATTAAATCAGTCAGCTTGACGAAAAATTTGAACCAGAATGGTTGAGTTGAAACAACCAGAAAAAGTGCAGAAGGAACAAGAAAGAACAGTGAAAGCAGTAAGTCTCAGAGACTGAAAACATTCTAAGCCTAGATGAGAATGTATTAAGGATAGACGTTTCTAGGACAATGCCTAGTATAATAGACAGAAGCATGACTATTACCTGAGGCAAATAAAAGTTCCTTTTACAAGTAATATTTGTATTAAGTTGTAGGTTACTATATGCAGAATGATGGCTTCTCAACCATCCATTTTCCTACAAACTTCATAATTTCATTTTGCTTAACAGATAAATAATATTTCATGGTATACACATACCACACTATCATTATCCATATAACACCTGATGGACATTTAAGTTCTTTCTATATCATGACTTTTGTAAATACAGCAGCAATGAACATTGCTAATTCTCTATATTAATAACTACTCAATACATATACTTGCCTGTATGTGCAGAATTGATTTAGTATCCATAAAAATACATAGAAAATAGCATGATCTATTATATTTCTAATAAATCTCCATGAGCTTCTCAGAAAATGAATCATGATCTATTGATTCATTGAAAACAATAGAGATTGCAATAACCAAGGACTCACAGGGGAAACATGGGCTTCAATTCTTTGATTTGTCACACGAAAAAGTACTTGTCTGTACATGGAAATATACAAGACTACAGATCACATATTGATGCTTTGTCTAGGAGGACTTGATATTAGCATGATTTTGTAAGAAGAAAAGCATATGGAATAATGTATGCCCCAGGAAATACATGTAAGAAATCTCTTGATCTCCCCTGGAGTGTGTCTTTCTATTCTTGACGACAACATCCATTCAGAACTTAGAATCTCTCAAAGGAAACATGGCTAGTCATTAGGATCTAGCAAACTCTTGGCTTCATTCTTTATTACCAGAAAGTGAAAATGATGATTTGCTCTGGGGATAAATGTTTTTCCTTTCATTAGAGGTATTGCAACATACCCACACAGACACAATAAATAATACCATAGATAACACAGTAATGAGCTCTCTGAGGGATGTCAGGAACAGACACTGTCTTTTTATGAGCTCTGATATCTAGCCTCAATCAGTGATTAGCATACCACTTCATGGAAAATATGGGGCAGGTAAGGATTTCTTTGGATCTGTCTTAGGAAATAGTTACACAGAAAAGGTCATTAAAGTAAGTGGAATTCAGCACTGTGTTTCTGCAGTAACCCTCAGAAGCAAGCCTTCATCCCTGTGAGCATCACCATCATTAATGACTGTAGGTCAGATTCCTATAGATTTTTGCTTAAACTTTATTTCTTTCTTCTGCAATCAACAGTGTTTTGTAGAACCAACATTAATCATTAGAATGGCTTCAATTTTGCCTCCACAGTTAACCTAATCATGTCAGTCATTTCCTTAGTTTAAAGAAAAGTCTATCCCATGGCTCAGGATTCATCTGAAAATGTCCTTTAATTTGACAACTATATGTGAGAGGACAGGTTTTTTTAATTAAATATAATCTTAATTTACATTTCAAATGGTACAACCTTTCCCAGTTTCCCCCCTCCCCCAATCCCCCCAATCCCTCTTCCCACTCCCTGCCTCCAAGTATATGCCCCTCCACCCGACCCACTCCCATCTCCCCCCCTCAATTTCCCCTTGTTGGGGCATCTATTTAGCCTTCACCTGACCAAGGACCACTCCTCCCACTGATGCCCGACAAGGCATTCCTCTGCCACATTTTTTGCTGGACCCATGTGTACCCCTTGGTTGATGGTTTAGTCCCTGGGAGTCCTGGGGCATCTGGGTGGTCAACATCGTTGTTCTTCCCATGGGGCTGTAAACCTCTTCAGCTCCTCTGGACCGCCCTCCAACTCTTCCATCGGGGACCCCACTCCCAGACAAATGGTTGGCTGCTAGTATCTGCCTCTGTATGTGTAAGGCTCTGGCAGGGCCCCTCCGAAGACAACCATAGCAAGCTCCTTTTGATATGCACTTCTTGTTGTCCATAGTAGTGTTGGGGTTTGGTGACTGTTTATAGGGTGAATCCCCAGGTAGGGCAGTCTCTGGGTGTCCTTTACTTCAGTCCCTGCTCCATAGTTTGCCTCCATTATTGCTCCTGTAAGTATGTTGTTCCTTTTCTCAGAGGAACCCAAGCACCCCCACTTCAGTCCTCTTTCTTCTTGAGCTTCCTGTGGTCTGTGAATTGTAACTTGTTTATTTTGAACTTTTGGGCTACCATCCACTTATGTGAGTGCAAACCATGTGTGTTCTTTTGTGATTGGGTTACCTCTCTCAGGATGACACTTTCTAGTTCCATCCATTTGCCTAAGAATTTCATAAATTTTTAATAGCTGAATAGTACTCCATTGTGTATATATACCACAATTTCTGTATCCATTCCTCAGTTGAAGGACATCTGGGTTCTTTCCAGCTTCTGTCTATTATGAATAAGGCAGCTATGAGCATAGTGGAGCATGTGTCCTTATTATGTGTAGGAGCATCTTCTGGTTATATACCCAGGAGTGGTATAGCTGGGGAGGACAGGTTTTTAATTGTAGGATAACAGCTTATTTTTTCTATGGACAGCAAAATAAACCAAATAAGTTTCAGATTAAACATGATCTTTCAAAAACTGAGTTTCAAAAAATCTGTGTGTGCAAAGACTTAAGCTGTAATTATTTTAATGGTTTCAGTTGTGGATGACAAAAACTGGAGATGAACCAATTATGTGTATATCACCTGCTTCCTTAGAAAAACAGATAAAGTTCAGAAATTTGTAAATCAATATATGCTTGGGTTCCACAGACTTTTATCCCACATATATTATATATGTGTAAATCAAGGTTCTTCAATGTGAACAGAATAATAGTGACATTTTCAGAAATATTTTGCATTCTACCACTATGGCAAAGAATGTAAAAATTTATCAAAACTATGTGGATTATTCTAGGGGGAAATACTTCAGTCATATTCTTTTTATAAGTATAATTATTAATTTTTATTTTCTTTAAAATTTTATTTATTTAATTTTTCATGCATTTTTGTTTTGCCTGCAGGCATGGTAGTAAAGGTACTACATCCCCACTAATTGGGTTTACAGACAGTTGGGAGCTGTCATGTGGGTTGTGGAAATGGAACTAGGTTCCTCTGGTGCAGGAACCAGTTCTCTTAACTGCTGATCCATCTCTCCCACCCTGTATTATATTTTAAAGATAATCTTATTTTATGTGTATGAATGTTTTGTTGGCATGAATAATGGGAAATACAGGAAAGAAGTGTCATTAAGGACAATAGATGGCATTAAACCTAGAACTACCTTTCCAAAAACAAATTTGTACTTCCTAACACATTATTATAACATGAGGAAAAATGCTGAATTCTAATCAAGCAAAAATGTACTCTTGTCTATAAATGTTCATTTGCAAATATGCAGATCCCATACTGTGTTAAAAAGTGTGTCATGTTGTTGACCAACAAAAATAGAGTTGTATTACACACACAGTTCTATCCTGAGGAAAGACAAAGTAAATTAAGTATAAAGTTGCTATTCTGCAGTGTTTCCAGTCAAGGTTACCATAGTGAGATAGAGTAGTGTTGCCCTTCTTGGGGCGGGGGAGACTTCAAATCAATTGAAAAGGTCAGAATTTGAGAAGACTCTTGAAAACAATACTGTCTAACCTGATTGTTATTCTGTTGTCCAATGACGTTGCCTCCATGTTGTCTCAGAATAAATCTGTGAAAACCACAGAGGAAGTGGCTCTTCAGATCCTCTTGCTTTGCCAGGTTGGGGTTGGCATTGTAGTCAACATTTTTCTGTTTGTTCATAATTTATCTCCAATCCTGAATGGCTCTCAACAGAGACCCATACAAGTCATTCTAGCCAACTTAGCCTTGGGTAATTCCTTGATTCTCCTCTTTGCATTTCCAAACAATATGACAGTTTTTGTTCCAAGGGAGCCTCCAACTGACCTAAAATGTAAACTTGGGTACTTCATTTGGTTATTGGCTCGAAGCACAAACATGTGTTATACCTGCTCCCTGAGCACTTATCAGTTTGTCACTCTTGCTCCTGGTACCTGGGGTAGGGTGATGCTCAGTGGAAGAGCCCCCAAATTTGTGAGGTATACTTGTTATAGTTGTTGGTTGTTCAGTGTCTTAAATAATGCTCACATTCCAATGAAAGTCTGAGGATGTGGAGAAAGAGGAACACTCCTCCACTGCTGGTGGAATTGCAAGCTTGTACAACCACTCTGGAAAGCAGTCTGGCGGTTCCTCAGAAAACTGGGCATGACACTCCCGGAGGACCCTGCTATACCACTCCTGGGCATATACCCAGAGGACTCCCCGGCATGCAATAAGGGCACATGCTCCACTATGTTCATAGCAGCCTTATTTATAATAGCCAGAAGCTGGAAAGAACCCAGATGTCCCTCAACGGAGGAATGGATACAGAAAATGTGGTATGTTTACACTATAGAATACTACTCTGCAATTAAAAACAATGAATTCATGAAATTCTTAGGCAAATGGTTGGAACTGGAAAATATGATCCTAAGTGAGGTAACCCAGTCACAAAAGAACACATATGGTGTGCAATCACTGATAAGTGGATATTAGCCCAGAAGTTCAGAATACCCAAGACACAATTCATATATCAATTGATTCTCAAGAAGTAGTAGGAGAGGCCTCTGGTCCTGGAAAGATTGGATGCAGCAGTGTAAGGGGAATACTAGGACAGAGAAGTGGGAGGGGGTTGACTGGGGAACAGGGGGAGGGAAGAGGGCTTATGGGACTTTCGAGGAGGGGGGAACCTGGAAAGGGAAAACCATTTGGAATGTAAATAAAGAATATAAAAAATAAAAAAAGAAAGTCAGTTGTCTGCAGAAAACACATAATGATACCAATTCTAAAAGCAAGTGGGTTTGCTCCACCACTGGTTTCAGTGTAGGAACGAGCATCCTGTCGTTTGCCCATGATACAGTGTTCATCAGCATCATCATAAGGAACAATGTCTCCATGGTGATTCTCCTGAACAGACACCACCAAAGACTGCAGCATATTCAATCCCCCAATCAGAAGCTCAGAGACTATGCTGAGACCAGAGCAGCCTACACCAACCTGATGCTGGTGGTGACATTTGTGACCTTTTATCCTCTAGACTGTATTTGTACTTTCTTTCATATTTCTTTTGTAGACTCTCAGCTCTGGTTGAGATGTGTCAAAGAAATTTTGGCTGTAAGCTTCCCCACCTTTTCTCTGTTACTGTTGATCTTTAGGGATCCCAAGGATCCTTGTTCTCTGCTATTCAGCTGCTGAAAATGACAGTCCAAATGACAAACACTCCTCATAACGTTACAGTCATCAATATTCTATTTTCTGCTAATACATTTAACATCTTTCTTGGCCCACAACTATAATATGAGCACTATGGAGGTTGAGGTGGGTAGATTGTCATGCAATATATGACTGCTCATACTGTAGCTGCATATCTAGCTGAGCATGTGATGCAGAGAACCTGTTTCACATCTCTCTGCTCCTTGAGAAAGGAAGTAAGAAAAGAGAAAAGAAGCCAGTAATCCCAAAAATTCAAATTATTTTAAGAAGTATTTGCTTTATTTTTGATGTGTTAGAGAATCAAACACAATCCAAAGGTCCATATTCTTGATAATCTTTTCCTTAATAGGGTGGCTATCTCAAACAAAATTATTCTTTTTATTATAAGAATTTTCGCTTGGCAACCTCTGCTCCGGGGATTGACTACGCTGAGCCTTAGAGTGTGCACGGATTCCCCAATATAACACTGCTTGGGACACAGCCTGTTGGGCTTCCATCTGCGCCCAAGAGAAGGGCAGCTCTGTGGTCGTCTGAGTGCCAGCTCTGCTGTGGGCCATCTGCCCTGCAGAGTGATCTGCGCGGAGAGGGTGCATAGTGCACTCTGCCATCTATATTCCGGCAACAGAGCAGTTGGGACCTCCAGGCGCAGGGATAACTGAGCATAACATCGCTTGGGACTCGGTCAGCTTGTGTGCTCCCTGCACCCAAGAGCTGGGCAGTTCTGTGGTCACGTGTGCGCCAACTCTGCTGTGGGACATCTGCCCTGTAGAGGAACCTGCACATGGAGAGAGCGCCCCAGCCTCCCCTTAGCCACCTCTGTTCCGGGGATTGACTACTCTGAGTATCCAGGTATGCAGGGATTCCCCCAAGTGTAACATCACTTGGGACAAGGCACAGCAGGGCTTCAAAGTCATTCAGGAGCCGGGCAGCCCCTCAGCAATTGGTGCCAGGGGAATCCCGGTCATCCAGGAGGGGCAGAAATAGCCTTGCAGGCTCACAGGAGGTCCAACCAACAGCCAGTGACAGCAGGACCAACTAACACCAGAGGTAACCAGATGGCAAAAGGCAAACGTAGGATCGTTACTAACAGAAATCAAGGCAATATGGCACCATCCGAACCCAGCTCTCCAACAGCAGCAAGTCCTGGATACCCCATCACACCCAAAAGGCAAGATCTGGATTTAAAATTACTTTTCTTTCTTTTTTTTTTACTATTCTATTATTATTATTATTATTATTTTATTTTCTATATTCTTTATTTTCATTCCAAATGATTTCCCCTTTCCCAGTTCCCCCCTCCCTGAAAATTCCATAAGCCCTCTTCCCTCCCCCTGTTCCCCATTTGCCTAAGAATTTCATGAATTCATTGTTTTTAATTGCTGAGTAGTATTCCATTGTGTAACTATACATGGAAAATATCTCTGATAAAATTGAAGAAATACATAGAAAAACACGTTAAGATTGACTATTTCATGGAAAAATTATACCGATAAAATGGTAGGCATAAAAATATTCCTAAGTTGATTGAAAGTGGAATTATAAACATTTTCTGATAAAATTGAAAATCTACAAGGAAAATATTTCTGATAAAACTCAAGAAATATATAGAAAAACATGTTAAAACTGACTATTTCATGAAAAATTATACAGATAAGATGGTAGGAATAAAAATATTCCTAAATTGATTGAAAGTAGAAGTAAAAACATTTTCTGATAAAATTGAAGATTTACATGGAAAATATATCTGATAAATTGAAGAAATTTATATAGATAAATTGGTAGGAATTAAAATATTCCTAAGTGGATTGAAAGTAGAATTATAAACATTTTCTGATAAAATTGAAGATTATCATGGAAAATTATACAGATAAGATGGTAGGCATAAAAATATTTCTAAGTTGATTGAAAGTGAAATTATAAACATTTTCTGATAAAATTGAAGATTTACCTGGAAAATATCTCTGATAAAATTGAAGAAATATATAAAAAACGCATTAAGATTGAGTATTTCATGGAAAAATTATACAGATAAAATGGTAGGCATAAAAATATTCCTATTTTTTTTGAAAGTGGAATTATAAACACTGTCTCATAAAATTGAAGATCTACAAGGAAAATGTTCCTGAAAAAATTCAAGAAATAATATGTTAAAAATAGAAAAACATGTTAAAACTATTACATGGAAAATTATACAGATAAAATGGAAGGTATAAAAATGTTCCTAAGTTGATTGAAAGTAAAATTACAGACATTGTTTGATAAAACTGAAGATCCACATGGAAAATTCTTCTGACAAAATTGAAGAAAAATACAGAGAAATGTTAAAATTGAAGATAATCATGGACAATTATACCAACAAAATGGTAGGCACAAAAACATTCCTAAATTGATAGAAAGTGGAACTACAAACACCCCCCCCCCCCGACGAAACCAAAGATCTACATGGAAAACACCTTTGACAAAAATAGAAGAAATACACAAAAAAATGTTAAAATTAAAGATTATAATGGAAAATAATAGTCAAAATGGTAGACAAAAAAAGCATTACTGAATTGAAAGAGGAGTCACAAACATTTTCTGATAAAATCGAAGATCCACATGAAAAATATCTCTGTTAGACTATGTTTTTTGTTGGGGTATTGAGTCTATTGACATTATAAGATATTAAGGAATAGTGATTATTGCTTCCTGTTATTTTTGATGTTCTTTTTATGTTTGTTTGGTTACTTTCTTTTGGGTTTGTTGGAAAAAGATTACTTTCTTGCTTTTTCTAGGGTGTAGTTTCCCTCCTCATGTTGGCGTTTTCCATCTATTATCCTTTGTAAGGCTGGATTTGTGGA
Source organism: Tokudaia tokunoshimensis (assembly GCA_036184795.1). Classification (NCBI taxonomy): domain Eukaryota; kingdom Metazoa; phylum Chordata; class Mammalia; order Rodentia; family Muridae; genus Tokudaia; species Tokudaia tokunoshimensis. The sequence goes on along the minus strand of BTHU01000001.1, from coordinate 15,047,550 downwards.
AAGATATTGTGTAAATTTGGTTTTATCATGGAATATCTTGGTTTCTCCATCTATGGTAATTGAGAGTTTTGCTGGGTATAGTAGTTTGGGCTGGCATTTGTGTTCTCTTAGGGTCTGTATGAGATCTGCCCAGGATCTTCTGGCTTTCATCGTCTCAGGTGAGAAGTCTGGTGTAATTCTGATAGGCCTGGCTTTATAGGTTACTTGACCTTTTTCTCTTACTGCTTTTAATATTTTCCTTTGTTTAGTGCATTTGGTGTTTTGATTATTATGTGCCTGGAGGACTTTCTGTTCTGGTCCAGTCTGTTTGGAGTTCTGTAGGCTTCTTGTAGGTTCATGGACATCTCTTTTTTTAGGTTAGGGAAGTTTTCTTCTATAATTTTGTTGAAGATATTTACTGGCCCTTTAAGTTGGAAATCTTCACTCAATTCACATATCAATAGTTTCCCAAGAAGATGGAAGGAGAGACCCCTGGTTCTGGAAAGACTGGATGTAGGGGAATACCAGGACAGAGAAGCGAGAGGGGATTGTATGGGGAATAAGGGGAGGGAAGAAGACTTATGGGACTTTTGGGAAGGGAGGAAACGGGAAAGGGGAAATCATTTGGAATGCAAATAAAAAATATAGAAAAATAAAAAAAATTGGCAAAACAAACAAAAAAGGAATTTCAGACATTTTTATCTCAAATATATGGGGCTAATAATCCATATTTGTCAATTGTCTGACATAAATTTTAGTTGAAAAAGGAGATGTGTGCTTGTTCTAGAACAAAATAAAATACCTGAAGAAAAATGATATATTATACTTCATTTTGTGTCTTATTTCCACATGTATTAGTCCTGTCATGTTAATTAGGTAAAATATTATGCAGTGAAAGCTTGCTTCTCATGTATACAAGTTCATTTCCTTTGCCAAATAAAGTCTTACTTCTTATTCAATGAAATTTTGCTTTTCATCACTAAAAATCAAAACTAAGTTCCTAGTTTTCTTTTTCTTTCTCTTTTTTTCCATTAATTAGTTTATTTACTCAGTTTACATCCCATTGCTGTCCCACACCACCTGGTCTCCCCTCATATAATCCAACCCATTGTCTCCCCTTTCCTCCTTTGAGATGGTGAAGGCCTTTCCTTGGTATTTCCTAAGCTTGACACATTAAGTCTTTGCTGGATTAGGCACATGTTTCCCCGAAGATAGCCCAGTTAGGGAAACAGTATCCACAGGCAGGCAACAGATTTGGGGACTGGTCTTGTTCCAATTGTTGGAGGTATCTCCATGAAGACCAAGTTTCACATAGGCTATCTATGTGTGTGAGGAGCCTAGATTCAGTCCCTTTATGCTCTTTGGTTAGTGGTTCAGTCTCCAAGAGCCCCCAATTGCCCAAGTTAGTTGACTCTGTTGGTCTTCCTGTGGAGTTCCTATCCCTTTCAGGAGACTCAACACTTTTCCCAACTCTTTCATAAGACTCCCCAAGCTCAGACCAATGTTTGGCTGTGGTGTTCTGAATCTGTTTCAGTCAGTGGCTTGGTGGAACCTCTCAGAAGACAGTTATGCTAGACTTCTTTCTGTAAGCATAATAAAGATTCATTAATATTATGAGACATTGCCTTTGGGATCTGTCGCAAGTTCGGCCAGTTATTGTTTGGCCAATCTCTTCACTTTTGCTTCATCTTTTTCCCTGCATTTCTTGTATACAGGATCAATTTTATGTCAGAAGTTTTGCGGGTGCACTGGTGTCCTTATAAGTTCACTGTGGGTCCTGCCTGGCTGCAGGAAGTGGCTATTTTAGAATCTATATCCCCACTGCTAGGAGTACCAGCTAAAGTCAACCACATAGACTCTTGGGAGCCTTTCCAATCCCAGGTCTCTGGCACCTCCTAAAGATGCCCTGGAGCCCCATCCCATACCAAAAGATGATTTCTATTCATTCTCCCAGCCTTCTGGCCCTCTCTTCTGTCTCTTCCCATACTTGGTCCTGAACATCCTCAACTACCCTTTCCTTCACCTGCCTCATATGTCTATTTTATTTCCCTTTGTGAGTAAAATTCAAGCATCATCATCTGGGGCTTCTTTTTCAGTTTCTTTGGGTTTCTGCAAAGTACCATGGGTACCTTGTACTTTATATATAACATACCCTTATAAATGAGTACAAAGTCCTTTGGGGTCTGGGTTACATCACCGAGAATGATATTTTTTATTTCTATATATTTGTCTGCAAAATTCATGATGATCTGATTTTTAATAGCTGAGTTGTATTTGATTGTGTAAATGAACCATATTTTCTGTATCCATTCTTTGGTTAAGGAACATCAGAGTTGTTTCCAGATTCAGATAATTATGAAAAAAATAAAGCTACTAGAACATAGTTGACCAAATGACATTGTGATACGTTGGAGCATCTTTTGGGTATATGCTCAGGAGCGGTATAGTGGATGTTGTGGTAGAATTATTCTCAATTTTCTGAGAAACTACCAAATTGATTTCCAGAGTGGTTGTACAAGTTTGCACTCTTACCAACAATGGAGTAGTGTTCCTCCTGCTCCACATTGTCAGCAGCATGTGCTGCTGCTCGAGGGTTTGATCTTAGTGGGAGATGTCAACATCTCTCACCAATGAACAGGTCATCTAGATAGAAATAAAATAGAGAAATAATGAAACTAACAGAGATTTTGAATCAAATGTAGCTAACAGATATCTACACAACCTTTTGCCCAAACAAAAAGAGAATATACTTCCTTCTTGGTATCTCATGGGACCTTCTCCAAAATTGACCACATACTTGGTCACAAAACAAGCCTCAACAGATATAAGAAGAGTGAAATAACTCCTTGCATCGCCATATTTTTTAAATTTTAATTAATTAATTTTTTACACTCCATATTTTACTCCCCCACCCATCCACCCTCCGACTGTTCCCCATCCCATACCTACTCTGCACCCCCTGTCCCCATGTGGATGTCCCCACCCTCCACCCCAACTGACCTCTAAACTCCCTGGGGCCTCAGTTTCTTGAGGATTAGGTGTGCATCACCATGTATTAAAGCTGGACTTTAACAACAGAAAGCCTACAAAATCATGGAAACTCTTCTCAATGACCACTGGTCAAATAAGAAATAAAGAAAGAAATTAAAGACTCTCTAGTATTCAACAAAAATGAAGGCACAGCATACCCACACTTATTGGACACAATGGAAGCAGCACTAAGAAGAGAATTCATAGCATTAAGTGCCTTCATAAAGTAATTGAAGAGAGCTCATACTAGTAACTTAGCAGCACACACGGAAGCTCTAGAACAAAAAGAAACACACCCAAGAGGGATAGTTGGTAAGAAAAGGGTCAAACTTAGGGCTGAAATCAATCATTTAGCAAAAAGAGAACAAAACAAAGAATCAAAAAAATCATCAAGATAGAAAAATCCTTAGCCAAGTAACTAAAAGAAACATACAATTTTGAAATTAATAAATCATAAAATTAAAACTGGGCAAAAAACACAAACCAAAGAAATGCAGAGAATCATTAGGTCTTACATTAAAACACCTGTATTCCACAAAATTAGAAAAATCTAAAAAACGTAGATTAATTTGTAGACAGATACCACTTATGGATGTTAAATCAAGATTAGGTACATTCTCTAAACAGTCCTATAATTCTTAAGGATATAGGAATTAAAAGTCTCACAACCAAAAAAAAAAAAATGCCAAGCACCAGATGCACTTAGCACAGAATTCTACCAGAATTTCAAAAAAGAGCTAATACCAATTCTCCTCAAACTCTTCCACAAAATAGAAACTGAAGGTACGTGGCCAAATTCATTCTATGAAGCCACAATCACTCTGATACCTAAACCGCACAAAGACTCTCCAAAGAAAGAAAATTTCAGACCAATTTCTCTTATGAATATTGATGCAAAAATACTTGATAAAATTCTCACAAACCAAATACAGCAACACAACCAAAGGTTTATTCATCATGATCAATTAGGCTTCATCCCAGAGATGTAGGGATGATTCAATATATGGAAATCCCCAAATGTAATCCACCATATAAAGAAACTGAAAGGAAAAAATTACATGATCATCTCATTAGAGGCTGAAAAACCCTTTGATAAAATCTTACACACCTTCATGGTAAAAGTCTTGGAGAGGTCAGGGATACATGGAACATATCTGAGCATAATAAAGCAATGTACAGTAAGCAAACATCAAATTAAATGGAGAGAAATATAAAGCAGTCCCACTAAATTAAGGGAGAGGAGACAAGAATGCACATTCTTTCTCTTTCCCATGTAGTACTTGAAGGCCTAGCTAGAGCAGTAGGACAACAAAAGGAGATCACGGGGATGTGAATTGGAAAGGAAGATTTTGAAATATCACTATTTGTGATGTTATGAAAGTATACAGAGGAGGGACCCCGCGCAGGGAGGGAGCCTGCCAGCTTCCCTTCCGCGACCTCTGTTCCCGCGGACTGCGCTGGAGAGACCGGTACCCAGGCTCTCCCCCCGATATAACATCACTTGGGACACGGCCTGTTGGGGCTTCCGTCTGTGCCCGAGGGCGGGTTGGCGCTGTGGTCGTCTGGGTGCCAGATCGGCGGGCCATCGTGACCACAGGGTGAGCGGCGCCACGGAGCGTGCCCTCCGCCATCTTTGCTCCAGTGACCAGGTAGTTGGGACCGCCAGGCTCAGAGACAGACAGGCATAATATCGCTTCGGTTTCAGGCAGCTTGTGTGTAACCTGCTCCCAGGTGCTGGGCTGATCTGCAGTAACCAGCGCGCCAGTTCCGCGGTGGGACCTTCTGCCTGGTGGAGGGACCCCGCGCAGGGAGGGAGCCTGCCAGCTTCCCTTCCTCGACCTCTGTTCCCGCGGACTGCGCTGGAGAGACCGGTACCCAGGCTCTCCCCCCAATATAACATCACTTGGGACACGGCCTGTTGGGGCTTCCTTCTGTGCCCGAGGGCGGGTTGGCGCTGTGGTCGTCTGGGTGCCAGATCGGCGGGCCATCGTGACCACAGGGTGAGCAGCGCCACGGAGAGTGCCCTCCGCCATCTTTGCTCCAGTGACCAGGTAGTTGGGACCACCAGGCTCAGAGACAGACAGGCATAATATCGCTTCGGGTTCAGGCAGCTTGTGTGTAACCTGCTCCCAGGTGCTGGGCTGATCTGCAGTGACCAGCGCGCCAGATCTGCTGTGGGACTTCTGCCTGGCAGAGGGACGCCCCCTCCCCCCCCCCAGGAGAGATCACACACCCCTGCACAGGGCAGGAGCCTGCCAGCCTCCCTTTGGCGACCTCTGCTCCAGGAATCCACTAGGCTGAGCCTTTAGATGTGCAAGGCCTCCCCAATATAAGATCACTTGGGGCAAAGCACATTAGGGCTCCAAAGTCACTCAGGAGCAGGCAGGCCCCAGAAATCGGTGCCAGGGGAATCCTGGTAATCCAGGGGGGGCAGAAATAGCTTTGCAGGCTCACAGGAGGTCCAACCAACAGCCAGTGGCAGCAGGACCAACTAACACCAGAGGTATCCAGATGGCAAAAGGCAAACGTAGGAATGTTACTAACAGTAATCAAAGTAATGTGGGACCATCCGAACCCAACTCTCCAACAGCAGCAAGTCCTGGATACCCCACCACACCCGAAAGACAAGATCTGGATTTAAAATCACTTCTCATGATGCTATTAGAGGATCACAAGAAGGACACAAATAAATCTCATAAAGAGTTACAGGAGACCATGAATCAACGGTTAGAAGCCCTTACAAAGGAAACACAAAAATCGCTTAGAGAAATGCGGGAGAACATGGATCAAAAGATGGAGGCGCACAAGGAGACAACACAAAAATCGCTTAACGAGATGAATCAACGGGTAGATGCACTCACAAAGGAATCACAAAATTTGCATAAAGAAATGCAGAAGAATATGGGTCAACAGACGGATGCCCATAAGGAGGCAACACAAAAATTGCTTAAAGAAATGAATCAACGGTTAGATGCCCTTACAAAGGAAACACGAGAACTGCTTAAAGAAATGCAGGAGACGATGGATCAACAGATGGAATCCCATGAGGAGGAAACACAAAAATCGCTCAGAGAAATGCAGGAGAACGTGGGTCATCAGGAAGAAATCCTGAAAGAGGTAATGCAAAAATACCTTAAAGAAATACAGGAAAATACAAACAAACAAGTGAAGGATCTCAGCAAATCCATCCAGGAACTAAAAAAGGAAGTAGAAACAACTAAGAAATCACAAAGGGAGACAACTTTGGAGATAGAAAACCTTGGGAAGAAATCAGGAGTCATAGATGCAAACATCAACAATAGAATACAAGAGATGGAAGAAAGAATCTCAGGTGCTGAAGATTCCATAGAAAGCATCGACTCAACAGTCAAAGAAAATGCAAAATGCAAAAAACGCGTAACCCAAAACATCCAGGAAATCCAGGACACAATGAGAAGACCAAACCTAAGGATTATAGGTATAGATGAGAGTGAAGATTTGCAACTTAAAGGGCCAGTAAACATCTTCAACAAAATTATGGAGGAAAACTTCCCTAACTTAAAGAGAGAGATGCCGATGAACATACAAGAAGCCTACAGAACTCCAAACAGACTGGACCAGAACAGAAATACCTCCCATCACATAATAATCAAAACACCGAATGTTCTAAACAAAGAAAGAATACTAAATGCAGTAAGAGAAAAGGGCCAAGTAACATACAAAGGAAGACCTATCCGAATCACATCAGACTTCTCACCAGAGACTATGAAAGCCAGAAGATCCTGGGCAGATCTCATGCAGACACTAAGACAGCACAAATGCCAGCCTAGACTACTATACCCAGCAAAACTCTCAATCACCATAGATGGAGAGACCAAGATATTCCATGATAAAACCAAATTTTCACAATATCTTTCCACAAATCCAGCCCTGCAACGGATAATATGTAGAAACCTCCAATACAGGGAGAGAAACAACACCCTGGAAAAAATGAGATAATAACCTTCTTGAATCAAACCCAAAAGTAGATAACCACTCAAACATAAAGATAGCGTCAAGAATGGCAGATGGCAAAAATCACTATGCCTTAATCTCTCTTAATATCAATGGTCTCAATTCCCCAATTAAAAGACATAGACTAGCAGACTGGATACGTAAACAGGACCCAGCATTTTGCTGCACACAGGAAACGCACCTCAGTGTCAAAGACAAACACTACCTCAGAGTAAAAGGCTGGAAAACAATTTTACAAGCAAATGGCCCCAAGAAACGAGGTGGAGTAGCCATCCTAATATCGGATAAAATTGATTTTCAACCCAAAGTCATCAAAAAAGACACAGAAGGACACTACATACTGATCAAGGGAAAAATCCACCATCAAGAACTCTCAATCCTGAATATCTATGCTCCAAATGCAAGGGCACCCTCATTCGTAAAAGAAACTTTACTAAAACTCAAAGCACACATCGCACCGCACACAATAATAGTGGGTGACTTCAACACCCCGCTCTCTGAAATGGATCGTTCAGGAAAGCAGAAACTAAACAGGGACACAGTGAATCTAATTGAAGCCTTGGACCAAATGGAACTAACTGATATATATAGAACATTTCATCCTAGAGCTAAAGAATACACCTTCTTCTCAGCTCCTCATGGTACCTTCTCCAAAATTGACCATATAATTGGTCACAAATCAGACCTCAACAGATACAAGAAGATAGAAAAAATCCCATGCCTCCTATCAGATCACTATGGAATAAGGGTGGTCTTCAATGGCAACAAAAACAAAAGAAAAGCCACGTACACATGGAGGCTGAACAATGCTCTACTCAATGATAACTTGGTCAAGGTGGAAATAAAGAAAGAAATCAAAGACTTTTTGAAAGTTAATGAAAATGAAGGCACAACATACCCTAACTTATGGGACACAATGAAAGCAGTGCTAAGAGGAAAATTCATAGCCCTGAGTGCTGCCAAAAAGAAACGGGAGACAGCATACACTAACAGCTTAATGGCACACCTGAAAGCCCTGGAACAAAAAGAAGCAAATACACCAAAGAGGAGTAGAAGGCAGGAAATCATCAAACTCAGGGCTGAAATCAATCAAGTAGAAACAAATAAAACCATACAAAGAATCAACAAAACGAGGAGTTGGTTCTTTGAGAAAATCAACAAGATAGATAAGCCCTTAGCCAGACTAACCAGAGGGCACAGAGATAGTATCCAAATTAATAAAATCAGAAACGAAAAGGGAGAGATAACAACAGAAACTGAGGAAATTCAAAAAATCATCAGATCCTACTACAAAAACCTGTATTCAACACAACTAGAAAATCTTGAGGAAATGGACAATTTCCTTGACAGATACCAAGTACCAAAATTAAATCAGGATCAAATAGACCATCTAAACCGTCCTATAACCCCTGAAGAAATAGAAGTTGTCATTGGAACTTCCAACCAAAAAAAGCACAGGTCCAGATGGTTTTAGTGCAGAATTCTATCAGACCTTCAAAGAAGACCTAACACCAATACTCTTCAAACTGTTCCACAAAATAGAAACAGAAGGAACACTACCCAACTCGTTCTATGAAGCCACAATTACACTAATACCAAAAGCACACAAAGATCCGACAAAGAAAGAGAATCTCAGGCCAATCTCTCTTATGAATATCGATGCAAAAATACTCAATAAAATTCTTGCCAACCGAATCCAAGAACACATCAAAACGATCATTCACCACGATCAAGTAGGCTTCATCCCAGGGATGCAGGGATGGTTCAATATAAGGAAATCCATCAATGTAATCCACTACATAAACAATCTCAAAGAAAAAAACCACATGGTCATCTCATTAGATGCTGAGAAAGCATTTGACAAAATTCAGCATCCTTTCATGCTAAAGGTCTTGGAAAGATCAGGAATTCAAGGCCCATATCTAAACATAGTAAAAGCAATTTACAGCAAACCAGTAGCCAGCATCAATCTAAACGGAGAGAAACTTGAAGCAATCCCACTAAAATCAGGGACTAGACAAGGCTGCCCTCTCTCTCCATATCTTTTCAATATAGTACTTGAAGTTCTAGCTAGAGCAATTAGACAAGAAAAAGAGGTCAAAGGGATACAAATTGGAAAGGAAGAAGTCAAACTATCACTATTTGCAGACGATATGATAGTATACATAAGCGACCCAAAGAACTCCACCAGAGAACTCCTACAGCTGATAAACGACTTCAGCAAAGTGGCCGGATATAAAATCAACTCAAGCAAGTCAGAAGCCTTCCTATACTCAAAGGATAAGCAGGCTGAGAAAGAAGTAAGAGAAATAATACCCTTTACGATAGCCACAAACCATATTAAGTATCTTGGCGTGACGCTAACCAAACAAGTGAAAGATCTGTATGACAAGAACTTCAAGTCTCTGAAGAAAGAAATTGAAGAAGACCTCGGAAGATGGAAAAATCTGCCATGCTCATGGATTGGCAGGATTAATATAGTAAAAATGAGCATCTTACCAAAAGTAATACACAGATTCAATGCAATCCCCATCAAAATCCCAACTCAATTCTTCATAGAGTTAGAAAGAGCAATTCAAAAATTCATCTGGAATAACAGAAAACCCAGAATAGCTAAAACTATTCTCAAGAGTAAAAGAACCTCTGGGGGAATCAGTATCCCGGACCTCAAGCTGTACTACAGAGCAATAGTGTTAAAAACTGCATGGTATTGGTACAGTAACAGACATGTAGATCAATGGAACAGAATTGAAGACCCAGAAATGAATCCACACTCCTATGGTCACTTGATCTTTGACAAAGGAGCTAAAACCATCCAGTGGAAAAAAGATAGCCTTTTCAACAAATGGTGCTGGCTCAGCTGGAGGTCAACATGCAGAAGAATGCAAATTGACCCATCCTTATCTCCTTGCACTAAGCTCAATTCTAAGTGGATCAAAGATCTCCACATAAAACCAGACACACTGAAACTAATAGAAGGGAAACTAGGGAAGAACCTTGAACATATGGGCACAGGGGAGAATTTCCTGAACAGAACTCCAATAGCTTATACTCTAAGATCAAGAATAGACAAATGGGACCTCATTAAATTACAAAGTTTTTGCAAGGCAAAAGACACCGTCAAAAAGACAAAGCGGCAACCAACTAACTGGGAAATGATCTTTACCAACCTTACATCCGACAGAGGGTTAATATCCAAGATATACAAAGAACTCAAGAAGTTAAACTCCAGAGAGGCAAGTAACCCTATTAAAAAATGGGGTACAGAGCTCCACAAAGAGTTCTCACCTGAAGAATATCTAATGGCTGAGAAGCACCTAAAGAGATGTTCATCATCCTTAGTCATTAGGGAAATGCAAATCAAAACAACCCTGAGATTCCATCTCACACCAGTCAGGATGGCTAAGATCAAAAACACAGGAGACAGCAGTTGTTGGCGAGGATGTGGAGAAAGAGGAACACTCCTCCACTGCTGGTGGAATTGCAGGCTGGTACAACCACTCTGGAAAGCAGTCTGGCGGCTCCTCAGAAAACTGGGCATGACACTTCCGGAGGATCCGGCTATACCACTCCTGGGCATATACCCAGAGACTTTACCTGCATGCAATAAGGACACATGCTCCACTATATTCATAGCAGCCTTATTTATAATAGCCAGAAGCTGGAAAGAACCCAGATGTCCCTCAACGGAGGAATGGATTCAGAAGATGTGGTATATTTACACAATGGAATACTACTCTGCAATTAAAAACAATGAATTCACGAAATTCCTAGGCAAATGGTCAGAACTTGAAAATATCATCCTTAGTGAGGTAACCCAATCACAAAAGATCACACATGGTATGAAGTCACTGATAAGGGGATATTGACCCAGAATCTCAGAATACCCTAGACACAATCAGCATATCAATAGATTTCTAAAAAGATGGAAGGAGAGACCCCTGGTCCTGGAAAGACTGGATGTAGGGGAACGCCAGGACAGAGTAATGAGAGGGGGTTGAACGGAGAAAAGAGGGAGGGAAGGGGGCTTATGGGACTTTCGGGAAGGGAGGAAACGGGAAAGGGGAAGTGATTTGGAATGTAAATTAAAAAAATAAAATAAAATTAAATTAAAAAAAAAAAAAAAAAAAAAAAGAATAGACAAATGGGACCTCATTAAATTACAAAGTTTTTGCAAGGCAAAAGACACCGTCAAAAAGACAAAGCGGCAACCAACTAACTGGGAAATGATCTTTACCAACCTTACATCCGACAGAGGGCTAATATCCAAGATATACAAAGAACTCAAGAAGTTAAACTCCAGAGAGGCAAGTAACCCTATTAAAAATGGGGTACAGAGCTAAACAAAGAGTTCTCACCTGAAGAATATCTAATGGCTGAGAAGCACCTAAAGAGATGTTCATCATCCTTAGTCATTAGGGAAATGGAAATCAAAACAACCCTGAGATTCCATCTCACACCAGTCAGGATGGCTAAGATCAAAAACACAGGAGACAGCAGTTGTTGGCGAGGATGTGGAGAAAGAGGAACACTCCTCCACTGCTGGTGGAATTGCAAGCTAGTACAACCACTCTGGAAAGCAGTCTGGCGGTTCCTCAGAAAACTGGGCATGACACTCCTGGAGGATCCGGCTATACCACTCCTGGGCATATACCCAGAGGCTTTACCTGCATGCAATAAGGACACATACTCCACTATGTTCATAGCAGCCTTGTTTATAATAGCCAGAAGCTGGAAAGAACCCAGATATCCCTCAACGGAGGAATGGATTCAGAAGATGTGGTCTATCTACACAATGGAATACTACTCTGCAATTAAAAACAATGAATTCACGAAATTCCTAGGCAAATGGTCAGAACTTGAAAATATCATCCTTAGTGAGGTAACCCAATCACAAAAGATCACACATGGTATGAAGTCACTGATAAGGGGATATTGACCCAGAATCTCAGAATACCCTAGACACAATCAGCATATCAATAGATTTCTAAAAAGATGGAAGGAGAGACCCCTGGTCCTGGAAAGACTGGATGTAGGGGAACGCCAGGACAGAGTAATGAGAGGGGGTTGAACGGAGAAAAGAGGGAGGGAAGGGGGCTTATGGGACTTTCGGGGAGGGAGGAAACGGGAAAGGGGAAGTGATTTGGAATGTAAATTAAAAAAATAAAATAAAATTAAATTAAAAAAAAAAAGTAAGGGAGGAAGGCAGAGGCAGGAAAATCTCTGCAAGTTCAAGGCCAACCCGGTTTACATAGTAAAATCTTCTCTAAATAAATAAATAACAGATTGAAAAAAAAAAAAAAGAAAGTATACAAAAGTGAGCCCCAAAATTCTACCAGAGAACAACTACAGCTGATTAATGCCTTAAACACAGTGAGTGTACACTAAATTTACTCAAAGAAACAGTAGCCCTCCTTTATACAAATAATAAACGAGAAGGAAATTATGGAAGAAACCATTCAGAAAAGGTACAAAGAATGTAAAAATATCTTGGTGTAACTATAACTGAACATATAAAAGATGTGTATGATAAGAACTTCAAATCTCTGAAGAAAGAAATTGAAAAAGATATCAGATGGAAAGATGTCCCATGTCCAGGGATCAGTAGGATTACCATAGTGAAGATGGCCTCTCACCAATAACAATCCACAGGTTTAATGCAATTCCATCAAAATTTCAGCACAATTTCCTATAGATATTGAAAGAGCAATTCTTAACTTCATATAGAACTCTCCCCCCTCCAAAAAAAAAATCAGGATAGTTAAAACATTCTTGACCAATAAATGAACTTCTAAGATAATCACATACCTGATTTCAAGCTGTACTGCCTAGCAATAGTGAAAAAACTACATGATATTATTATAGAAACAGACATGCTGATAAATGGAATTGAATTAAATACCCAGAAATAAACCCACACTTATGAACATTTGATTTCTGACAGTGAAGGCAATACTATACAATGGAAAAAGGAAAACATCTTCAACAATTGGTGCTGGCCTAACTGGATGTTTGCATGTAGAAGAATGCAAAGAGATCCGTATTTGTCACCTTGCACAAAACTCAAGTCCAAGTTGATCAAGGACCTCAACATAAAATGGGATATACTAAATCTAAAAGAACAGAAAGTGGAAGATAGCACTGAGCTCACTGGTATAGGAGACAATTTCCTGAAAAGAACACCAATGGTACAGGCTGTAAAATCAATACTTGATAACTGGAACCTCATAAAACTGAAGGCAAAGGACACTCTCAAAAGGACAAAAAGGCAGTGTAGAGATTGGGAAAATATCTTCATTAGCTGTACATCTGACAGAGGTCTACTATCCCAAAAATATAAAGAGCTAAAGATGGTAGACTTAAATATAACAAATAATCAACTTAAAAATGGGGTATGAAGCTGACCTGAGAAGCCTGCTATATTAGGGGACCTCAATTCTCCCACTGCCACTTCTTCCAACTCAATCCCAAGTCAATCCCAAGACTTTTGAATCATACAGGTTAGATTCCCTTCCCTCAACCATTTTCCCGGCTTGTAGAGGCTTCTGGACCAAGCCAGGCTAACCTGAGCAGACAGGTATCCCAGGGGAATCTCCATTCTCTCATCATCTCTCCTCCACCTACATCAGACTCCTGAACCATACAAGTAAGAAGCTTTTCCTCCACCCATCTTCTCTGCTTTCTGAGCACTCTGGTCCAAGTCAAGCTGCCCTGAGCAGCCTTCTATCCAAGGAGGACCTTCATTCTCCCACTACCTTTCTCTCCACCTTCATCAGACCTAGGATTCCTGAACCATACAGATTCTATTCCCTTTCCCATCATCTTACATGCTTGCTGAGCCATCTGGCCTAAGTCAAGCTGCCCTGAGCAGATTTCTATCCCAGGGAGATCTCCATTCTCCTGCCACCTCTCCTTCCCCTCCATCAAACTCATGAACCATACAGATAATCTTTCCTTCCCACACCTATCTTCCATGCTCTCTGAGCCCTCTGGGCCAAGCCAAGCTACCTGAGCAGTCTGATAGCTCAGGGAAACTTTTTTCTCTTGCCACCTCTCCACCCACCTGATGTTCCTGCACTACACAAAACTGAAGACCTGGAACCATAATACAGCCCAAGGATACCCATAAGAGGATTTCCATACCAGGTCTATCGAGTTTCACCCCCACCAAATTTCTACTACAACAAGAACATCCAGGGACCAAAACTATCCAGATAGCTAATGTCTCTCCAAATAACACAATAACAAAAGCAAGGGCAATATGATACTCCCAAAACACAGCTATTCCACAACAGAAAGTTCTGTATATGCTAACACAATCGAAAAAAGAAAATGACTTTAAATCCAATCTTATAAAGCTGCTAGAGACCTTTAAAGAGAAAATTAATAAATCCCTTAAAGAAATACAGGTAAATACATTCAAACAGATAGAGGTCTTTAAAGAGGAAACAAATAAATCCCTTAAAGACATACAGGAAAACACAATTAAACAAGTGAAGGAAAGAAATAAAACTGTGTAAGACCTGAAAGTAGAAATAGAAGTATTAAGGAAAACACAAACTGAAGGAATCCTGGAGATGGAAATCCTAGGGAAGAGGATATGAGCAACCGATACAAGCATCACCAACATAATACAGGGGATGGAAGAGAGAATCTCAGGCATAGAAGATACAATAGAAGAAACTGATATATCTGCCAAAGATAATGTTAAATCTAAAAAATTCCTGACACAAAACATCCAGGAAATATGGAATATCATGAAAAGGTCTAACCTAAGAGTAACAGGAATAGAAGAAGGTGAAAAGTTCAGGCTCCAAGGCTCAGAAAATATTCTCAATAAAATCATACAAGGAAACTTTCCAAACCAAAAGAAAGAGATGCCTATAAACATGCAAGAAACTTATAGAACACCAATTAGACTGGATCAGAAAAGAAAATCTTCCCTCCCCATAATAACCAAAACACAAAATCTACAAATCAAAGAAAACAAAATAAAAGTAGCAAGGGGAAAAGGCTAGGTAATACACAAAAGCAGACCTATCAGAATTATACATGACTTCTGAACAGAGACAATAAAAGTTAGACGGTCCTGGTCAGATATCTTGAAAATTCTAAGAATCAACAGGTACAAATGTAGATTACTATACCCAGCAAAACTCTCAATTACTGTAGATGGAGAAAATATATTTCATGACAAATCCAAATCCAAACGATATCCACAAATCTGGCCCTACAGAATATACCAGAAGTAAAAGTCCAACATATGGAGAGTAACTACATCCAAGAAAACACAAGAAATAAGTAATTCCATAGCAGTAAAACAAGGAAAGCACACACACACACACACACACACACACATCATCATCATCATCATCATCATCATCACCAACATCAACGTTACAGGAAATAAAAATCCCTGGTCATTAATACCTCTCAACATCAATGGACTCATCAAAGTAAAAGTGTACCGATATCTCAATTCTGAACGTATATGCCCCAAACAAAATGGCACTGACATTTGGAAAAGACACAACATTGCTAAAGCTTAAATCACACATCAAACCCCACACATTAATAGTGGGAGACTTTAACATCCCACTCTAACAAATTGTAAGGGCATCCACACAAAAATTAAACAGAGAAGACAACAAAAATAACAGACATTAAGAATCACATGGATATCGTGAGTGCTCTTTTGTGATTGGGTTATCTCACTTAGGATGATATTTTATAGTTCCTTCCATTTGCCTAAGAATTTCATGAATTCATTATTTTTAATAGCTGAGTAGTACTCCATTGTGTAAATATACCACATTTCCTGTATCCATTCCTTTGTTGAAGGACATCTGGGTTCTTTCTAGCTTCTGGCTATTATAAATAAGGCTGCCATGAATAGTGGTGTATGTGTCCCTATTACATGCTGCAGAATCCTCTGGGTATAGTCTCAGGAGCAGTATAGCAGGATCCTCCAGTGGTATTATGCCAAATTTTCTTTTTTTTTCTTTTTTTTTAGGGTTCAAGTATTTTTTTATTATTTTCTAAGTTTTTGAATTTACATTCCGAATGATTTCCCCTTTCCCATTTCCTCCCTCCCCGAAAGCCCCATAAGCCCCCTTCCCTCCCTCTGTTCCCCATTCAACCCCCTCTGTCCACTTCTCTGTCCTGGTATTCCCCTACATCCAGTCTTTCCAGGACCAGGGGTCTCTCCTTCCATCTTCTTGGAAATCTATTGATATGCGAATTGTGTCTAGGGTATTCCGAGATTCTGGGTCAATATCCCCTTATCAGTGACTGCATAACATGTGTGTTCTTTTGTGACTGGGTTACCTCACTAAGAATGATATTTTCCAGTTCTGACCATTTGCCTAGGAATTTCGTGAATTCATTGTTTTTAATTGCAGAGTAGTATTCCATTGTGTAAATATACCACATCTTCTGAATCCATTCCTCTGTTGAGGGACATCTGGATTCTTTCCAGCTTCTGGCTATTATAAATAAGGCTGCTATGAACATAGTAGAGCATGTGTCCTTATTGCATGCAGGGGAAGCCTCTGGGTATATGCCCAGGAGTGGTATAGCCGGATCCTCCGGGAGTGTCATGCCCAGTTTTCTGAGGAACTGCCAGACTACTTTCCAGAGTGGTTGCACCAGCTTTCAATCCCACCAGCAGTGGAGGAGTGTTCCTCTTTCTCCACATCCTCGCCAACAACTGCTGTCTCCTGTGTTTTTGATCTTAGCCATTCTGACTGATGTGAGGTGGAATCTCAGGGTTGTTTTGATTTGCATTTCCTTAGTGACTAAGGATGTTGAACATTTCTTTAGGTGCTTCTCAGCCATTAGATATTCTTCAGGTGAGAACTCTTTGTTTAGCTCTGTACTGCATTTTTAAATAGGGTTATTTGGCTCTCTGGAGTGTAACTTCTTGAGTTCTTTGTATATATTGGATATTAGCCCTCTGTCGGATGTAAGGTTGGTAAAGATCTTTTCCCAGTTTGTTGGTTGCCGCTTTGTCCTTTTGACAGTGTACTTTGCCTTACAGAAACTTTGTAATTTTATGAGGTTCCATTTGTCAATTTTTGATCTTAGAGTATAAGCTATTGGTGTTCTGTTCAGGAAATTCTTCCCTGTGCCCATATGTTCAAGGTTCTTCCCTAGTTTCCTTTCTATTAGTTTCAGTGTGTCTTGTTTTATGTGGAGGTCCTTGATCAACTTGGAATTGAGCTTGGTGCAAGGAGATAAGAATGGATCAATTTGCATTCTTCTGCATGTTGACCTCCAATTGAACCAGCACCATTTGTTGAAAAGGCTATCTTTTTTCCACTGGATGGTTTTAGCTCCTTTGTCAAAGATCAAGTGACCATAGGAGTGTGGATTCATTTCTGGGTCTTCAATTCTGTTCAATTGATCTACATGCCTGTCACTGTACCAATACCATGCAGTTTTTAACGCTATTGCTCTGTAGTACAGCTTCAGGTCTGGGATACTTATTCCCCCTCTGCCAAATTTTCTGAGGAACTGCCATCCTGATTTCCAGAGTGGTTGTACCAGCTTGCAATCCCACCAGCAGTGGAGGAGTGTTCCACTTTCTCCACATCCTCACCAGCATCTGCTGTCACTTAAGTTTTTGTTTTTAGCCATTCTGACTGGTGTGAGGTGGTGTGGGATGGCTCTTTACCCAGCTGGCTCAGAAGATTGATAGCCTCCCAGGCATTCAGACAGGCCTGTGAGCACAGGTAGGACAACCCCTGCTGCTCAGAGGAACCTGCTCAGAACCCCCAGGACACAAGGACCCAGGGGCAGCATGGGACAGGAGCCTTCTAGTCTCTGTATGCAGCTGGAGATGATCCTCTGCAAAGGGCTCCATATAAGAATATTGCCAGGAGGGAGCTAGAGTTCCAGGAGTGCATACAGGCCTGTGAATGAAGGTAGGACTACCACTGCTGCTCAGAGGAACCTGGCTGGGAACCCTCAGGACACAGGAACTGAGGGGCTGCATGGGGCAGGAGTCTTCTGATTTCCATCTGTGCTCAGTCAAAGAAAATGTAAAATGCAAAAAGCTCCTAACTCAAAACATCCAGGAAACCCAGGACAAAATGAGAAGAGCAAACCTAAGGATAAAAGGTATAGAAGAAAGTGAAGATTTCCAACTTAAAGGGTCAATAAACATCTTCAACAAAATTATAGAAGAAAATTTCCCTAACTTAATGAATATGGGCATACAAGAAGCCTACAGAACTCCAAATAGATTGGACCAGGAAAAAATTCCTCCCATCACACAATCAAAACACCAAATGTACTAAAAAAGAAAGTATATTAAAAGTAATAAGCAAAAAGTTCAATTAATACATAAAGGCTGACCTATTAGAATTATTCCAGATTTCTCATCAGAGACTATGAAAGCTAGAAGATCCTGGGCAGATCTCATACAAACCCTTAGAGAACACAAATGCCAGCCAAGACGACTATACCCAGGAAAACTCTCAATTACTATAGATGGAGAAACCAAGATATTCCATAATAAAACCAAATTTACACAATCTTTCCACAAATTCAGCCCTACAAAGGTTAATAGATGGAAAATGCCAACACAAGGAGAGAAACTATACCCTAGAAAAAGCAAGAAAGTAATCTTCTTTCAATAAACCCAAAGAAGATAACCACACAACCATAAAAATATCAAAAATAGTAGAAGGCAAAAATCACTATTCCTTATTATCTCAACATCAATGGACTCAATTCCCTAATAAAAAGACATAGACTAACAGACTAGACATATAAACAGGACCCAGCATTTTTGCTGCATACAGGAAATGGACCTCAATGTCAAAGAGAAACACTACCTCAAACTAAAGGGCTGGAAAACAATTTTCCAAGCAAATGGTCCCAGGAAACAAGCTGGAGTAGCCATTCTAATATCAGATAAAATCGACTTTCAACCAAAACTCATCAACAAAGATAAGGAAGGACAATTCATCCTCATAAAAGGAAAAATCTACCAAGAACAACTCTCAGCTCTGAACATCTATGCTCTAAAAGCAAGGGAACCCATATTCATAATAGAAAGTTTACTAAAGCTCAAAGCACACATTGCACCACACACAATGGGACTTCAACACCCCACTCTCATCAATGGACAGATCAGGGAAATACAAAATAAACAGAAACACAGTGAAACTAACAGAATTTATGGAACAAATGGATTCAACAGATATCTATAGAACATTTCATCTTAAATCAAAAGAATATACCTTCTTCTCAGCATCCCATGGTACCTTCTCCAAAACTGACCATATAGTCAGTCACAAAATAGACCTCAACAGATAAAAGAAGATTGAAATAATCCCATGCCTCCTATCAGATTACTACGAATTAAGGTTGGTCTTCAATAGCAACAAAAACAAGAGAAAGCCCACATACACTTAGAAGCTGAACAATGCTCTATTCAATGATAACTTGGTCAAGGAAGAAATAAAAAAAATTAAAGACTTTTTAGAATTTAGTTAAAATGAAGGCACAGCATACCCAAACTTATGGGACACAATGAAAGCAGTGCTAAGAGGAAAACCCATAGCTTTGAGTGCCTCCGAAAAGAAACTGGAGAGAGCATCCACTAGCAGTTTAACAGCACACCTGAAAGCTCTAGAACAAAAAGAAGCAAATACATCTAAGAGGAGTAGATGGAAGGAAATAATCAAACTCAGGGCTGAAATCAGCCATGTAGAAACAAAAAGAACTATACAAACAATCAACAAAACCAGGACCTGGTTTATTGAGAGAATCAACAAGATAGACTAACCTTTAGCAAAACTAACCATAGCACACAGAGACAATATCCAAATTAACAAAATAAGAAATGAAAAGGGAGAAATAACAACAGAAAATGAGGAAATCTGAAAAATCATCACATCCTAATACAAAAGCCTATACTCAACACAACTGGACAATCTGACTGAAATGGACAATTTTCTAGACAGATACAAAATACCAAAGTTCAACCAGGAGCAGATAAGCCATATAAACAGTCCTGTAACCCCTAAAGAGATAGAAGCAAACATTAAAAGTCTCCAAACCAAAAAACCTCAGGACCAGGTGATTTTAGTGCAGAATTCTATCAGAGCTTCAAAGAAGATCTAATACTAATACTCTTCACACTATTCCACAAAATAGTTACAGAGGGAACACTACCCAACTTGTTCTATGAAGCAACAATTATGCTGATACCAAAACCAAACAGATATCCAAGAAAGAAAGAAAACTTCAGACCAACTTCCTTTATGAATATTGATGCAAAAATACCCGATGAAATTCTTGCCAACCCAATCCAAAAACACATTAAAATGATTATTCAACACAATCACGTAGCCTTCATCTCAGGGATGCAGGGATTGTTCATTATACAGAAATCCATCAGTGTAATCCAGTACATAAACAAACTCTAAGAAAAAAAACAACATGGTCATTTCATTAGATGCTAAAAAACATTTGACAAAATTCAGCATCTCTTCATGTTAAAAGTCTTTGAAAGGTCAGAAATTTAAGGCTCATACCTAAACGTAGTAAAAGCAATATACAGAAATCCAGTAGCCAACATCAAACTAAATGGAGAGAAACTTGAAGCAATCCCACCAAAATCAGGAAGTAGACAAGGCTGCCCACTCATTTCATACCTATTCAATATAGTACTCAATGTCTTTGACAGAGCAATTAGACAACAAAAGAAGGTCAAAGTGATACATATTGCAAAGGAAGAAGTCAAAATATCACTATTTGTAGATGATATGATAGTATACTTAAGTGACCCCCAAAATCCCACCAGAGAACTCCTAAACCTGATAAACAACTTTAGCAATGTGGCTGGATATAAAATTAACTCAAATAAATCAGTGGCCTTTCTCTATTCAAAGGATGAATAGGCTGAGAAAGAAATTAGGGAAACACCACCCTTCGCAACAGTCATGAATAATATAAAATATTTTGGTGTGAGTCTAACTAAGCAAGTGAAAGATGTGTATGACAAGAATTTCAAGTCTCGAGCAGCACGGTGGAGAGAGTGCAGAGTGCACTCCGCCATCTTTGCTCCAGTGGTCGGGAAGTTGGGACTGCCAGGCTCAGAGACAGACAGTCATAATATCACTTGGGTCTCGGGCGGATTGTGTGTACGCAGCTCCGAAGAGCTGGGCAGATCTGCAGTAACCAGCGTGCTAGCTCTGCTGTGGGACTTCTGCCTGGCAGAGGGACACCCCCTCAACCCCCCACTCTAGGAGAGATCACACACCCCTGCACAGGGCAGGAGCCTACCAGCCTCCTTTTGGAGACCTCTGCTCCAGGAATCTACTATGCTGAGCCTTTGGATGTGCAAGGACTCCCCAGTATAACATCACTTGGGGCAAGGCACATCAGGGCTCCAAAGTCACTCAGGAGCAGGGCAGGCCCCAGAAATCGGTGCCAGGGGAATCCTGGTAAACCAGGGGGGGCAGAAATAGCTTTGCGGGCTCACAGGAGGTCCAACCAACAGCCAGTGACAGCAGGACCAACTAACATCAGAGGTATCCAGATGGCAAAAGGCAAACGTAGGAACGTTACTAACAGAAATCAAAGTAATATGGGACCATCCGAACCCAACTCTCCAACAGCAGCAAGTCCTGGATACCCCACCACACCCGAAAGACAAGATCTGGATTTCAAATCACTTCTCATGATGCTATTAGAGGATCAAAAGAAGGACACAAATAAATCTAATAAAGAATTACAGGAGACCATGAATCAACGGTTAGAAGCCCTTACAAAGGAAACACAAAAATCGCTTAGAGAAATGCGGGAGAACATGGATCAAAAGATGGAGGCCCACAAGGAGACAACACAAAAATCGCTTAACAAGATGAATCAACGGGTAGATGCACTCACAAAGGAATCACAAAAATTGCATAAAGAAATGCAGAAGAATATGGGTCAACAGACGGATGCCCATAAGGAGGCAACACAACAATTGCTTAAAGAAATGAATCAACGGAAAAAAAAAAGAAATGAATCAATGGTTAGATGCCCTTACAAAGGAAACACGAGAACTGCTTAAAGAAATGCAGGAAATGATGGATCAACAGATGGATTCCCATAAGGAGGAAACACAAAAATCGCTCAGAGAAATGCAGGAGAACGTGGGTCAACAGGCAGAAATCCTGAAAGAGGTAATGCAAAAATGCCTTAAAGAAATACAGGAAAATACAAACAAACAAGTGAAGGATCTCAGCAAATCCATCCAGGATCTAAAAAAGGAAGCAGAAACAACTAAGAAGTCACAAAGGGAGACAACTTTGGAGATAGAGAACCTTGGGAAGAAATCAGGAGTCATAGATGCAAACATCAACAATAGAATACAAGAGATGGAAGAAAGAATCTCAGGTGCTGAAGATTCCATAGAAAGCATCGACTCAACAGTCAAAGAAAATGCAAAATGCAAAAAACGTGTAACCCAAAACATCCAGGAAATCCAGGACACAATGAGAAGACCAAACCTAAGGATTATAGGTATAGATGAGATTGAAGATTTGCAACTTAAAGGGCCAGTAAACATCTTCAACAAAATTATGGAGGAAAACTTCCCTAACATAAAGAGAGAGATGCCGATGAACGTACAAGAAGCCTACAGAACTCCAAACAGACTGGACCAGAACAGAAATACCTCCTGTCACATAATAATCAAAACACCAAATGTTCTAAACAAAGAAAGAATACTAAAAGCAGTAAGAGAAAAGGGCCAAGTAACATACAAAGGAAGACCTATCCAAATCACATCAGACTTCTCACCAGAGACTACGAAAGCCAGAAGATCCTGGGCAGATCTCATGCAGACACTAAGACAGCACAAATGCCAGCCTAGACTACTATACCCAGCAAAACTCTCAATCACCATAGATGGAGAGACCAAGATGTTCCATGATAAAACCAAATTTTCACAATATCTTTCCACAAATCCAGCCCTGCAACGGATAATAGGTGGAAACCTCCAATACAGGGAGAGAAACAACACCCTGGAAAAAATGAGATAATAATCTTCTTGAATCAAACCCAAAAGTAGATAACCACTCAAACATAAAGATAGAGTCAAGAATGGCAGATGGCAATAATCACTATGCCTTAATATCTCTTAATATCAATGGTCTCAATTCCCCAATTAAAAGACATAGACTAGCAGACTGGATACGTAAACAGGACCCAGCATTTTGCTGCATGCAGGAAATGCACCTAAGTGTCAAAGACAAACACTACCTCAGAGTAAAAGGCTGGAAAACAATTTTACAAGCAAATGGCCCCAAGAAACGAGGTGGAGTAGCCATCCTAATATCAGATAAAATTGATTTTCAACCTAAAGTCATCAAAAAAGACACAGAAGGACACTACATACTGATCAAGGGAAAAATCCACCATCAAGAACTCTCAATTCTGAATATCTATGCTCCAAATGCAAGGGCACTCTCATTCGTAAAAGAAACTTTACTAAAACTCAAAGCACACATCACACCACACACAATAATAGTGGGTGACTTCAACACCCCGCTCTCTGAAATGGATCATTCAGGAAAGCAGAAACTAAACAGGGACACAGTGAATCTAATTGAAGCCTTGGACCAAATGGAACTAACAGATATATATAGAACATTTCATCCTAGAGCTAAAGAATACACCTTCTTCTCAGCACCTCATGGTACCTTCTCCAAAATTGACCATATAATTGGTCACAAATCAGACCTCAACAGATATAAGAAGATAGAAATAATCCCATGCCTCCTATCAGATCACTATGGAATAACGGTGGTCTTCAATGGCAACAAAAACAAAAGAAAACCCATGTACACATGGAGGCTGAACAATGCTCTACTCAATGATAACTTGGTCAAGGTGGAAATAAAGAAAGAAATCAAAGACTTTTTGAAAGTTAATGAAAATGAAGACACAACATACCCTAATTTATGGGACACAATGAAAGCAGTGCTAGAGGAAAATTCATAGCCCTGAGTGCCGCCAAAAAGAAACGGGAGACAGCATACACCAACAGCTTAATGGCACACCTGAAAGCCCTGGAACAAAAAGAAGCAAATACACCAAAGAGGAGTAGAAGGCAGGAAATCATCAAACTCAGGGCTGAAATCAATCAAGTAGAAACAAATAAAACCATACAAAAATCAACAAAACGAGGAGTTGGTTCTTTGAGAAAATCAACAAGATAGATAAGCCCTTAGCCAGACTAACCAGAGGGCACGGAGATAGCATCCAAATTAATAAAATCAGAAACGAAAAGGGAGAGATAACAACAGAAACTGAGGAAATTCAAAAAATCATCAGATCCTACTACAAAAACCTGTATTCAACACAACTAGAAAATCTTGAGGAAATGGACAATTTCCTTGACAGATACCAAGTACCAAAATTAAATCAGGATCAAATAGACCATCTAAACCGTCCTATAAGCCCTGAAGAAATAGAAGTTGTCATTGGAAGTCTTCCAACCAAAAAAAGCACAGGTCCAGATGGTTTTAGTGCAGAATTCTATCAGACCTTCAAAGAAGACCTAACACCAATACTCTTCAAACTGTTCAACAAAATAGAAACAGAAGGAACAGTACCCAACTCGTTCTATGAAGCCACAATTACACTAATACCAAAAGCACACAAAGATCCGACAAAGAAAGAGAATCTCAGGCCAATCTCTCTTATGAATATCGATGCAAAAATACTCAATAAAATTCTTGCCAACCGAATCCAAGAACACATCAAAACGATCATTCACCACGATCAAGTAGGCTTCATCCCAGGGATGCAGGGATGGTTCAATATAAGGAAATCCATCAATGTAATCCACTATATAAACAATCTCAAAGAAAAAAACCACATGGTCATCTCATTAGATGCTGAGAAAGCATTTGACAAAATTCAGCATCCTTTCCTGCTAAAGGTCTTGGAAAGATCAGGAATTCAAGGCCCATATCTAAACATAGTAAAAGCAATTTACAGCAAACCGGTAGCCAGCATCAATCTAAATGGAGAGAAACTTGAAGCAATCCCACTAAAATCAGGGACTAGACAAGGCTGCCCTCTCTCTCCATATCTTTTCAATATAGTACTTGAAGTTCTAGCTAGAGCAATTAGACAACAAAAAGAGGTCAAAGGGATACAAATTGGAAAGGAAGAAGTCAAACTATCACTATTTGCAGACGATATGATAGTATACTTAAGCGACCCAAAGAACTCCACCAGAGAACTCCTACAGCTGATAAACGACTTCAGCAAAGTGGCCGGATATAAAATCAACTCAAGCAAGTCAGTAGCCTTCCTATACTCAAAGGATAAGCAGGCTGAGAAAGAAGTAAGAGAAATGATACCCTTCACGATAGCCACAAACCACATAAAGTATCTTGGCGTGACTCTAACCAAACAAGTGAAAGATCTGTATGACAAGAACTTCAAGTCTCTGAAGAAAGAAATTGAAGAAGACCTCAGAAGATGGAAAAATCTGCCATGCTCATGGATTGGCAGGATTAATATAGTAAAAATGAGCATCTTACCAAAAGTAATATACAGATTCAATGCAATCCCCATCAAAATCCCAACTCAATTCTTCATAGAGTTAGAAAGAGCAATTCAAAATTTCATCTGGAATAACAGAAAACCCAGAATAGCTAAAACTATTCTCAAGAGTAAAAGAACCTCTGGGGGAATCAGTATCCCGGACCTCAAGCTGTACTACAGAGCAATAGTGTTAAAAACCGCATGGTATTGGTACAGTGACAGGCATGTAGATCAATGGAACAGAATTGAAAACCCAGAAATGAATCCACACTCCTATGGTCACTTGATCTTTGACAAAGGAGCTAAAACCATCCAGTGGAAAAAAGATAGCCTTTTCAACAAATGGTGCTGGCTCAGCTGGAGGTCAACATGTAGAAGAATGCAAATTGACTCATTCTTATCTCCTTGCACTAAGCTGAATTCCAAGTGGATCAAGGATCTCCACATAAAACCAGACACACTGAAACTAATAGAAGGGAAACTAGGGAAGAACCTTGAACATATGGGCACAGGGGAGAATTTCCTGAATAGAACTCCAATAGCTTATGCTCTAAGATCAAGAATAGACAAATGGGACCTCATTAAATTACAAAGTTTTTGCAAGGCAAAAGACACTGTCAAAAAGACAAAGCCGCAACCAACTAACTGGGAAATGATCTTTACCAACCTTACATCCGACAGAGGGCTAATATCCAATATATACAAAGAACTCAAGAAGTTAAACTCCAGAGAGGCAAGTAACCCTATTAAAAAATGGGGTACAGAGCTAAACAAAGAGTTCTCACCTGAAGAATATCTAATGGCTGAGAAGCACCTAAAGATATGTTCATCATCCTTAGTCATTAGGGAAATGCAAATCAAAACAACCCTGAGATTCCATCTCACACCAGTCAGGATGGCTAAGATCAAAAACACAGGAGACAGCAGTTGTTGGCGAGGATGTGGAGAAAGAGGAACACTCCTCCACTGCTGGTGGAATTGCAAGCTGGTACAACCACTCTGGAAAGCAGTCTGGCGGTTCCTCAGAAAACTGGGCATGACACTCCCGGAGGATCCGGCTATACCACTCCTGGGCATATACCCAGAGGCGTTACCTGCATGCAATAAGGACACATGCTCCACTATGTTCATAGCAGCCTTATTTATAATGGCCAGAAGCTGGAAAGAACCCAGATGTCCCTCAACGGAGGAATGGATTCAGAAGATGTGGTATATCTACACAATGGAATACTACTCTGCAATTAAAAACAATGAATTCAAGAAATTCCTAGGCAAATGGTCAGAACTTGAAAATATCATCCTTAGTGAGGTAACCCAATCACAAAAGAACACACATGGTATGCAGTCACTGATAAGGGGATATTAACCCAGAATCTCGGAATACCCTAGACACAATCCTCATATCAATAGATTTCTAAGAAGATGGAAGGAGAGACCCCTGGTCCTGGAAAGACTGGATGTAGGGGAACGCCAGGACAGAGAAACGAGAGGGGGTTGAATGGAGAAAAGAGGGAGGCAAGGGGGCTTATGGGACTTTCGGGGAGGGAGGAAACGGGAAAGGGGAAATGATTTGGTATGTAAATTAAAATAAAATAAAATAAAATATAAAAAAAATAAAAAAAATAAAATAAAGGTTTGCATTATAACATCTGCATACATGCATTTGATGTATATTTAAAGATACACCTCCATATGTGTGTTTAATGTATATTTAAAGATCAGTGTCACCTATTTACTACCTTTTTTTCACCTCTTCCCATCTACTGATCCCCATATATCCTGCTGTAGTTTCTGGCCTGCTATCATACAGTATTTTAAATTAGTCTATGTCCCACATAGGATACAAATGTGATAATTGTCTTTCTGAGTATAGCTTATGTCACTTAACATTATGATCTCTGGTTTAATTTGGGAGCAAAATATATAATTCAGCTATGTTCTCCCACATATATGCTGATGGGTCTTAGCTGATTTCACAACTCAGTTACTGTGGATAGTACAACAGTGAACCCTGTTGCACAGGGATCCCTGTGGACTGGTAAAGGTACAGCCTCTGCACATACACCATGAAGTGTGGAGGGCTAAGCTGGGCTCACACTGGAGCTCTGCTTTGAGTTTCTAAAACCTCTTCAGGCCAATCTCCATCAGGCTTTTTCACTGATGTACATTTCTGCTACCTTGGTGAAACAGTTTGTTTTCAGTTTATGCTCTGTATTCCTATTTTACAGCACATCTTTATGTTTAAAGGTATGTTAGATGAAAGGAATAGATCCCCAAGTTCCTAGTGTTTCCCTGTGAACATTCATTCTAGCATAATTTTGTACTTCTCTCCAAAGTTCTGTAAAATGGCACAAAAATATGCTTGTTACTACTCCCCATTAAAATGCTTGGATTTACTGATGAACATTTATGGAAGAATTGAGTGACAATGACATGGATACAAATTCTATAAAGTACTTTTAAAAGAAACATGGAAATTTATTGAACTTCATAGTAACAGCATAATTACAAATAGTTCTTTTATTTTAAATGTAAAGTTTGGCAACAATACATAGTAAACTCAATTCTGACCAAAAGAGAGGTCAAGATGGCATGGGAAAAGCTTTTACTTCACTTTAAATGTGTTGGTAACATTAATGATCGAATGCTGCAATTCTTCAACTTTTGTAATCTTCCCATGCTGAGATGATGCTCAGATATGACTAGCTTCTAAAAGTTACTTCTTTTGTTTATGAGATTAGAGTAAAATTAAATAATTACTCCCTTCCTAGTCTGCCCTTTCAAAACTGACACATATCTTTTCCAGATTTCTTTCAAATTCATGACTTCTTTTCCATTATTTTTCATAAATGTATATATAGACATGACTAGCTTTTCAAATGGCACAGTATTCTCTCACTCAATTAGTTCAGCATAGTTGTAAATAATCTGTTATAAAGTAAATACCTCACTGAAAGTTAACCTTGATCATATCATCTTTCATAATTCTGCTTTCTGGTGTCACATTTTATAGACAGACACAGATATACATGCACATGCAGTGTTAGAACAAAAGAACACTTTCAAAACCATAATGAAATATATGTAGAGGCACAGAATAATCTAGTAAAAGAAGTTATTTTAGTAAAATTAAATAAACTGAATATATAAAATATCTGGAGAATTTTAAATTTCAATGAACACAAAATGTAGGATTTCTTTCTTTTCTGGTAGACAGTAGTAACTTTATTAAGTATACCCCCTTCCAAATATAAACCCAACCCAGTAAAAAAAACATAAAAACATAAGGCCTGGAACAGTGATAAAACAGACAAATAAGCAACATAAATACAGATGTGGCTAAAATGGAGAGGACAGAGCCAAGTGGACACACATAGGGTGGGGATGGCCATAAATTCTGAAGGACTTTAAACTGGAATCCCTAGGGTGCCCTAATGAGCTGGTGGGACGCAAAGCTGTGTTAGTAGCTAGATGGCTCTTGGGGAAAGATGCTGCTTGTCTTGGCCCTGGCTGCCACGTGGCCCCACACCCCAGCTACATGCAACTTCATTTGGACCCCTGGGCTTCTGATTCATCATCATCGTGTTCATACATTTCCCCCTCCTCCTCGGCAGTGGCATCCTGGTACTGCTGATACTCAAACACCAGGTCGTTCATGTTGCTCTCAGCCTAGGTGAACTCCATCTCATCCATGCCCTTGACCGTGTACCAAAGAAAGGCCTTGCGCACTGTAACATGGCTGTAAACTGCTCTGAGATGAGCTTGAACAGCTCCTGGGTGGCTGTGCTGTTGTCAATGAAAGTGGATGACATCTTGAACCCATGAGTGGGATGTCACACATGGCTACCTTGACATTGTTGGGGATCCATTCCATGAAGTAACTACTGTTCTTACTCTGGATGGCCAGCATCTGCTCATCCACCTCCTTCATAGACATGCGCCCACAGAAGACAGTGGTCACAGTCAGGTAGCAGCCGTGGCGCAGATCACAGGCAGCTGTCATGTTCTTGGCGTCAAACATCTGCTGGGTGAGTTCAGGCACCATCAGGGCACTGTACTGCTTGCTGCCCTGGGCTGTAAGTGAGGCAAAGTCAGGCATGAAGTCAGGTGAGGGAAGGGCATCATGTTGACAGCCAGCTTGCGGAGGTCAGCACTGGGCTGTCCAGGGAATGGAAGGGAGGTTGAGACTCCACTCACGGTAGCAGACACAAGGTGGCTGAGGTCCCCATAGGTGAGTGTGGCCAGCTCGAGGGTGCGGAAGCAGATGTCATAGAGGGCTTCATTGTCGATGTAGTAGGTCTCATCCATGTTCTCTACTAACTGGTGGATGGACAGGGTGGCGTTGTAGGGTTCCACCACTGTGTCCAACACTTTGGTTGAGGGCACTACACTGAAGGTGTTCATGATGCGGTTGGGGTACTCCTCACACACCTTGCTGATGAGCAGTGTGCCCATCCTGAGGCTGTGCCCCCACCCAGAGAGTGTGTCAGCTGGAAGCCCTGCAGGCAGTCACAATTCTCACATTCTTTCCACACGACATCCAGGACTAAGTCCATCAGCTTTGCACTCTCCGTATAGTGCCCTTTGGCCCATCTGTTGCCAGCACCTCTCTAACCAAAGGTAAAGTTGTCAAGCCTGAATTGGTGTTCAAAGGCCCCAGACCAAACACTGTCCATGGTTCCAGGTTCCAAGTCCACCAGAATGGCCCTGGGCACATCCTTGTGAGAGGAGTTCTCATTGTAGTACATGCTGATGCGCTCCAGCTGCAGGTCTGAGTCCCCCACATAGTTGCCTCTGGGGTCTATGCCATCCTCATCACTGATGACCCCCCAGAACTTGGCCCCTATCTGGTTGCTGCACTGACCTACCTGGATGTGCACAATATCCCTCATGCTGACTTCACGAGGCTAGAGACGAAAAGGCAGGAGGACAGCGAGCTGCGGAGCTAGGATTTCTAAGTTTTAGAACAAGTCAAGATAATTTTATAAAACATTGAACTCTATAAATTCTTGTAAACTTAATCTCTGATCTATGCTATGACTCATATACTCATTACTTTTAAGTACTAATATTATACTTTGTTCCAGACTAAGCTCATTATTGGCCCTCCAAACAATCATCTTAAGTTTACTGTCTTAGATATTACTTATCAGAAGGTTGAAGACCTGAAAGAAGTGAATTTGAAACCATTTCTTTTCAATATCTCTTCCATGAGTATTTCTTGTTGCTAACTTCTCAAATACATTTGGTTATGCTAAATGTATATATTTTAAAAGGAAGAAAACAACCCAGAACAAAAAAGATTGACTTAAAAAGTTAATAAGTCAATCATATGTGGTAATTTTGATAACACAGGATCAAAAGCGAGTGACCCAGGAGTGAGCTAAGAGTAACCATGCTCTGATCATAGATGTGCTAGGTCCTGTGGACCTCCTTAAACCCAATTAAGGACATTCACATGGTCTTCCTGCCACACTCAGTGAGAAGGTGGATGCAGGGATGATAAAGCAGAAGTGTCAGTGTTTCCATATCTCATATCAAAGAAGATGATGTTAAATGAGCCAAACCTAGGATTTCAGAAACAATTTTAGCTAAAAGAGCTGGACATTCATTCAAACACTGATGAATAAAACAGAAGTTAGAAAGAATCGGGGATGGCAGGAGATTGTAACAAATACAAGTGAGAATGTTCAGCTTCTAAAACTGAAAATTATCTTCTTAGCATTCAAAATATTACACAAATATTTCCAGGGATTTGGAGTTCAGGAAGGCATGTGATTCAACATTACTTTGAAGTATATCAGTCTCATTACACTGCCTTGATTATAACAGTATCTCTGAATAATTTTATCAAAGTCACTCTGGACAAAACATCTAAAACTAGTGACTGCATACATTACTACTTTAAAGACATAAATCTAAATCATTTTAGGATAATCCAAATAATATGATAGTTTACCTTTTACTGTATTTTTAATCATTATATAAAGTGAAATAATCCATTTGTATTTGAAGCTAGTGGAATGGAAAGAAAACAAAACACCTACATTTGATTCCCAGACCCATGTAAAAAGAAAAGATCGTTCTGTGGAATTGTGTACTTGTAAACACAGTGCTGAGGAGGTGGAGACACACAGATCTCTGAGGCACGGTGGCAGTCAGGCTAGCCTATGTACAGTACTCAGAGTCAACGAGAGAGCCTGTCTCTAAAGAGTAAAACAATGAGAATGGCTCCTGAGGGCCATAACCAAGTCTGTTCTGTTGTTCACACAAGATGCAAAGTACTTCATATACATAATTATCTACACATATATAAACATACATGTATACATATGCATAAACACATACACATATTTTATATCAATACTGATATCAGATAAGATTTACATTTGCTGAATAAATGTAATTTGATAAATACTAATAAATTACAAAACAACTTAGATGACAAAGAGTATTCCTAGGCTCTTAATTTTTAGCCAATATTGAGTCTTCTCTGTTTATGATTCACCATTTTCTCTGCTAGACGAATGTCAACCAAACTTCTTTGAAACCTCTGTAGAATTACAAACCAGTATGTTGAAATGGTTTCTAGGTCTGCCACTAAAACCCATTATATTGTCTACAGGAAGAAAAAACCTTTTTGATTTTCCATATGACAAGTGTTTGTTGTTGTTGTTTTTGTTGTTGATTGTTATTGTTTGGTTGGTTGGGGGGTTTTTTGCCTTTTATTGGGTTTTTGGAATAAGGAGGTTTATTTGTATTAGTTATTTTATTTATTTACATTTCAAATGTTGTCCCCCTTCTCAGTTTCCCCTCTGCAAACTCCCATCCCATTCCCCTCCCCTTTACCTCTTTGAGGTGCTCCTCCATGCACCCACTCATGCCCTCACTCCTCACCACTCTAGCATTCCCCATGCTGGGGCATCAAGCCTTCACAAGACATAGGACCACCCCTCCTATTGATGCCAGATAAGGCAGTCCTCTGCTACATATGTAGCTGGAGACCTGGATCCCTCCATGAAT
The DNA here is from genome assembly GCA_036184795.1 of Tokudaia tokunoshimensis. NCBI lineage: Eukaryota > Metazoa > Chordata > Mammalia > Rodentia > Muridae > Tokudaia > Tokudaia tokunoshimensis. Next base: position 15,014,961 of record BTHU01000001.1, on the reverse strand, counting down.
ACTCTTTGGTTGGTGGTTTAGTCCTTGGAAGCTCTGGGTGGTCCTGTTATGTGATATTGTTGTTCTTCCTGTGGGGTTGCAATCCCCTTCAGCTCCTTCCGTCCTTCCCCTCCTAACTCTTCCATTGGGGTCCCTGGGCTTAGTTTGATGGCTGGCTGGGAGTATTTGCATCTGTATTAGTTAGGTGCTGACAGAGCTTCTCAGGGGACAGCCCTACCAGGTTCCTGTCAGCAAGCACTTCTTGGCATCAGCAATAGTGTCAAGATTTGGTCTCTGCAGATGGGATGGATCCCTAGGTAGTGCAGTCTCTGGATGGCCTTTCCTTCAGTCTCTGCTCCATTTTTTGTCCCTGCATAACCTTTAGACAGGAACATTCATGGTTAAAAATTTTGAGATGCATGAATGTCCTCATCCCTTAACTGAGGGCTGTGCCTATCTACTGGAGGTGGTCTCTATAGGTTCTATATCCCCTTTGTTGGGTGTTTTGGCTAATGTCATCACCAACTGGTCCTGGGAGCTTCTTACTTCCCTGGCATCTGGGACTTTAATTTCCTGAACACCAATGGCTCAGGCTCTAAGATCAACAATTGACAAATAGGATGTCATAAAATTGAAAAGCTTCTGGAAGGCAAAGGATGATGTCAATAAGACCAAATAGCAACCTCCAGTTTGGCAAAAGATCTTTACCCACTCTTTATATGATAGAGGGCTAATATCCTAACTATTTTACTCATTGTTTGAGCAGGTAAAATGCAACTGTCTTTTTATGATTTAATTTGAGCAATAACCAATAACAAATCTTTATTCACACCATGTATAGTATATCATGATGAATCTTAAGGATTCCATAATCACTAAGATCTATTGTTGAAATTTAGCTGAAGTTTCGGCTAGAGACACTATTATGTCTAAGCCAGTTATTGGACTGTTCCCATGTCGAGGAATCAGCAGATCAAATTATCTGTCCTATTTGGTTTTCTTGATTTTTTTATTTTCTGCCAGTAACTGGGAGATCTTCAAGGGGTCTTTCCCTATTATATCTGAGCCATATTACTTTGGAAGGAGTCCAAAACCTTTTCTCCTTTCCTGTTAACATAAATACAGAGCCTCTCTCCCAAAATAGCACGACCTTAGTCCAGTAACTAGAAAACATTAAAGGTATAGCTTGACCTCTCTTCCAGATGAATTTTCATATCATAAATACCACCAAACTCATAATCCCATGTATTTTGATAATTAAAACAACTCAAAGCAGCTATAACATTTGAAATGTAAATAAAGAAAATATAAAATAAAAAACAATCTAAACAAATATATAATCTGTTGAGATAGTGCTCTCTCACCATCTCCTGTTTTGTTCTTATAAGATTAATTTTTAATAATGAGACCAAGGTCTAAGTTTTTATTCTCTGAGATAGGTTAGTCTCCCAACCCCTTGCTTTTCGGTCTATAATTTAAGATCCAAAGCCTCAATTACTTATTCATCTAAGTATATTTAAATCCTCCCTTCTTTGGAGATTAATATATCTGTGGGTATATATGTCCCCTTTTTTATAGAATTACCAATTATATTACCAATCCTGGACAAAATATGATGAAAGGCACCATTAGCTTAAGACCAATTTTGCAACCCTACTAATCCACTGGTCTCTGGAAACCCCAGGAAGGCTTCATGACTGTGAATCATTCTTTCTCATCAGATGTTCAGAAGTCATTAATGCCATGACATATTTATTTTCACAGTGATGGGGTGCACAGGATTTCCAGTCCTTGCACTTGGTGGTTTTGTCTGGATTTGTTTGGATGAATGTCTGGATTGAGTCTAACAGTTTCAATCCAATTCTTCGGACAGGCCAGACACCACCTTGCATGTTGCCTTTCCATATGACAGTTTTTATGACTTTCAACAGAACCTGCTGCTATCTTGATTTTCCTTTGATTCCCTAATCTGAGCAGCATGCATTTATAAACTTTGTTTGACTACTATTAGAGTGATGTCCTTGGAATCCTGCATGTTACACAAGTATTCTACCAACAGAGCTACCAAGCAAGCTGCAAATTGGAGGACTAGAGCAAGACTAAACAGCATTATACTGAAGCCCACTGCCCACGCTGTTCCTTTCTCTACTTACCCCAGTCATTGTAGCCAATCGGCCTCTCTTTTTGAAGTCACTTCTTTACAATAATATATAATCATCAAGTAATAATTCTTGGACTCATTTTTTCCAATTTGAATTCCATTGGTGTCCTTCAGTTGTCTTATTGCTCTAGTTAAAACTTCAAGTACTATATTAAACAAATGTGGATAGAGATAACATTCTTGCCTTGCTCCTGATTTTAGTAGAATTCCTTTGGGTTTCTCCCCCATTTAATTTGATATTGGCTGTAGACTTGCTGTATATTGCCTGTATTATGTTGAGGTATTCCTTTCGTATCTCTAATCTCTCTGGGAGTTAGATCATAAAGGGGTGTTGAATTTTGTCCAAGATCTTTTCTTCATTTAGTGTGATGATCATGCGGATTTTATACAAGTTTGTTTATTTGGTTGATTACATTTATTGATTTCTCTATATTGAACCAACACTACATATCTGGAATAAAATACACTTCATAGTGGTTTATGATCTTTTTGATAAATTCTTGGATAAGTTTGAATGCATTATGTTCAATATTTTTGCATCTATGTTCATAAGGGAAATTAGTTTGTAATTTTCTTTGTTGAATTTTTGTGTGGGTGGTGCATCAGAATAACTGAGGTCAAAGAAAATGAATTGGGCAATGTTCCTTCTATTTATATTTTGTGGAATAATTTGAGGAAGAGTATTGACATTAATTCTTATTTGAAAGTGTGGTAGAATACTGCACTAAAAGCATCTAGCCCTGAGCACGATTTTTTGCTTGAGAGATACTTTTTCTTTTTAATTACTACTTTATTTACTTGTTTCAGTCAGAGCATCCTCTCTCTCCTCTCCTACCAGTTTCCCCTCTCATTTCTTCTCCCCCAGTATCTCCCTCCCTTTCTGGTCAGAGAATGGGAGGCTTTCCACAGATATTAACCTGCCTTTTCATATAAAGTTGCAGAAGGACTGTGTGCATCTTTTCCTATTAAGTCTAGACAGGGCAGCTCAGTTAGGGGAAACTCAGACAATAGAGTCAGAGACAGCCCCTGCTTCAGTTGTTAGTTCCACTTAAAGATCAATCTGTACATCTGATACATATGGGGACGGGTCCTAGGTCCTTTTCCTATAGGCTTTTTGGATGGTGGTTCAGTATCTGTGAGCCCCTTTAAGCCCAGGATCATTGATGCTGTTTTTTATTGTGGGTGCCTTGACCCCTCTGGTTCCTTCAATCTTTTCTTTCTCTATTCCACAAGATTCCCCCAAGCTCTACCTAATGTTTAGCTATTGTCTTAGGCATCTGTTTCCACAGACTGCGGGGTGAAGACTCTCAGAGGACAGTTATCTATTTTTTGTCTGCAAGTATAGGAGAATATCATTAATAGTGTCAGGAGCCTGAGTGCCGCGAAAAAGAAACTGGAGACAGCATACACTAACAGCTTAATGGCACACCTGAAAGCCCTGGAACAAAAAGAAGCAAATACACCAAAGAGGAGTAGAAGGCAGGAAATCATCAAACTCAGGGCCGAAATCAATCAAGTAGAAACAAATAAAACCATACAAAAAATCAACAAAATGAGGAGTTGGTTCTTTGAGAAAATCAACAAAATAGATAAGCCCTTAGCCAGACTAACCAGAGGGCAGAGAGATAGTATCCAAATTAATAAAATCAGAAACGAAAAGGGAGAGATAACAACAGAAACTGAGGAAATTCAAAAAATCATCAGATCCTACTACAAAAACCTGTATTCAACACAACTAGAAAATCTTGAGGAAATGGACAATTTCCTTAACAGATACCAAATACCAAAATTAAATCAGGATCAAATACACCATCTAAACCATCCTATAAGCCCTGAAGAAATAGAAGTTGTCATTGGAAGTCTTCCAACCAAAAAAAGCACAAGTCCAGATGGTTTTAGTGCAGAATTCTATCAGACCTTCAAAGAAGACCTAACACCAATACTCTTCAAACTGTTCCACAAAATAGAAACAGAAGGAACAGTACCCAACTCATTCTATGAAGCCACAATTACACTAATACCAAAAGCACACAAAAATCTGACAAAGAAAGAGACTCTCAGGCCAATCTCTCTTATGAATATCGATGCAAAAATTCTCAATAAAATTCTTGCCAACCAAATCCAAGAACACATCAAAATGATCATTCACTACGATCAAGTAGGCTTCATCCCACGGATGCAGGGATGGTTCAATATAAGGAAATCCATCAATGTAATCCACTATATAAACAATCTCAAAGAAAAAAACCACATGGTCATCTCATTAGATGCTGTGAAAGCATTTGACAAAATTCAGCATCCTTTCATGCTAAAGGTCTTGGAAAGATCAGGAATTCAAGGCCCATATCTAAACATAGTAAAAGCAATTTACAGCAATCCGGTAGCCAGCATCAATCTAAATGGAGAGAAACTTGAAGCAATCCCACTAAAATCAGGGACTAGACAAGGCTGCCTTCTCTCTCCATATCTTTTCAATATAGTACTTGAAGTTCTAGCTAGAGCAATTAGACAACAAAAAGAGGTCAAAGGGATACAAATTGGAAAGGAAGAAGTCAAACTATCACTATTTGCAGACGATATGATAGTATACTTAAGCGACCCAAAGAACTCCACCAGAGAACTCCTACAGCTGATAAACGACTTCAGCAAAGTGGCCGGATATAAAATCAACTAAAGCAAGTCAGAAGCCTTCCTATACTCAAAGGATAAGCAGGCTGAAAAAGAAGTAAGAGAAATGATAACCTTCACGATAGCCACAAACCATATAAAGTATCTTGGCGTGACTCTAACCAAACAAGTGAAAGATCTGTATGACAAGAACTTCAAGTCTCTGAAGAAAGAAATTGAAGAAGACCTCAGAAGATGGAAAAATCTGCCATGCTCATGGATTGGCAGGATTAATATAGTAAAAATGAGCATCTTACCAAAAGTAATATACAGATTCAATGCAATCCCCATCAAAATCCCAACTCAATTCTTCATAGAGTTAGAAAGAGCAATTCAAAATTTCATCTGGAATAACAGAAAACCCAGAATAGCTAAAACTATTCTCAAGAGTAAAAGAACCTCTGGGGGAATCAGTATCCCGGACCTCAAGCTGTACTACAGAGCAATAGTGTTAAAAACCGCATGGTATTGGTACAGTGACAGGCATGTAGATCAATGGAACAGAATTGAAGACCCAGAAATGAATCCACACTCCTATGGTCACTTGATCTTTGACAAAGGAGCTAAAACCATCCAGTGGAAAAAAGATAGCCTTTTCAACAAATGGTGCTGGCTCAGCTGGAGGTCAACATATAGAAGAATGCAAATTGACTCATTCTTATCTCCTTGCACTAAGCTGAATTCCAAGTGGATCAAGGATCTCCACATAAAACCAGACACACTGAACCTAATAGAAGGGAAACTAGGGAAGAACCTTGAACATATGGGCACAGGGGAGAATTTCCTGAACAGAACTCCAATAGCTTATGCTCTAAGATCAAGAATAGACAAATGGGACCTCATAAAATTACAAAGTTTTTGCAAGGCAAAAGACACTGTCAAAAAGACAAAGCGGCAACCAACTAACTGGGAAATGATCTTTACCAACCTTACATCCGACAGAGGGCTAATATCCAATATATACAAAGAACTCAAGAAGTTAAACTCCAGAGAGGCAAGTAACCCTATTAAAAAAATGGGGTACAGAGCTAAACAAAGAGTTCTCACCTGAAGAATATCTAATGGCTGAGAAGCACCTAAAGAGATGTTCATCATCCTTAGTCATTAGGGAAATGCAAATCAAAACAACCCTGAGATTCCATCTCACACCAGTCAGGATGGCCAAGATCAAAAACACAGGAGACAGCAGTTGTTGGCGAGGATGTGGAGAAAGAGGAACACTCCTCCACTGCTGGTGGAATTGCAAGCTGGTACAACCACTCTGGAAAGCAGTCTGGCGGTTCCTCAGAAAACTGGGCATGACACTCCCGGAGGATCCGGCTATACCACTCCTCGGCATATACCCAGAGGCTTTACCTGCATGCAGTAAGGACACATGCTCCACTATGTTCATAGCAGCCTTATTTATAATAGCCAGAAGCTGGAAAGAACCCAAATGTCCCTCAATGGAGGAATGGATTCAGAAGATGTGGTATATCTACACAATGGAATACTACTCTGCAATTAAAAACAATGAATTCACTTAATTCCTAGGCAAATGGTCAGAACTTGAAAATATCATCCTTAGTGAGGTAACCCAATCACAAAAGAACACACATGGTATGCAGTCACTGATAAGGGGATATTAACCCAGAATCTCGGAATACCCTAGACACAATTCGCATATCAATAGATTTCTAAGAAGATGGAAGGAGAGACCCCTGGTCCTGGAAAGACTGGATGTAGGGGAACTCCAGGACAGAGAAACGAGAGGGGGTTGAATGGAGAAAAGAGGGAGGGAAGGGGGCTTATGGGACTTTCAGGGAGGGAGGAAATGGGAAAAGGGAAATGATTTGGAATGTAAATTAAAAAAATATATAAAATAAAAAAAATAGTGTCAGGAGCCCCTCTCTCCCTCTCCCTCTTCCTCTCTCCTTTCCCTCTCCCTCTCCCTCTCTCCCTCCTCCTCCTCCTTCTCTCTCTCTCTCTCTCTCTCTCTCTCTCCCTCTTTCTCTCATTGAAGGGTCTCAAGTTGGACCAACCATTCATTGGCCATTACCTCGATTTTCTCTGGCATTATCCCTGCACATCTCATAGGTACAAAGAATGGATTGAAGATATTTGTTGGTGGTTTTGGTTTCCACCATTAGCAGTCTGTCCCGGTTACAGGAGGTGGCCATTTCAGGTTTTATATTCCTAATTGATAAGAGTCTTATTTAGGAACTTATAAGTTCCTTTGTCCTGGTTCCTAGTTCATCCCAAGATGCCCCTCCCCACCAGTCCCAATTATCTTGCCCTCTCTCATCACCACACTTGATTACTTATGTTTCCCTCCCACATCCTCTCCAATACAGTTCCATCTCTCCAATCACCCCCAATATCTATTTTATTTTCCATTCTCACTGAGATACAAGCATCTTTCTTAGGTTCTCCTTGTTACTGAGTTTCTTTGGGTCTATAGATTGTAGCATGGGTATTCTCTAATTTATGGTTTCTATCCACTTATGAGAAAGTACATACTATGTGTCTTTTGGAGTTTGGGTTATCTCATCAGGATGATAATTTCTATTTCCATCTATTTTTCTGCAAAATCATGATGTGGTTTTTTAAACAGCAGAAAAATATTCCATGAATGAATGAATGTACTACATTTTATTTACACATTGTTCTGTTAATGGACATCTAGTTTATTATAAGTGTATGGATATTATGAATATGGATGCAATGAACATATTTGGGTACACATCATTGTGGTAGGATTGATATAGTAGGATGGATCTTGAGTTGGCCAAGTTATTGGATGGCCATTCCTTCAGTCACTGATCCAAGTTTGTCTCTCCATTCTTATAGACAGGGCAGATTTTGGGTCAAAAGTTTTGTGGGTGGGTTGGTATTCTTATCCCTGCACTAGGAAAGATAACTGCCATTCGGTTTCTGGGAAATCTCACACACTGATTATTTCTAGCTCTCCCATTTACCTGCTGATGTAAATTTTCCTTAACAGCTTCAAATTCTGATGTGTAAATATAACACATATTCATTAATATGATAGACTTCTGGGCTATTTCATTTCTTCTCTATTGTAACTAGAATTGCAATGAATGTTGATGGTTATATGTATTTCTTGTTTTAAAAAAATTTAGAGGTATATTCTTTATTTACATTTCAAATGATTTCCCTCTTACTGGTTCCCCCCTCCCCAAAAGTCCCATAGGGCCTCTTCCCTCCCCCTGCTCCCAGACCAACCCTCTCCTGCCTCCCCTTCCTGGTATTCCCCTGCACTGCCATATTGAGTCCTTCCAGGACCAGGTGCCTCTCCTTCCTTCTTCTTGGTATCCTTTGATATGTGAATTGTTCCTTGGGTATTCCAAGCTTCTGGGCTAATATCCGCTTATCAGTGAGTGCATATCATATGTGATTTTTTTGTGAATGGGTCATTTCACTCAGGATGACATTCTCCAGTTCCACCCACTTGCCTAAGAATTTCATGAATTCATTATTTTTAATAGCTGAGTAGTATTCCATAGTGTAAATATACCATATTTTCTGTATCCATTCCTCCATTGAGGGACACCTGGGTTCTTTCCAGCTTCTGGCTATTATAAATAAGGCTGCTATGAACATAGTGGAGCATGTGTTCTTATTGCATGTTGGAGAGTCCTCTGGTTATATGCCCAGTAGTGGTATAGCTGGGTCCTCCGGTAGTATTATGCCGAGTTTTCTGAGGAACCGCCAAACTGATTTCCAGAGTGGTTTTACCAGCTTGCAATTCCACCAGCAGTGGAGGAGTGTTCCTCTTTCTCCACATCCTCACCTGCATCAGCTGTCTCCTGAGTTTTTGATCTTAGCCATTCTGACTGGTGTGAGGTGAAATTTCAGGGTTGTTTTGATTTGTATTTCCCTAATGACTAAGGAAGTTGAACATTTCTTTAGGTGTTTCTCAGCCATTTGATATTCCTCAGGTGAAAACTCTTTGTTTAGCTCTGTACGCCATTTTTTAATAGGGTTATTTGGCTCTCTGGAATCTACCTTCTTGAGTTCTTTGTATATATTGGATATTAGCCCTCTGTCAGATGTAGGGTTGGTAGAGATCATTTCCAAATTAGTTGGTTGCCGTTTTGTCCTTTTGACAGTGTCCTTTGCCTTACAGAAACTTTGTAATTTTATGAGGTTCCATTTGTCAATTCTTGATCATAGAGCATAAGCTATTGGTGTTCTGTTCAGGAAATTTTCCCCTGTGCCCATGTGCTCAAGGCACTTCCTCAGTTTCTTTTCTATTAGCTTCAGTGTTTCTGGTTTTATGTGGAGGTCCTTGATCCACTTGAACTTTAACTTAGTACAGGGAGATAAGAATGGATCAATTTGCATTCTTCTGCATGCTGACCTCCAGTTGAACCAGCACCACCTATTGAAAAGGCTATCTTTTTTCCACTGGGTGGTTGTAGTTCCCTTGTCAAAGATCAAGTGACCATAGGTGTGCGGGTTCATTTCTGGGTCTTGAATTCTGTTCCATTGATCTACCTGCCTGTCAGTATACCAATACCATGCAGTTTTTAACACTATCACTCTGTAGTACTGCTTGAGGTCGGGGATACTGACTTCACCAGAAGTTCTTTTACTGTTGAAAATAGTTTTAGCTATCCTAGGATTTTTGTTATTCCAGATGGATTTGATAATTGCTCTTTCTAACTCTATGAAGAATGGAGATAGAAGATTTTGATCAGGATTGCATTGAATCTGTATATTGCTTTTAGCAGGATAGTCAATTTTACTATACTAATCCTGCCAATCCATGAGCATGGAAGATCTTTCCATCTTCTGAGGTCTTCTTCGATTTCTTTCTTCAGAGACTTGAAGCTCTTGTCATACAGATCTTTACTTGTTTGGTTAGAGTCACACCAGAATACTTTATATTGTTTGTGGCTATTGTGAAGGGTGTCATTTCCCTTTTCTTTCTCAGCCTGTAGAAGTTTTCAGTTTCATTATCCTCTAATCATTAGAGTCTCATATTTGTTAATATGATAGACATCTGGGCTATTTTCATTTCTTCTCTATTGTCACTAGAGTTGCAATGAATGTGGATGGTTATATTTATTTCTTAATGAGTTGCTCTATCCACTACCTTGCCTGTATATTCAGAACTGCTTCTTTCACATCAGATTTTCTAAAAATCAGCAGAAGCTACTAGGCCTTATAAGTACCCAAGGCTCTATGATTTGGTTTATCAGAAAACAAGTCATAATCTACCTGCAGAAAAAAAGCACACTGCTATAACTCAAGGACTCATAGGGAAACTTTGTTATCAAGTGGTAATTTGACACAGTAAACAGTCATGGGCAGCACGGGGGAAAATGGAATGGAATTACTCGATAGTAAATACCACACTGTAGATCGTGTGTCTTTATGAAATTACTTGTTGTCAGGAGGATTTTAGAAGAGCGCCACAGTGCTATAGAATATACCTGATTAAAATGTGATAAACAAATCCACTGATTCACCCTAGAGTACATTCTTCAATTTCTGATTGCAACAGAGTGCAGAACTTTCAAATTTTCTCCCAAAGGAAACTTGGAAAACTTTTACTAAGTTCTGCTCAGCTACTCATTAGTGACTAGCCAACTGCCACATATCATCATTAACCATGAGAAGATAAAAGTGGCAACTTGCTGTGGGGATAAATGTTTATCCCTTCATCTGAGGTATCCCAAAGTCTCCATGCAGAGAGTGTCAGAGACACCACAGATGATAAAATAATGGACTCTCTGTGGGAAGTTACATTAATCTATACTGTTGTTTTATAATGCCTGGAAACCTGGGTTTACCTGCACTAACCTTCATAACATCAAAATGAAAAAAGGGACGGGTAAGCATTTCCTTGCATTATTTCATCAGATAAAGAGATATGTAGAGAGGATATTTAATGGGAGAATCACACCTAGGTATGCTTCTACATGATTGAGATCAGGAGCTGGCCAGCATGTTTTGACCATTCTCATCCTTGCTGTGGCTGGGCAAGTGGAATTATTTCAAGCATAGACTTTCATTTAACATATTTTTTTCTAATCTACACTGTTCATTGTAAAGCAAACATTAATCATTGTGTCTTTTGGAACTCCACAGTTTAATTAAAATAGGTCAATCCTTTTTTTTCTTCCAAATGTGCTTAGTGCTCAGCTGAAAACAGCATTCAGTGTGATGGCTATATGTGGGGCGGATTGAGGCTGATTGTTCCTATGGAAAACAAATCACAAAGCAAGTGGTAAACAAAACACAAGATTTCAAATCTGAATTTCAAAATAATCTGAGTGCACATGGGTTAAACTGTGATGGTGTTAATGTATTTCATAGTAGCTGAGAGAAGCTTACTATGATTCAGGTATATCTCCATCATCTGATTCCATAGTAAAGGAGGTAAGATTCATAAAATAAATCACATTATGTAGTCTCCAGTAATTTTTCTAATATATAGACTCTATATATAGGTTGAGGCTCATATACATGATAAGAATACTAATGACTCTTTTGAAATTTTTTATATTCCCTCATTTTGGAGAATAGTATATAGTTTTCTACAAAATTTGATACTTTGTTTTCCTGCTACCTAATTCATTTAACCAAAATTCTTGGTAGCATATAAATATTATTTTCATACATGATTATAGTATAAAGAAGGATTGTATTCTAATGAACAGTGTACTCTTATTTTTTATTTTTCACAAATTCACCTTCAAAGCCTGTCTTGTGTCAAAAGGTCATTATGTTGTTGATCAATAGAAAAAATAGTTACATCTGTATAACTTTCTTTCCAAAATAACAGAAATTCAAAGGTTCAAAATCATGTTCTGATTTAATGTTCATGCAGTGTTCTCAGGCAATGAATCATCTAATGGAATGCAGTAGCATCTCCCTTCTGACTAGAAGAAATCACTCCAAGAACAACTGATAAATGTGGACAGTAGAACAGAGTCCTGAGGACAGCACTGTCCTATGTTGTCATCCTTCCAGTTGGCACTGAAGCCTTTCAATATCTTCTCAGGATAAAGCCATGAAAACCACTGAAGAAGTAGCTCTTCAGATCCTATTGCTTTGTCAGGTTGGGATAGGGACTATAGCGAACTTCCTTCTCTTTGTCCATAATTTCTCTTCACTTTTGACTGGATGTAAGTTGAGACCCACACAAGTGATTTTCACTCACATGGCTGTGGCTAACACTTTGATTCTCCTCATGACTGTGTTTCCAAACAATGTGATTGTTTTTGCTCAAAGGAACCCTCTGAATGACCTCAAATGTAAACTTGAGTATTTCCTTCGCATCGTAGCAAGAAGCACAAACTTGTGCTTCACCTGTGTCCTGTGCACCTATCAGTTTGTTACTCTTGTTCCTGGTAATTTTGGTGAGCTGATGCTCAGAGGAAGATGTTCCAAGACCATAAGCTATTCCTGTTGCAGTTGTTGGTTGTTTGGTGTCTTATACAATGTCTACATTCCAATGAAAGTCAGTGGTCCACAGAACACACATAATGAAACTGACATTAAAAGTAAATGGGTCTGTTTTACCTCTGGTTTCAGTGTAGGCACTGTCTTTTTACAGTTTGCCCATGATGCCATATTCATCAGTGTCACAGTCTGGACCAGTGTTTCCATGGTATTTCTCCTGTACAGACACCACCAGAGACTGAAGCACATTCTTATTCCCCATCAAGAACACAAAGGCAATGCTGAGATCAGAGCAGCCTATAGCATTGTGATGCTTGTGGTCACATTTGTAAGCTTTTATCTTCTACACAGTATTTGCTTTATCCTTCGCATGTTTTCTGTAGACTCCCATCTGTGGCTGAGGCATATAGGTGAAGTTTTAATGACAAGCTTCCCCACTATTTCTCCCTTACTGTTGATCTTTAGGAATCCTCGTTATCCTTGTTCTCTGATCTTCAACTATTGAAAGTCAGTCATTTAAAACACCAAACACTGAAGACAGGAGAGTAACATCATTAAAAAATAAACTCTACTCAGTAAATATATGTTGAACATGTCTTCATGGACCAGGTATGGTGGCTCACTGCTATAGTCCCAGCACTAGGTAAGCTGAGGCAGTACAGTCGCTATCTAACCAATGGTAGCTCTGCGTCAAGAGGGAGTTCAAGTCCAACCTGTGACACAGAGCATCCGCCTCAAACTTCTCCTCTTTCACCAGATAAGGAATATTCACAATTATCTTAGAAAGTCAATGTCTTATGACCAGCTCAGTCCAGTCAACAGGGTCCCAAGGAAGGGAGTGATGATTGAAAAGAAAAAGACAATTAGACAACATAACATGTCTCCAGCCTGTGCTGAGGCTGAAGCAGCTTTATTTTTCCCCATCTTCTTTTATATCATTCTAGATACATCCAAAAAACATGGCCAGTTCTTCTAGCAAGGATAAAATAATCAAGCAAAGTAGTAAACAAAGATATCACACAAGATAGTAGTCAACCAAAGTAGTAAGCAAAGAGATCATACAAGGTAGTAATTTAACAAAATAGCAAGCAAAGCCTAATGGTCACTGTTTCTAATGTTCTTATCTGAGCCTATTTCCTTGTCTGAGCCCAGAGACAAATGCCAAATTTCTAGAAGCAGCACCAAAAGCTCTTCAACAGTCTTACGTTTGGTATATGGGAAGTTTTCACTCTATAGAGCTAATATGCTTAACAGGTTCCACTTTCCCAATAAACTCTGACCACAATCACCTGAGTTGTCTAAACAAAACCATTCTTGTTATTATTTGAATAGTTTCTACAAATTTTATCTCCTCTGTGTGAGGATAATAACTCAGACATAGTAGCACATAATTGTCATTTTTCTAATCTAAATTTTATTGTAGAAAACACATGTATACTTTTCATAGACCAATATTCACTACATAAGCAAAAGAGAATATGTTTTCACCTCTTCTTTGGTCTTGTTTTACTTCTCCTAAATCCTGGCATATTGACCAAGAAAACCTACTTTGCAATATTATTACTCACACATACTGATAACTTTCTTTGTATTGGCCTAAAGAATTTTTTCTGATGAATGGTTTTTGAAAATGGTTTATAGATTAATAGGCAGTCAACAGAATGGGAAACTATTTTGATAAAGTCTACATCCAAAAGAAGACTCATATACAAAATACATAAAAATCTCAGAAACTAGATATTAAAATACCACATAATTCTCTTAAATATGGGAATAAATACTGAGAATTCTCAATAGAGGAATCTCAACTTGCTGAGAAACACTTAAAGGAAATGTTTGACATCTTCTGCCATCAGAAAAATGCCAATCAAAATTATTTTGATATTCCATCTTGCATCTGTAAGAATGGCTAATATCAATAAAAAAAGAACAGTTTATGCTGCCAGGGATGTGGAGCAAGGAAATACTAGATTGCTGGTGGGAGTCCAAGCTTCTACAGCCATAATGGAAACTGATGTGGTATTTCCAAAGAGAACTGGGAATAGATCTGCTAAAACCCAGTTATAAAACTCCTGGAAATATGACCAAAATACTATCCTATCACTTGCTCAAGTATGTTCACAGTGGCTTTAGTCACACTACCAGAAGCTGGAAACAATATCCTTTGTATCCTTCATAAATTCCAGGAAGTTTCCACTGTACTAAAATTACATATATCCCTCAACTGAAGAATGGATAAAGAAAACATGACACACAAATACAATACAGTATTTCTCAGCTGTTAAAATAAAGACAAAGAAATTTCCAGGCAAAGAGATGTAACTAGAAAAAAATCATCCTGAATGAGGCAATCCAGACCCATAAAGATAAGCATGGAGGAGTGTTCCTCTTTCTCCACGTCCTCACCAGCATCTGCTGCCACCTGAATTTTTGATCTTAGATATTCTGACTGGTGTGAGGTGGAATCTCAAGGTTGTTTTGATTTGCATTTCCCTAATGACTAAGGAAGTTGAACATTTCTTTATGTGCTTCTCAGTCATTCGGTATTCCTCAGTAGAGAATTCTTTGTTTAGTTCTGTACCCTATTTTAATAGGGTTATTCGGTTCTCTGGAGTCTAACTTATTGAGTTCTTTGTATACATTGGATATTTGTCCTCTATCAGATGTAGAATTGGTAAAGATCTTTTCCCAGTCAGTCAGTTGCTGTTTTGTCCTATTGACAGTGTCTTTTGCCTTACAGAAGTTTTGCAATTTTATAAGTATGGATATTTTGGTCCTTCTTAGAAGGGGGAACAAAATACACATGGGGGGAAATACAGAGATAAAGTGTGGAGCAGAGACTGAAGGAAAGACCATCGGGAGACTGCCCCACCTAGGGATCCATCCCACATACAGTCACCGAAAACAGACACTATTGTGGATGCCAATATGCAGTTTGCTAACTGGAGCCTGTTATAGCTGTCTCCTGAGAGAATCTGCCAGTACCTGAGAAATACAGAGGTGGATGCTCTCAGCCAACCATTTGACTGAGCACAAGTTCCCCAAAGTAGGGAAAGGACTGAAGGAGCTGAAGGAGCCTGCAGCCCCATAGGAGGAACAACAATCTGAACCAACCAGTACCCCCAGAGCTCCCAGGGAGCTAAACCACCAACCAAAGAATACACATGGAGGGACTCATTTCTCCAGCTGAATATGTAGCAGAGGATGGCTTTGTTGGACATCAAAGGGAGGAGAGGCCTATGGTCCTGAGAAGGCTCAATGCCCCAGTATAGGGGAATACGAGAACAGAGAAACAGGAGTGGGTGAATTGGTGAGCAGGGGGAAGGGGGATGGGATAGGGAGTTTCCAGAGTGGAAACCAGGAAAGGAGATAACATTTGAAATGTAAATAAAGAAAATATGCAATAAAAAGATGAAAGTTAATTTTTAAAAAAGATAAGCATGGTATGTATTCACTTGTATGTGGTTATTAGTTGTTAAGTAAAAGATAATCATGCTATAATCCAGAAACACAAAGAAGCTAATTAACAAGAAGGGCTTTACTGGGAATGCATAAATCTACCTGGGAAGGGGATATGGAATAGATTTTGGAGGTGAACTAGGGGTTAGTAGGGAGGGAATATGAAAGGATCAGGTGGTGTAGGGAGGGATGGAGAGAGTATGAGAGAGAGAAGATGGGAGTTAGGGACATTTAAAGAGCGATGTGGAAATGTAGGGTAGTGGGAAGTTTCTGAATTTCTGAAGAAGTCCCTAGTTAGGACTCCAGGTGATGAAGGATTCTGTACATCTTCTGTAAGCAGGCAAGGCTTTCAGTAGTGGAACTGTATCACCAACCCAGCCACAAAACCTTCCACCTACAACCTGCCCTGCTTCAAGGTGTTCTGGAGCAATGATTGCTCACAGCTTACAACTATAACAACCAATGACTGGTCTAATTTGAGGCCCACACCACAAAAAGGAACCCGTGTTTCACACTGCCTGTGTTACCAGGAACTGGACATTAGATGACCCAGAAATATAGATATTACAAGCAAAATCTTAATGAAATCATTCCTCATGATATTCTGCTATATTCATAGATTGGTGCCTAGCCAAGTTATTATCAGATGAGCTTACTCCAGTAGATGTTGGGAGCAGAGGGACAGACCCATAGGCAAACAGGTGATGCTCTAAGAAACCTGTATGCTCCTTGGTTGGTTGTTCCATCTCTCAGAGCTCATAGTGTCCAGGTTAGTTGACTCTCTTGGTCTTCCTGTGGAGTCCCTATGTCACTTGGAGACTTAAATCCTTCCCCCAACATTTCCATAAGAGTACCGAAAGTGGTTTTACCAGCTTGCAATCCCACCAGCAGTGGAGGAGTGTTCCTCAACCTAAAATCAGAAACACTGAAACTAATAGAAAAGAAACTGGGGAAGAGCCTTGAGCACATGGGCACAGGGGAAAATTTCCTGAACAGAACACCAATAGCTTATGCTCTAAGATCAAGAATTGATAAATGGGACCTCATAAAATTGCAAAGTTTCTGTAAGGCTAAGGACACTGTCAAAAGGACAAAACGGCAGCCAACAAACTGGGAAAAGATCTTTACCAAACCTACATCCAACAAAGGGCTAATATCCAAGATATACAAAGAAGGTAGATTCCAGAGAGCCAAATAACACTATTAAAAAATGGGGTACAGAGATAAACAAAGAATTTTCAACTGAGGAATACCTAAAGAAGCTGAGAAGCACCTAAAGAAATGTTCAACATCCTTAGTCATCAGGGAAATGCAAATCAAAACAACCCTGAGATTTCACCTCACACCAGTCAGAATAGTTAGGATCAAAAACTCAGGAGACAGCCTGTGCTGGAGAGGATGTGGAAAAAGAGGATTTTTTTTTTTTTATAGATGAATTTGAGAATTGCTCTTTCTAACTCTATGAAGAATTGATTTGGAATTTTGATGGGGATTGCATTGAATCTGTAAATTGCTTTTTGCAAGATGGTCATTTCTACTATATTAATCGTGCCAATCCATGAGCGTGGGAGATCTTTCGATCTTCAGAGATCTTGTTTTTCTTTCTTCAGAGACTTGAAATTCTTTTTTTTTTAAGATATATTCTTTTTTTTAATTTTATTTTTTTAATTTACATTCCAAATCATTTCCCCTTTCCCGTTTCCTCCCTCCCCAAAAGTTCCATAAGCCCCCTTCCCTCCCTCTTTTCTCCATTCAACCCCCTCTCGCTTCTCTGTCCTGGCATTCCCCTACATCCAGTCTTTCCAGGACCAGGGGTCTCTCCTTCCATCTTCTTAGAAATCTATTGCTATGCGAATTGTGTCTAGGGTATTACGAGATTCTGGGTTAATATCCCCTTATCAGTGACTGCATACCATGTGTGTTCTTTTGTGATTGGGTTACCTCACTAAGGATGATATTTTCAAGTTCTGACCATTTGCCTAGGAATTTCGTGAATTCATTGTTTTTAATTGCAGAGTAGTATTCTATTGTGTAGATATACCACATCTTCTGAATCCATTCCTCCGTTGAGGGACATCTGGGTTCTTTCCACCTTCTGTTTATTATAAATAAGGCTGCTATGAACATAGTGGAGCATGTGTACTTATTGCATGCAGGTAAAGCCTCTGGATATATGCCCAGGAGTGGTATAGCCAGATCCTCCGGGAGTGTCATGCCCAGTTTTCTGAGGAACCGCCAGACTGCTTTCCAGAGTGGTTGTACCAGCTTGCAATCCCACCAGCAGTGGAGGAGTGTTCCTCTTTCTCCACATCCTCGCCAACAACTGCTGTCTCCTGTGTTTTTGATCTTAGCCATCCTGACTGATGTGAGGTAGAATCTCAGGGTTGTTTTGATTTGCATTTCCCTAATGACTAAGGATGATGAACATCTCTTTAGGTGCTTCTCAGCCATTAGATATTCTTCAGGTGAGAACTCTTTGTTTAGCTCTGTACCCCATTTTTAATAGGGTTACTTGCCTCTCTGGAGTTTAACTTCTTGAGCTCTTTGTATATATTGGATATTAGCCCTCTGTCGGATGTAAGGTTGGTAAAGATCATTTCCCAGTTAGTTGGTTGCCGCTTTGTCTTTTTGACAGTGTCTTTTGCCTTGCAAAAACTTTGTAATTTAATGAGGTCCCATTTGTCTAGTCTTGATCTTAGAGCATAAGCTATTGGAGTTCTGTTCAGGAAATTCTCCCCTGTTCCCATATGTTCAAGGTTCTTCCCTAGTTTCCCTTCTATTAGTTTCAGTGTGTCTGGTTTTATGTGGAGATCTTTAATCCACTTAGAATTGAGCTAAGTGCAAGGAGATAAGAATGGGTCAATTTACATTCTTCTGCATGTTGACCTCCAGCTGAGCCAGCACCATTTGTTGAAAAGGCTATCTTTTTTCCACTGGATGGTTTTAGCTCCTTTGTCAAAGATCAAGTGACCATAGGAGTGTGGATTCATTTCTGGGTCTTCAATTCTGTTCCATTGATCTACATGTCTATGACTGTACCAATACCATGCGGTTTTTAACACTATAGCTCTGTAGTACAGCTTGAGGTCCAGGATACTGATTCCCCCAGAGGTTCTTTTACTCTTGAGAATAGTTTTAGCTATTCTGGGTTTTCTGTTATTCCAGATGAATTTTTGAATTGCTCTTTCTAACTCTATGAAGAATTGAGTTGGGATTTTGATGGGGATTGCATTGAATCTGTGTATTACTTTTGGTAAGATGCTCATTTATTTTTAATTATTTATTTTATTTTCTTTTAAATTTACATTCCAAATCATTTCCCCATTCCCATTTCCTCCCTCCCCGAAAGTCCCATAAGCCCCCTTCCCTCCCTCTTTTCTCCATTCAACCCCCACTCGTTACTCTGTCCTGGCGTTCCCCTACATCCAGTCTTTCTAGGACCAGGGGTCTCTCCTTCCATCTTCTTAGAAATCTATTGATATGCGGATTGTGTCTAGGGTATTCCGAGATTCTGGGTCAATATCCCCTTATCAGTGACTGCATACCATGTGTGTTCTTTTGTGATTGGGTTACCTCACTAAGGATGATATTTTCAAGATCTGACCATTTGCCTAGGAATTTCGTGAATTCATTGTTTTTAATTGCAGAGTAGTATTCCATTGTGTAGATATACCACATCTTCTGAATCCATTCCTCCATTGAGGGACATCTGGGTTCTTTCCAGCTTCTGGCTATTATAAATAAGGCTGCTATGAACATAGTGGAGCATGTGTCCTTATTGCATGCAGGTAAAGCCTTTGGGTATATGCCGAGGAGTGGTATAGCCGGATCCTCCGGGAGTGTCATGCCCAGTTTTCTGAGCAACCGCCAGACTGCTTTCCAGAGTGGTTGTACCAGCTTGCAATTCCACCAGCAGTGGAGGAGTGTTCCTCTTTCTCCACATCCTCGCCAACAACTGCTGTCTCCTGTGTTTTTGATCTTAGCCATCCTGACTGGTGTGAGATGGAATCTCAGGGTTGTTTTGATTTGCATTTCCCTAATGACTAAGGATGATGAACATCTCTTTAGGTGCTTCTCAGCCATTAGATATTCTTCAGGTGAGAACACTTTGTTTAGCTCTGTACCCCATTTTTTAATAGGGTTACTTGGCTCTCTGGAGTTTAACTTCTTGAGTTCTTTGTATATCTTGGATATTAGCCCTCTGTCGGATGTAAGGTTGGTAAAGATCATTTCCCAGTTAGTTGGTTGCGGCTTTGTCTTTTTGACAGTGTCTTTTGCCTTGCAAAAACTTTGTAATTTAATGAGGTCCCATTTGTCTATTCTTGATCTTAGAGCATAAGCTATTGGAGTTCTGTTCAGGAAATTCTCCCCTGTGCCCATATGTTCAAGGTTCTTCCCTTCTATTAGTTTCAGTGTGTCTGGTTTTATGTGAAGATCTTTGATCCACTTAGAATTGAGCTTAATGCAAGGAGATAAGAGTGGGTCAATTTGCATTCTTCTGCATGTTGACCTCCAGCTGAGCCAGCACCATTTGTTGAAAAGGCTATCTTTTTTCCACTGGATGGTTTTAGCTCCTTTGTCAAAGATCAAGTGACCATAGGAGTGTGGATTCATTTCTGGGTCTTCAATTCTGTTCCATTGATCTACATGTCTGTGACTGTACCAATACCATGCGGTTTTTAACACTATTGCTCTGTAGTACAGCTTAAGGTCAGGGATACCGATTCCCCCAGAGGTTCTTTTACTCTTGAAAATAGTTTTAGCTATTCTGGGTTTTCTGTTATTCCAGATGAAATTTTGAATTGCTCTTTCTAACTCTATGAAGAATTGAGTTGGGATTTTGATGGGGATTGCATTGAATCTGTGTATTACTTTGGGTAAGATGCTCATTTTTACTATATTAATCCTGCCAATCCATGAGCATGGCAGATTTTTCGATCTTCTGAGGTCTTCTTCAATTTCTCTCTTCAGAGACTTGAAGTTCTTGTCATACAGATCTTTCACTTGTTTGGTTACAGTCACGCCAAGATACTTAATGTGGTTTGTGGCTATTGTGAAGGGTATTATTTCTCTTACTTCTTTCTCAGCCTGCTTATCCTTTGAGTATAGGAAGGCTTCTGACTTGCTTTAGTTGATTTTATATCCGGCCACTTTGCTGAAGTTGTTTATCAGCTGTAGGAGTTCTCTGGTGGAGTTCTTTTGGTCGCTTAAGTATACTATCATATCGTCTGCAAATAGTGATAGTTTGACTTCTTCCTTTCCAATTTGTATCCCTTTGACCTCTTTTTGTTGTCTAATTGCTCTAGCTAGAACTTCAAGTACTATATTGAAAAGATATGGAGAGAGAGGGCAGCCTTGTCTAGTCCCTGATTTTAGTGGGATTGCTTCAAGTTTCTCTCCATTTAGATTGATGCTGGCTACCGGTTTGCTGTAAATTGCTTTTACTATGTTTAGATATGGGCCTTGAATTCCTGATCTTTCCAAGACCTTTAGCATGAAAGGATGCTGAATTTTGTCAAATGCTTTCTCAGCATCTAATGAGATGATCATGTGGTTTTTTTCTTTGAGATTGTTTATGTAGTGGATTACATTGATGGATTTCCTTATATTGAACCATCCCTGCATCCCTGGGATGAAGCCTACTTGATCGTGGTGAATGATCGTTTTGATGTGTTCTTGGATTTGGTTGGCAAGAATTTTATTGAGTATTTTTGCATCGATATTCATAAGAGAGATTGGCCTTTCTTTGTCGGATCTTTGTGTGCTTTTGGTATTAGTGTAATTGTGGCTTCATAGAACGAGTTGGGTAGTGTTCCTTCTGTTTCTATTTTGTGGAACAGTTTGAAGATGTTATATTGGGGAGTCCTTGCACATCCAAAGGCTCAGCGTAGTGGATTCCTGGAGCAGAGGTCGCCAAAGGGAGGCTGGTAGGCTCCTGCCCTGTGCAGGGGTGTGTGATCTCTCCTAGAGGGGGGGGGAGGGGGCGTCCCTCTGCCAGGCAGAAGTCCCACAGCAGAGCTAGCACGCTGCTTACTGCAGATCTGCCCAGCTCTTGGGAGCCACGGACACACAATCCGCCCGAGACCCAAGCGATATTATGCCTGTCTGTCTCTGAGCCTGGCAGTCCCAACTTCCCGGCCACTGGAGCAAAGATGGCGGAGTGCACTCTGCACTCTCTCCGTGGCGCTGGTCACCCTGCCGAGGTGATGGCCTGCAGATCTGGCACCCAGACGACCACAGTGCTGTCCCGTTCTTGGGCGCAGTTGGAAGCCCCAACAGGCCGTGTCCCAAGTGATGTTATCAAGATCTGGATTTAAAATCACTTCTCATGATGCTATTAGAAGATTTCAAGAAGGACACTAATAAATCTAATAAATCTAATAAAGAATTGCAGGAGACCACGAATCAATGGTTAGAAGCCCTTAGAAAGGAAACACAAAAATCGCTTAGAGAAATGCAGGAGAACGTGGGTCAACAGATAGAGGCCCATAGGGAGGCAACACAAAATTTGCTTAAAGAAATGAATCAACGGATAGATGCCCTTACAAAGGAAACACGAGAATTGCTTAATGAAATGCAGGAGACGATGGATCAACAGATGGAATCCCATGAGGAGGAAACAGAAAAATCGCTTAGAGAAATACAGGAGAATTTGGGTCAACAGGCAGAAATCCTGAAAGAGGAAACACAAAAATACCTTAAAGAAATACAGGAAAATACAAACAAACAAGTGAAGGATCTCAGCAAATCCATCAAGGATCTAAAAAAGGAAGTAGAAACACTAAGAAATCACAAAGGGAGACAACTTTGGAGATAGAGAACCTTGGGAAGAAATCAGGAGTCATAGATGCAAACATCAACAATAGAATACAAGAGATGGAAGAAAGAATCTCAGGTGCTGAAGATACCATAGAAAGCAGCGACTAAACAGTCAAAGAAAATGCAAAATGCAAAAAACGTGTAACCCAAAACATCCAGGAAATCCAGGACACAATGAGAAGACCAAACCTAAGGATTATAGATATAGGTGAGAGTGAAGATTTGCAACTTAAAGGGCCAGTAAATATCTTCAACAAAATTATGGAGGAAAACTTCCCTAACCTAAAGAGAGAGATGCCAATGAACATACAAGAAGCCTACAAAACTCCAAACAGACTGGACCAGAACAGAAATACCTCCTGTCACATAATAATCAAAACACCAAATGTACTAAACAAAGAAAGAATATTAAAAACAGTAAGAGAAAAAGGCCAAGTAACATACAAAGGAAGACCTATCCGAATCAGATTTCTCACCAGAGACTATGAAAGCCAGAAGACCCGCGGCAGATCTCATGCAGACAGTAAGAGAGCACAAATGCCAGCCTAGACTACTATACCCAGCAAAACTCTCAATCACCATAGATGGAGAGACCAAGATATTCCATGATAAAACCAAATTTTCACAATATCTTTCCACAAACCCAGCCCTGCAATGGATAATAGGTGGAAACTGCCCATACAAGGAGAGAAACAACACCCTGGAAAAAACGAGATAGTAACCTTCTTGCATCAAACCCAAAAGTAGATAACCAGTCAAACACAAAGATAGCATCAAGAATAGCAGGTGGCAATAATCACTATTCCTTAATCTTTCTTAATATCAATGGTCTCAATTCCCCAATAAAAAGACATAGACTAACGGACAGGATACCTAAACAGGACCCAGCATTTTTCTTCGTGCAGGAAACGCACCTCAGTGTCAAAGACAAACACTAGCTCAGAGTAAAAGGCTGGAAAACAATTTTACAAGCAAATGGTCCCAGGAAATGAGCCGGAGTAGCCATCCTAATATCAAATAAAATTGACTTTCAACCTAAAGTCATCAAAAAAGGACAGAAGGACACTACATACTGATCAAAGGAAAAATCCACCAAGAAGAACTCTCAATTCTAAATATCTATGCTCCAAATGCAAGGGCACGCTCATTTGTAAAAGAAACTTTACTAAAGCTCTAAGCACACATCGCACCTCACAAAATAATAGTGGGTGACTTCAACACCCTGCTCTCTGAAATGGATCTTTCAGGAAAGCAGAAACTAAACAAGGACACAGTGAATCTAATTGAATCCTTGTACCAAATGGAACTAACAGATATATATATATATATATATATATATATATATATATATATATATATATATATAACGTTTCATCCTACAGCAGAAGAATACACCTTCTTCTCAGCACCTCATAGTACCTTCTCCAAAATCGACCATATAATTGTTCACAAATCAGACCTCAACAGATATAAGAAGATAGAACTAATCCCATGCCTCCTATCAGATCACTATGGAAAAGGGTGGTCTTCAATGGCAACAAAAACAACAGAAAACCCACATACACATGGAGGCTGAACAATGCTCTACTCAATGATAATTTGGTCAAGGAGGTAATAAAGAAAGAAATCAAAGACTTTTTAAAATGTAATGAAAATGAAGGCACAACATACCCTAGTTTATGGGACACAATGAAAGCGGTGCTAATAGAAAAATTCATAGACCTGAGTGCCGCAAAAAGAAACGGGAGACAGCATACACTTGCAGCTTAATGGCACACCTGAAAGCCCTGGAACAAAAAGAAGCAAATACACTCAAGAGGAGTAGAAGGCAGGAAATCATCAAATTCAGGGCTGAAATCAATCAAGTAGAAACAAATAAAACCATACAAAGAATCAACAAATCTAGGAGTTGGTTCTTTGAGAAAATCAACAAGATAGATAAGCCCTTAGCCAGACTAGCCAGAGGAGACAGAGACAGTATCCAAAGTAACAAAATCAGAAACGAAAAGGGAGAGATAACAACAGAAACTGAGGAAATTCAAAAAATCATCAGATCCTACTACAAAAGCCTGTATTCAACACAACTAGAAAATATCGAGGAAATGGATAATTTCCTTGACAGATACTGAATACCAAAATTAAATCAGGATCAAATAGACCATCTAAACTGTCCTATAACCCCTGAAGGCCGTCACTGGAAGTCTTCCAACCAAAAAAAGCACAGGTCCAGATGGTTTTAGTGCAGAATTCTATCAGACCTTCAAATAAGACCTAACACCAATAGTCTTCAAACTATTCCACAAAATAGAAACAGAAGGAACACTACCCAACTCGTTCTATGAAGTCACAATTACGCTAATACCAAAAGCACACAAAGATCAGACAAAGAAAGAGAATCTCAGGCCAATCTCTCTTATGAATATCGATGCAAAAATACTCAATAAAATTCTTGCCAACCGAATCCAAGAACACATCAAAACGATCATTCACTACGATCAAGTAGGCTTCATCCCAGGGATGCAGGAATGGTTCAATATAAGGAAGTCCATCAAGGTAATTCACTACATGAACAATCTCAACGAAAAAAACCACATGGTCATCTCATTAGATGCTGAGAAAGCATTTGACAAAATTCAGCATCCTTTCATGCTAAAGGTCTTGGAAAGATCAGGAATTCAAGGCCCATATGTAAACATAGCAAAAGCAATTTACAACAAACAGGTAGCCAACATCAATCTAAATGGAGAGAAACTTGAAGCAATCCCACTAAAATCAGGGACTAGACAAGGGTGCCCTCTCTCTCCATATCTTTTCAATATAGTATTTGAAGTTCTAGGTAGAGCAATTAGACAACAAAAGGAGGTCAAAGGGATACAAATTGGAAAGGAAGAAGTCAAACTATCACTATTTGCAGACGATATGATAGTATACTTAAGCGCCCCAAAGAACTCCACCAGAGAACTCCTACAACTGATAAACGACTTCAGCAAAGTGGCCGGCTATAAAATCAACTGAAGCAAGTCAGTAGCCTTCCTATACTCAAAGGATAAGCAGGCCGAGAAAGAAGTAAGAGAAATGATACCCTTCATGATAGCCACAAACCATATAAAGTATCTTGGTATGAGTGTAACCAAACAAGTGAAAGATCTGTATGACAAGAACTTCAAGTCTCTGAAGAAAGAAATTGAAGAAGACCTCAGAAGATGGAAAAATCTGCCATGCTCATGGATTGGCAGGATTAATATAGTAAAAATGACCATCTTGCCAAAAGCAATATACAGATTCAATGCAATCCCCATCAAAATCCCAACTCAATTCTTCATAGAGTTAGAAAGAGCAATTCAAAAATTCATCTGGAATAACAGAAAACCCAGGATAGCTAAAACTATTCTCAAGAGTAGAAGAACCTCTGGGGGAATCAATATTCCGGACCTCAAGCTGTACTACAGAGCAGAAGTGTTAAAAACCGCATGGTATTGGTACAGTCACAGGCATGTAGATCAATGGAACAGAATTGAAGACCCAGAAATGAATCCACACTCCTATGGTCACTTGATCTTTGACAAAGGAGCTAAAACCATCCAGTGGAAAAAAGCCTTTTCAACAAATGGTGCTGGCTCAACTGGAGGTCAACATGCAGAAGAATGCAAATTGACCCATTCTTATCTCCTTGCACTAAGCTCAATTCCAAGTGGATCAAGGACCTCCACATAAAACCAGACACACTGAAACTAATAGAAAGGAAACTAGGTAAGAACCTTGAACATATGGGCACAGTGGAGAATTTCCTGAATAGAACTCCAATAGCTTATGCTCTAAGATCAAGAATAGACAAATGGGACCTCATAAAATTACAAAGTTTTTGCAAGGCAGAAGACACTGTCAAAAAGACAAAGCCGCAACCAACTAACTAGGAAATGAACTTTACCAACCCTACAACTGACAGAGGGCTGATATCCAATGTATATAAAGAACTCAGGAAGTTAAACTCCAGAGAGGCAAGTAACCCTATTAAAAAATGGGATACAGAGCTAAACAAAGAGTTCTCACCTGAAGAATATCTAATGGCTGAGAAGCACCTAAAGAGATGTTCATCATCCTTAGTCATTAGGGAAATGCAAATCAAAACAACCCTGAGAATCCATCTCACACCAGTTAGAATGGCTAAGAGGGAAAACACAGGAGACAGCAGTTGTTGGCGAGGATGTGGAGAAAGAGGAACACTCCTCCACTGCTGGTGGAATTGCAAGCTGGTACAACCACTCTGGAAAGCAGTCTGGCGGTTCCTCAGAAAACTGGGCATGACACTCCTGGAGGATCCGGCTATACCACTCCTGGGCATATACCCAGAGTCTTTACCTGCATGCAATAAGGACACATGCTCCACTATGTTCATAGCAGCCTTATTTATAATAGCCAGAAGCTGGAAAGAATCCAGATGTCCCTCAACAGAGGAATGGATTCAGAAGATGTGGTATATTTACACAATGGAATACTACTCTGCAATTAAAAACAATGAATTCACGAAATTCCTAGACAAATGGTCAGAACTTGAAAATATCATCCTTAGTGAGGTAACCTAATCACAAAAGGCACACATGGTATGCAGTCACTGATAAGGAGATATTAACCCAGAATCTCGGAATACCCTAGACACAATTCGCATATCAATAGATTTCCAAGAAGATGGAAGGAGAGACCCCTGGTCCTGGAAAGATTGGATATAGGGGAATGCCAGGACCGAGAAGCGAGAGGGGGTTGAATGGGGAAAAAAGGGAGGGAAGGGGGCTTATAGGACTTTCGGGGAGGGAGGAAACGGGAAAGGGAAAATGATTTTGAATTTAAAAAAAATATAAATTATATATATATATATATATATATATATATATATATATATAAAGTTTCTTTTATGAATGAGGATGCCCTTACATTTGGAGCATAGATGTTCAGAATTGAGAGTTCTTCTTGGTGGATTTTTCCTTTGACCAGTATGTAGTGTCCTTCCATGTCTTTTTTGAAAACACAATTAAACAAGTGACGTAAAGTAATAAAACTGTGTAAGACCTGAAAGTAGAAATAGAAGCATTAAGGAAAACACAAACTGAAGGAATCCTGGAGATGGAAATCCTAGGGAAGAGGATATGAGCAACCGATATAAGCATCACCAACATAATACAGGGGATGGAAGAGAGAATCTCAGGCATAGAAGATACAATAGAAGAAACTGATATATCTGCCAAAGATAATGTTAAATCTAAAAAGAAAAGAAAGAGCAATGTGCAAATTCATTTGGAATAAGAAAAAAACCCAGGGTAGCGAAAACTATTCTCTAAAAAATCCACTGGGGGACTCATCATCCCTGACCTCCAGATTTACTACAGAGCAATAGTGATAAAAACTGTATGGTATTGGTACTAAGACAGGCAGGAAGATCAATGGAATAGAATTGAACATCCAGATATGAACCCACATTCCTATGGTAACTTGGTATTTGACAAAGGAGCTAAAAACATCCAGTGGAAAAAAGACAACATTTTTAACAAATGGTGCTGGACAAACTAGAGGTCAGCATGCAGAAAAATGCAAATCGACCCATTCTTATCTCCTTGTACAAAGCTCAAGTCCAAGTGGATCAAGGACCTCCACATAAAACCAGATACACTGAAACTTACACAAGAGAAAGTGGGGAAGAGCCTCGAACACATGGGAACAGGGGAAAATTTTCTGAACAGAACACTAATGGCCTAAGCTCTAAGATCAAAAATTGACAAATGGGACCTCCTAAAACTGCAAAGCTTCTGTAAGGCAAAGGACATTGTCAATAGGACAAAACAGCAACCAACAGATCTTTACCAAGCCCCATACTATAGAGGGCTAATATCCAATATATACAAAGAATTCAAGAAGTTAAACTCCAGAGAATGCAATAACCCTATTAAAAATGGGGTACAGAGCTAAACAAAGAATTTTCAACTGAGCAATATCAAATGGCCAAAAAGCACCTAAAGAACATCCGTAGTTATCAGGGAAATGCAAATCAAAACAACCCTGAGATTCCACCTCACACCAGTCAGAATGGCTAAAATCAAAAACTCAGGTGACAGCAGATATTGGTAAGGATGTGGAGAAAGAGGAACACTCCTCCATTGCTGGTGGGATTGCAAATTGGTACAGCCACTCTAGAAATCAGTTTGGCAGCTCCTCAGAAAATTGGACACAGTACTAACTGAGAACCCAGGTCTAACACTCCTGGGCATATACCCAGAAGATGTTCCAACATATAATAAGGACACATACTCCACTATGTTCATAGCAGCCTTATTTATAATAGCCAGAAGCTGGAAAGAACCCAGATGTCCTTCAGCAGAGGAATGGATACAGAAAATGTGGTATATTTACACAATGGTGTACTACTCAGCTATTAAAAATGATGAATTCATGAAATTCTTAGGCAAATGGATGGAACTAGATAGTGTCATCCTGAGTGAGGTAACCCAATCACAAAAGAACACACACAGTAAGTACTCACTGATAAATGGATATTAACCCAAAGGCTCAGAATACTCAAGATGCAACTCACAGACCACATGAAGCTCGAGAAGAATTAAGACCAAAGTGTGGGTGCTTCGGTTCTTATGAGAAAGGGAACAAAAATACTCACAGGAGTAAATATGGAGATAAAGTGTAGAGTAGAGACTGAAGGAAAAGTCATCCAGAGACTGTCCCACCTGAGGATTCATCCCATATACAGTCACCAAACTCTGACACTATTGTGGATGCCAAGAAGGGCTTGCTGAAAGGATCCCGATATGGCTGTCTCCTGAGGCGCCCTGCCAGAACCTTGTAAATACAGAGGCGGATTCTTATAGCCAACCATTGGACCCAGTGTGGGGTCCCCAATGGAGGCATTAGAGAAAGGACTAAAGGAGCTGAAGGGGATTGCAATCTTATAGGAATAACAACAATATCAACCAACCAGTCTCCCCAGAGCTTCCAGGGACTAAGTCATCAAACAAGGAGTACACATGG
This sequence comes from Tokudaia tokunoshimensis, assembly GCA_036184795.1. Classification (NCBI taxonomy): domain Eukaryota; kingdom Metazoa; phylum Chordata; class Mammalia; order Rodentia; family Muridae; genus Tokudaia; species Tokudaia tokunoshimensis. The sequence continues at coordinate 14,985,431 of BTHU01000001.1, read as the reverse complement.
CCCAAGCTGAATATGCAGCAGAGGATGGCCTTGTCAGGCATTAATGGGGGACAGGTCCTTGGGCCTGTGAAGGCCTGACAGATGCTGTAGAGTAGGGGAATTGAGGGTGGAAGGTAAAACTGGTGTGTGTGTTGCCATGCCCTCATAGAAGCAGGGAGAGGGAGAATGGGAGTTTCCAGGAGGGCTGGAACCGGGATAGGGGTTAAAGACTGAAATGTAAATAAAAAAAATATCCAAAATAAAAGACACAAAAAATAAAATGAAAGTGTCTCCAAACTGAACAGAAGAATCATGAATATGGGAAAGGAACCTAATATATATATTAAAGACAATTTAATCAATGAAATGTCCTTTTTTATTATACTATATTCCAATGCATTTGAATTCATATTATTACCTTACAAATAACTGATTATTTTTTATTGTAACACATTAAACTGAATTTGTCTTAAACATCATAATTATGCCAGATATATCTTTGTCTAAATGAGCTTCAAGAAATTTCATGTTATGTAGATCAACTTTGAAATCAATCAATTTTTTATAATATGATTGGTATAAAATTATCCTTACTTAATAGTGCTAAAAAATGTGAAAGATAGTACAAATGCCATCCAGAAAATAAAAGCTCAGAAATGTGACCCCAAGAGTCAGTATGGTATGGAATGTTCTAGTCTCAGCATAGCCTCTGTAGTCCTGAATTGGGGAGTGAATGTGCTGTAGTCTCTGGTGGTGTTTTCTCAGCAGAAGCACCATGGAGATGCTGGTCCAGACCGTGATACTGATGAGCATGATATCAAGGGCAATTCACAAGAAGTTCATGCCTACCCTGAAATCAGAGATGGAACAGATCCATTTGCCTTTAACATCAGTGTCATTGTATGTTTTCTGTAGACCAGTGACTTTCATTGGAATGTAAGCATTATTTAATATACTGAACAACCAACAACTTTAACAAGAATAACCCACAACCTTAATGGTTCTTCCTCTAAGCAATACCCTACCCCCATTACCAGGAACAAGCATGAGAAATTGGTAGGTGCTGAGGACACAGGTAGAGCATGTGTTTGTGCTTTGTCACACCAGGTATATGATGTGCCAACATTTACATCTGAAGTCAGTTGGGGTATTCTTTGGAATCATATCATTTGTAAATGCCAATAGGAGGAGAATGAACACATTTCCTATAGGTAAGTTGGCTGGAATGACTTGTGTGGGCCTCAGTTGAGTGTCAGTCAGCATTAGAGAGAAATTATAGGCAAACAGAAGGATGTTGGCCCATCCCTGGGCCAATCTGGCAAAGAAAAAGGATGTAAAGAGTCACTTCCTCTGTCGTTTTTAGGGCTTTATTCTGATCAATGTGGAGATTGGACCATGGAGTAATGATCAGGTTAGGCATTGTAGTCTTCAAGAGCCTTCTCAATTTTCTGAGATTTAGAATGGATTTGGAGTCTTTTCTTTTCCAAGGTAGGGCAATACTATGTTATCACAGGCAGGAACTTTGGGAAAAAAACTGCATGAACATTGATGGAGAGTATAAATTTTACACTTACTTTAGTTTCTCTTCCTTCATTTTAGAACTTTGTGTGTGATGCAACTGTATCTCTGTTGGTCAACAGCATGACACACATTTTAACACAGTATGGGCTCTGAATATTTATACATGAGCATTTATATACAGAAGTGCTTTTTTGTTTAACTAGAGTTCAACGTCTTTCCTCATGTAACAATTTGTCTAGAAATAAAAATTCATTGTTGGAGTGATGGTTCTGTATCTAATATCCTCTACTCAGCTTTTAGGTATTTTATTCATGTATATGTATTTGTCCATGGAAGCCAAACAGTCATACACATGAAAAAAAAAATAAGATTACCTTTAGAAAATCTAATATGTGTTTTAGAGGTGAGTCAGCAATTAAAAGTAATGGCTGCTTTTCCAGAGGAGCCTAGCTCAGTTTCTAGCACTCCCATGGCAGCTCTCACCTCTCTGTAAATTTGATTACAAGAGATCAGCCACCTTTATAGCCATAACTCAGGAAAAACACCAATGTCATAAAATGAATGTAAATAAATAAATATTTAAAAATATAATGCAAATTTATAATTTATACTTTATAAAAGAATATGACTGAAGCAAATCTTCCAAATAATCCATCTATTTTTGTTAATATTTTTATACTACTCACCACAGTGATAGAATACAAAATATTTATATAAATATTACTTGTAGAGAGCCATATTGGGGTGCCTTGTCACCTGGCAGAAACTCGACATTGACCAAGGTGAAGTTCTCCCAGCCTGTGAACTGAAATTCCTGTGCTAGCCATAATCCTGATCCACCTACGGTGGAGTGAAGATGAAGTTCTTTGTTCCTCCAGGTCTATGAATTCCTGAATTAAGCAGGTGACTGTCCCAGCTGTCCAAGCAGTCAACGCTAGTGAACAGCCAGGCCAGATCTGCAGACCTGGTTCCAGCCTTTGGGGGGGAAGGGCTTTTTCTCCCACCTATATATTTGGAAAAGTTCATTAAACTTTGAGCCTTGAGCAGGAAATATAGGCTTGGCTCCATATTTCTCTTGTCACCCCGTCGTTTTCTAGCCCCAGGTCTCCGTCCAGAGAACCCGATAACCCATTCGCAGGCAGTTTCAATTACTAGTGTTCTATTCATACAGAGAACATCTATTATACATATATCATGTAGCTGACAAAAAGATCTAAGGGATCCGAGCGTATTATTTATGAATAACTTTCTGAATTTTATCTTATCTTCTAAGGAATCATGTGCTGGACACATACGTGATTCATCTCAAACTTCTGTGACCCATGATATGATGTTAGAGTCTGTCGGAAGACCCCCACTCAATAAGACCACAGAGACCGGAATAGCTGCAATCTGCAAGAGGTTTAATGTTCCAATGTACATTGGGGTCCCCCAGCATGCAGGCAAGAGGAGACCCTGAGCTCACAAAGCATACCCTTTTTATAAACATTTTCAGTGGTTGCCTGAGTTGAATGACAGCGATTGGTTACCCTGAGCAACATTTAAAATTATTGGTCAACCCGAATGGGGAAGTTGTCTCTGCCATTCAGCCCTGTCCTGCCCACCTTGTGGTATTCATGGTATTTCCTGGCATTGTCTTTTTTGCTGAGTCACTTCCCTCTCTGCCCTCACCCTAGTCAGAGTAGTTCTGTTTAGCCCATTTCCATATCTGTCCTTACCCCAGGCAGTCATGGGCAGAATGGAAAGTTCCTGTCTGGCTGTGTCCCCCCCCACCTTGGTTGTGGGGAGCTGACCTGCTGTTTCTGACAGGGTTCTCACAATAACATTTAAACAAACCTAGTTAAAATAAAGTATTTGCAAACACACATTATCTGAAACTAGCCTTTGGAAGTTTGTGTTTAGTCTGCAACTTTCTTGGTTTTGTTGTTGTTGTTGTTTTGTTTTGTTTTCCATAGGAGCAATAAGTCTACATCCAACAGCTAAAAACCTGTCCTCTCACATATGATCATCACCTTAAAGTACATTTTCAGAGGAGTTCTGAATGATGAAATAGACATTTTTTTTTAGACTAATGAAGTCATGGACATAATGAGGTAAGTCATGGAGAGAAAACTGAAATAATTGTGATGATTAATCTTGTCTTCAGAAGACATAGAGGACGGTAGAAAAGAAGAGAATTTTAAGCAGAAATCTATTACAGAAATAAGCTACCCAGTCACAACAAGGATGCTACTGCTCAGAACGATGGTCAGCTCCTGAACAGAATCTCAGCTCTGACATTGTCTTCCTCTGACAAACTTTTCTGTGGATCTACTTTCTCAGGCAGACCTAAAGAAATTCCCAACTGCTCCAAACTTTCTAAGAACTTTTTACACAGATCATGAATGTTGCCACATATCAGAGCTCATATAGGGAGAGTGTCTGGATCTGAAATCCCTCAGAGAGTTCATTACTGTTCCATTTGTGGTGGTTGTTGACCATTTCTGTATGGGGATGTGAAATACCTCTAATGAAAGAAAAACCATTTATCCTCAGAGCACATCACCATTTTGACTTTCTGGTAATTAATAATAGTGCGCATGAGTTTGGTATGTTTTAATGAGTACCTGCAGAGAAGGTAGAACAAGTTTTCCATGTTTCCTTTGGGAGAATCTAAGTTCTGAATTGGTGTTGTCATCAGGTGTGGAGAGGTGCATTGCAGGGTGAGATGAAGAGATTTGCTAGTTGTATTTCCAGGGAGTACATTACACCATATGCTCTCACTCTTTTTTTATTAGATATATTCTTTATTTACATTTCAAATGTTGTCCTCTTTCCTGTCCCCCCCCAAAAATATCCCCTAACCCATCCTCCCTCCACCTGCTCACCTATCCAACCACTCCCACTTCCCTGTCCTAGTATTCCCCTATACTGGGGCATCTAGCCTTCTCAGGACCAAGGGTCTCTCCTCCTTTTGATGTTCAACAAGGCCATCCTCTGCTTCATATGCATCTGGAGCCATGGGTCCCTCCATGTGTATTATTTTGTTGGTGGTTTAGTCCCTGGGAGCTCTGTGGTTACTGGGTTGTTCAGATTGTTGTTCCTCCTATGGTGCTGCAAACCCCTTCACCAACTTGGATCCTTTCTCTAGCTACTCCATTGGGGACCCTGTGCTCAGTTCAATGGTTGGCTGAGAGTGTCCCCCTGTCTTATTGATGGGTCTGTGTGTAATGTGACAGCATAAATCAAAAACAGAAGAAAGGATAAAATGCCAGCCCTCAGAGTGAGGAGGCTTAGGGCCTTTGGGCTGATGTCAAAGGACACATAGGCACTCAAACTTCCCTGCTCAAATCAGCGGTGCTGGAGAATCCACATTGTGCACCATTTTCTAGCCAGGGTCTTTTTCTGCACTCAGAGTATTCAGTCAGCATTGTGCACAGGGTTGTCCAGGAAGGAAAGAAGCTTATCCAGATGGTAGTGATACCAGGATCTCAGCTAGTGTGACTGGGGAGAAATAGTTCTTTCCTGAGATGGTTTTAAGGGAAACAACTCTCTTCCTTGTGATTGAATAAAGGCAATATAAACCTTGGAATTCCATGAGGGTTATTTTGGGGTGAGTGAAAGAAAGCACAATTGCACTCTATAAAATAAAAGCTCACAAATGTAACCACCAGCATCTGGATCATGTGGGATGCTCTGATCTCAGCATTAATTGGCAGAGACTGAGGTACTTGCAATGCTTCATTTGCATGAAGCAGAATTCCAAGTACTAGATGGTTATGTCCATCTAGGATAAAGGAAGTTTAACCCAAAATCTGGCATTGAGGCTACTTTCCTACTTCAAACATGGCAAAGGTGTGGGGTTGTACAGGTTATGTGTACTAGGTAATGTAGACCCAGATCAAGGAGGGAACAGTTCTACTCCTCCAGGTCTCAGGGTGAGATTTTGGGGTTTTAAAAACATCATGACCTTACTCTTGCTCCAGAATGGCTCCTCCAGTCTCATGCTTTAGTGGCTCCACTCTGAAGAGCAGAGAGCAAAAATCCTCAGGATCCCTAAAGATCAACATTAAGGGAGAAATGGTCAGGAAGCTTACAGCCAAAACTTCTTTGACATGCTTCAACCAGGTATGAGATTCCACAAAAGAAATATGAAAGATAGTACAAATGCAGTCCAGAAAATAAAAGCTCGAAATGTAACCACCAGCATCAGGTTGGTGTGGGCTGCTCTGGTCACAGCCTAGCCTCTGTAGTCCTGAATTGGTGAGTGAATGTTCTGCAGTCTCTGGTGGTGTTTTCTTAGGAGAAGTACCATGGAGATACTGGTCCAGTCCATGATACTTGGCAAACCAAAAGAAGCTCATGCCTACACTGAAATCTGAGATGGAGTAGACCCACTTACCTTTAACATCAGTGTCATTGTGTGTTTTCTGTGGACCAGTAACTTTCATTCGAATGTAAGCATTATTTAAGATGTGGAACACCCAACAACTCTAACAAGAATAACTCACTGTCAGACATAACCCTGTGACCATCAGTCAGGTAAGGCAATGCCTGCCCCAAGCCTGTGGTACTCCACCCCCACAGTTACTTGGCTACAGCCAGGTATGTCTTGCTCCACAGTTACCTGGCAATAGCCAGGCAGTCTGGCCCTTTATCAAAGGGAATGCTTTGCCCCTCCTCTCCCTCTTCTCTCTTGCCTTCTTCTCTTCTCTTTTGCTCTCCCTTTGCTTTCTTCTCTTACCTTTCTCTTTCCCCATTCTCTTCCCCCTCTTTTCACGTGGCCATGGCCAGCTTTTACCTCTCTACCTCCCCTCTCTCACTCTACTCTTCTACAATAAAGCTTTAAAATCATGGGCTGTCTCCTTTCATCTAAACCCTCCATGCTGGGGCAATGGAACAGGCATCTCAGCATTTTCAGCTGCCAGACTGGGCTAAGGACTGGTAATCCCTGATCTGGTCTCCTCCACAGGTACAAGGGCCCACAACTTACAACCTTGTCAGCCCTTCCTCTAAGCAAGGCCCTACCCCAGTTACCAGGAACAAGTGTGACAAACTGGTAGGTGCTGAGTACATAGGAGGGACACATGTTTACATTTGGGTTCAAGAGAGAAAGGTATGGCAGGCAAGCATGGGATTTGAAGCACAGGGTTGGAGTGGTAGCAACCCACTCATAGGAACCTAGTTAGCTAGGTGGAGAGGTTTCAGGAGCTCCTGGCAGTGAATCTCCAGTGCATGGCCAGCCAGGCCACCAGGGCAGAGAGTTTGAGGCACAAGCATGGGAAAGTGCAGTGACACTTTTTTAATATTTCACTCAACATCATTGCACTCATGTTGATATCAGAGGACAAACTGAATAAGTAATTTCCCCTCTGATACCATGTAAATGAAAGAAATAACTCAATTACATAGGTTTTAGATAGTATTATAGATTTTGATTTTAGTTATTTAAAAAAAAACATTTAGGGTATTCCATTGATTCCTAAGTGCTATTACCTTATGTAATCTGTAATCTCAGGGATGTCCAGCCTTTGGCCTCACTAACCCAGTCCACAGAGACTTTGGAGTAGTGAGAAGGCTTTTGAATATTCTCTAACCTTGACAGATTATGTCTATATTTGAGAGCTGTGGAAATGAACATTGCAATGAAAGATCTATAATATCACAATGCCTGGCTAGACATCCTATATGTCTCACAGGAAATTGCCCATGTTTTATGATATGCAAAAAGATGTAACAAGTCTCTCTCTCTCTCTCTCTCTCTCTCTCTCTCACACACACACACACACATTCCACAGATACATATAGATATAAATGATGTATAGATGATATCAACATAAATGACATATAGAAATAGATCAACAATGTTTTTAAAATTGTAAACTGGTAGATTTTTATGGAGCCTTAATAATATTATTAACTTTTACTTTTCTCTGATAATTGCTATATTTCCAAGATAAATTGTCCACAGTCCATTATCTACTTTAATCCTTTAAACAACTGTGTTCTAGCAAAGTCCCTTAACCATCTGTTTTTATTTCACTCCTGACATTTATATAGTATTCCAAATGAAACACACATAACTCAAGATTCAAAAGTAATGTCTAAAAACTTGGGAAAATTCACAATATTTCTTTTAATTTGTGGAGTATCATATGCATAAGCATCTACTTACCTAAAACATAATTCATAATTACATTTTGCTTAATAGAGGTATAATCTCCATTGTATAGCTATCCATTCATTAACTTATGGACAATGAAACTGATTTTATTTCATGGCTATTGTGAATACAGCAGGATGAACAGGGATGGTTCTCTATATTAGTTACTGATTGCTCAGCTCCTATCCTTCACTGTATGTACAAAATTGATTCTTTACATTTAGAATTCTATAGAAAATATCACAACCTATTATACTTCTAATAAGCCTTCATGGTGTATTAGAAAATGAGTCATGATCTACCTCAAAGCAAATGGTCATTGGAATAACCCTAGGACATATGGGTTAACACAGGCTTCTGTTGCTTGATTTGTCAAATTGAAATGTCCTTGTCCAAAAACAGGAAAAGGCAGGACTACAGATAACATGCTGATGGGCTTTCTGATGTCAGCACAATTTTGCAACAGTGAAAGTATATAGTGTAATATAGCCCTTGGAAATTCACCTAACAAATCTCTTGATCTCCCTGGTAGTACACTTCTCCACATCTGATGACAACACTAATTCTGAACTTAGATTTCTCCAAACAAAGCAAGGAAAATTATTCCAATTTCTGCTCTACTCATTATGATCTAACAAACTCTTGGGGCTCATCATTAATTACCAGAATGAAAGCATATTGATTTGCTCAAGGGATAAATGTGTTTTCTTTTTAGAGGTATTCTAGAATCTTTATAAATACATGCCCAATAACAACACAGATGAAACAGTAATGGACTCTCTGTGAGATATCAGAAGCAGTCACTGTCCCTTTATGGGCTCTGATATCTGGCCTCATGCAGCAATCTGCACAGCACTTCCTCAAAAATATGGGACTTAACCATTTCTTTGGATCTGTCTTAGGAAACAGATACACTGAAAAGATCTTCAATGGGAAAGGAAATCAGAGCTGTTTCTCCAGTACATGATTAGGAGCTGGCCTTCATCCCTGTGAGTAACCCCATCCTTGCAGAGACTGGGTAGGAAAGATTCCTGCAGCTTTATGTTTCTGCTTAAAGTTATCTTCTCCTTCGTACAATCCAGTGTATTCTGAAACCAGCATTAATCATTAGAATAAATTTGTTTTTGTCTCTACAGTTTACCTAATTTTGTCAATGATTTCTCTAGGCAAAAGAAATGTCTATGTCATGGTGCAGCACTCATCTGAAAATGACTTTTAATGTGACCTTCATATGTGATATGACAGATTTTTAATTGTTGTATAAAGGCTTATTGTTCTTATAGAAATCAAAATAAGCAAAGAAGTTGGAGACTAAACAGGAGCATTCAAACTCTTGAGTTTTTAAAAAAGTCTGTGTATGCAAAGACTTTAGCAGAGATGACAGTAATATTTTTGGATTGTCACTGATGAAAGCTGGACATTTATCCAATATAATTCCAGCACCAGATTCATTAGAAATATAGCTAAAATATGGAGATTTGTGAATCAATGATATGCTTGGGTCTCACAGACAGTTTTCTCCACATAGATATTACATGTATATATCAACATTGTACTTTATAAACAGAAAGCTATTGGCTTTTTCAGAAATATTTTGTATTCTAAACAATGGTGAGTACTATAAAATTATATCAGCACAGGTTGGATTATTATGAGCAAGCATTCTTCATAACATTTTATATATAAAAATCTTGATTCAAGTTGTTATATAAAGTAAGACTATTAAATTTGAATTATCATTTGTTAAAATTATTTTATATATATTTTAACTTATATGTACTGGTGTTTTGTTGGCATGTATGAGTGTGAAGGTGTCAGGTCCCTGGAAATTGAGTTACAGACAGTTATAAGGGTCATATGGATGCTGGCAATGGAGAGTAGGTCCTCTGGAAGTGTAGACAGTGCTCTTAACCACTGAACCATGCCTCCATCTCTTAATTATATTTTGGAAAATTTAATTATTTTGTGAATATGATTGTTCTGCCTGATTGTTTGATCAAAAATACATGAATACAGTGCCTCAGATATGAGCAGGTCTAGAAACATCTCTCCAACAACAAATTAGTATTTTTAACACATTGTGATAAAAGATAATGTTGAATTCCAATGGAGCAAAAATGCACTCATGTCTACAAATGTTCATGTATACACACCCAGAGCCCATAATGTATTGAAATATGCATTTATATTATTGAATAAGAGAGATAGAGTTGCATCCCATGCACAATTCCATCATGAGGGAAAAGGAAGTAAAATAAGTGTAAATTACATATACTGGGTTGATGTCCATGCCAGATTTCTTTTTTCAGAGAAAACTCCTGTAATGACAAAGCAGGGTCATATTCTTGAGATAAAAGACTCCAAAACAATTGAAAATCTCAAATAATTGGGAAGACTCTTGAAGACAGGAGTGAATCAATGAAGCCATCTCCATGTTGTCTCAAAATAAAACTCTGAAATCTACAGAAGAAGTGGCTCTTCAGATACTTTTGCTTTGCCAGGCTGGGGTTGGGACTGTGGGCAACATTCTTTTGTTTCTTCATAATTTTTCTCCTATTTTGACTTACTCACCTCTGAGGCCCATTCATGTCATTCTATCAAACTTAGCTGTAGCCAATACCTTCATTCTCCTCCTCTTGGCATTTCCAAACCATATGACAGTTTTGGCTCCAAGGAAGCCTCCAACTGACCTCACATGTAAACTTTTATACTTCTTTCACATGGTAGCTCGAAGCACAAACATGTGCTCTACCTGTGTCCTGAGTACCTACCAGTTTGTCACTCTTGTTCCTGGTAATTGGGCTAGGGTCATGCTCAGAGAAATATCCCCCAAGGTCATGAGATATTCTTGTTACTGTTGCTGGTTGTTCAGTGTCTTAAATAATGCTTACATTCCAATGAATGCCAGTGGTCCACAGAAAACACACAATGGCACTGATTCTAATGGTAAGTGGCTCTGTTCCATCTCTATTGTCAATGTTGGCATGAGCTTCTTGCGGTTTGCCCAGGACATTTTATTCATCAGCATCATGATCTGGACCAGTTTCTCTATGGTGATTCACCTGAACAGACACCACCAGAGAATGCACTATATACACAACCACAATCAGAAGCTCAGAGCCTATGCTGAGACCAGAGCATCCCACACTATAGCCATGCTGGTGGTCACATTTGTGACCTTTTATCTTCTAGATTGTATTTGTACTTTCTTTCACATTTCTTTTGTGAACACTCGCTTCTGGTTGAGGCATGTCAAAGAAGTTCTGACTGTAAGCTTCCCCACCGTTTCTCCCTTACTGTTGATCTTTAGGGATCTTAAGGGTCCTTGTTCCAGATCCTTCATTGTGGGGCTGCAAAGTCATGTGACTGGGATAGCAAGTCTGGAGCAAGAGTGAGGTCAAGATGTGTCCAACCTATGAGAATCTAAGCCTGAAACTGGAAGGAGTAGGATTGTTCCCTCCTCTCCAGAGATGTACCAGTGTATGTAGCCTGTATAACTTCCACATCTGCCACACTTAATATAGTCATGTATCTTGGTGGCTAGGTTTTGCATTAAACTTACTATCTCCTTATTAAGACAAGCTCAGCTATCAACTGGAGTTCTTCTTCATGCAACTGAAGAATTTCAAGCACCCCAGCCTCTGGCGATGATGTACACTCAACCCAGAACAACCCCACACACGAGGGTTTAATAGCCCTTGTTCACCCCTAATAAAGAGAGCTAACTCCCTATAAATTGTCTCCAGAGAAGGTTGTTTATCCTGCAGTCACATTGGCTGAGATCCTGATAAATCACCTACCAGGCTAAGCTTCAATGCTTCAAGTAAAGCAGGTGGGCAGTGGTACCATGATATCCCAAGGGTAGAAGTAGACTTGGGGCAGAAACTGGCACACAATGAGGATCTAACAGGATCTTTGGTTCAAGCAGAACTGTATGAGTCCATCCCAACCTTTGATATCATCCCAAAGGCCCCAAGCCTCTATAATCTGAGGGCCCACAGGCTAATTTTTCTATTTTGCTTTGATTAATGCGATCAAGTCTGGTTCAGAGGCATGGAAAGGACAACTGAAATCAGCTGGCCATGATACTGCCTGGTATTAGTAGAAGGTCCCCAATCCTCTGCCTGAACCACAATGATCTACCTGGGCATTGGCAAAAACCTTCTAACTTTTTCTCCTCAAAGGGGAAAAAAGCAGTTACACAGAAGCCAACAAATACTGCTAGGGCAGTTACCTGAACTCTTAAAACTTCAGTCAGGTGATATTTTGGGACACTATGGAACCCCCTGACAGCTGCAAGGCTTCTGAAATGTTGTTTTCTGGATCAGGTGTTTCTTTTCCTTTTCTATCATGGAAAATATCTCATAAAAAATCATGTGTGTGCCCTCTTAAACTGCTGTGTAATAAAACTAACCTCAAAGAAAACTCCCCTCTTTTGGGGATCAAATTAGTGAAATAGCACCATTGATGGCCATGGGAAATTCTTACAACAGGTTCATGGATCCAGTTCATTTACCTGATTTGGCACAGAGACAACTAAGAAGGGAAAAGTTCATCCTTCTGCTTTTTGCTTTTCATAGCAATTAGGGATGTTTTTGAACACTGTGTGATGATGTGTCTCTGTCCTTTTTTTTTATTTTATTTTATTTTTTTTTAATTTACATTCCAAATCATTTCCCCTTTCCCGTTTCCTCCCTCCCCGAAAATCCCATAAGCCCCCTTCCCTGCCTCTTTTCTCCATTCAACCCCCTCTTGCTTCTCTGTCCTGGCGTTCCCCTACATCCAGTCTTTCCAGGACCAGGGGTCTCTCCTACCATCTTTTTAGAAATCTATTGATATGCGAATTGTGTCTAGGGTATTCCGAGATTCTGGGTCAATATCCCCTTATCAGTGACTGCATACCATGTGTGTTCTTTGGTGATTGGGTTACCTCACTAGGATGATATTTTCAAGTTCTGACCATTTGCCAAGGAATTTCGTGAATTCATTGTTTTTAATTGCAGAGTAGTATTCCATTGTGTAGATATACCATATCTTCTGAATCCATTCCTCCGTTGAGGGACATCTGGGTTCTTTCCAGCTTCTGGCTATTATAAATAAGGCTGCTATGAACATAGTGGAGCATGTGTCCTTATTGCATGCAGGTAAAGCCTTTGGGTATATGCCGAGGAGTGGTATAGCCGGATCCTCCGGGAGTGTCATGCCCAGTTTTCTGAGGAACCGCCAGACTGCTTTCCAGAGTGGTTGTACCAGCCTGCAATTCCACCAGCAGTGGAGGAGTGTTCCTCTTTCTCCACATCCTCGCCAACAACTGCTGTCTCCTGAGTTTTTGATCTTAGCCATCCTGACTGGTGTGAGATGGAATCTCAGGGTTGTTTTGATTTGCATTTCCCTAATGACTAAGGATGATGAACATCTCTTTAGGTGCTTCTCAGCCATTAGATATTCTTCAGGTGAGAACTCTTTGTTTAGCTCTGTACCCCATTTTTAATAGGGTTACTTGCCTCTCTGGAGTTTAACTTCTTGAGTTCTTTGTATATCTTGGATATTAGCCCTCTGTCGGATGTAAGGTTGGTAAAGATCATTTCCCAGTTAGTTGGTTGCGGCTTTGTCTTTTTGACAGTGTCTTTTGCCTTGCAAAAACTTTGTAATTTAATGAGGTCCCATTTGTCTATTCTTGATCTTAGAGCATAAGCTATTGGAGTTCTGTTCAGGAAATTCTCTCCTGTACCCATATGTTCAAGGTTCTTCCCTAGTTTCCCTTCTATTAGTTTCAGTGTGTCTGGTTTTATGTGGAGATCCTTGATCCACTTGGAATTGAGCTTAGTGCAAGGAGATAAGAATGGGTCAATTTGCATTCTTCTGCATGTTGACCTCCAGTTGAGCCAGCACCATTTGTTGAAAAGGCTATCTTTTTTCCACTGGATGGTTTTAGCTCCTTTGTCAAAGATCAAGTGACCATAGGAGTGTGGATTCATTTCTGGGTCTTCAATTCTGTTTCATTGATCTACATGCCTGTCACTGTACCAATACCATGCGGTTTTTAACACTATTGCTCTGTAGTACAGCTTGAGGTCCGGGATACTGATTCCCCCAGAGGTTCTTTTACTCTTGAGAATAGTTTTAGCTATTCTGGGTTTTCTGTTATTCCAGATGAATATTTGAATTTCTCTTTCTAACTCTATGAAGAATTGAGTTGGGATTTTGATGGGGATTGCATTGAATCTGTATATTACTTTTGGTAAGATGCTCATTTTTACTATATTAATCCTGCCAATCCATGAGCATGGCAGATTTTTCCATCTTCTGAGGTCTTCTTCAATTTCTTTCTTCAGAGACTTGAAGTTCTTGTCATACAGATCTTTCACTTGTTTGGTTAGAGTCACGCCAAGATACTTTATATGGTTTGTGGCTATCATGAAGGGTATCATTTCTCTTACTTCTTTCTCAGCCTGCTTATCCTTTGAGTATAGGAAGGCTACTGACTTGCTTGAGTTGATTTTATATCCGGCCACTTTGCTGAAGTCGTTTATCAGCTGTAGGAGTTCTCTGGTGGAGTTCTTTGGGTCGCTTTAGTATACTTTCATATCGTCTGCAAATAGTGATAGTTTGACTTCTTCCTTTCCAATTTGTATCCCTTCGACCTCTTTTTGTTGTCTAATTGCTCTAGCTAGAACTTCAAGTACTATATTGAAAAGATATGGAGAGAGAGGGCAGCCTTGTCTAGTCCCTGATTTTAGTGGGATTGCTTCAAGTTTCTCTCCATTTAGATTGATGCTGGCTACCGGTTTGCTGTAAATTGCTTTTACTATGTTTAGATATGGGCCTTGAATTCCTGATCTTTCCAAGACCTTTAGCATGAAAGGATGCTGAATTTTGTCAAATGCTTTCTCAGCATCTAATGAGATGACCATGTGGTTTTTTTTCTTTGAGCTTGTTTATATAGTGGATTACATTGATGGATTTCCTTATATTGAACCATCCCTGCATCCCTGGGATGAAGCCTACTTGATCGTAGTGAATGATCATTTTGATGTGTTCTTGGATTCGGTTGGCAAGAATTTTATTGAGTATTTTTGCATCGATATTCATAAGAGAGATTGGCCTGAGATTCTCTTTCTTTGTCAGATCTTTGAGTGCTTTTGGTATTGGTGTAATTGTGGCTTCATAGAACAAGTTGGGTACTGTTCCTTCTGTTTCTATTTTGTGGAACAGTTTGAAGAGTATTGGTGTTAGGTCTTCTTTGAAGGTCTGATAGAATTCTGCACTAAAACCATCTGGACCTGTGCTTTTTTTTGGTTGGAAGACTTCCAATGACAACTTCTATTTCTTCAGGGGTTATAGGATGGTTTAGATGGTCTACTTGATCCTGATTTAATTTTGGTATTTGGTATCTGTCAAGGAAATTGTCCATTTCCTCAAGATTTTCTAGTTGTGTTGAATACAGGTTTTTGTAGTAGGATCTGATGATTTTTTGAATTTCCTCAGTTTCTGTTGTTATCTCTCCCTTTTCGTTTCTGATTTTATTAATTTGGATACTGTCTCTGTGCCCTCTGGTTAGTCTGGCTAAGGGCTTATCTATCTTGTTGATTTTCTCAAAGAACCAACTCCTCGTTTTGTTGATTCTTTGTATGGTTTTATTTGTTTCTACTTGATTGATTTCAGCCCTGAGTTTGATGATTTCCTGCCTTCTACTCCTCTTTGGTGTATTTGCTTCTTTTTGTTCCAGGGCTTTCAGGTGTGCCATTAAGCTGCAAGTGTATGCTGTCTCCCGTTTCTTTTTGGCGGCACTCAGGGCTATGAATTTTTCTATTAGCACCGCTTTCATTGTGTCCCATAAACTAGGGTATGTTGTGCCTTCATTTTCATTAACTTTCAAAAAGTCTTTGATTTCTTTCTTTCTTTCCACCTTGACCAAGTTATCATTGAGTAGAGCATTGTTCAGCCTCCATGTGTACGTGGGTTTTCTTTTGTTTTTGTTGCCATTGAAGACCACCCTTATTCCATAGTGATCTGATAGGAGGCATGGGATTAGTTCTATCTTCTTATATCTGTTGAGGTCTGATTTGTGACCAATTATATGGTCAATTTTGGAGAAGGTACCATGAGGTGCTGAGAAGAAGGTGTATTCTTTAGCTCTAGGATGAAATGTTCTATATATATATATCTGTTAGTTCCAGTTGGTCCAAGGCTTCAATTAGATTCACTGTGTCCCTGTTTAGTTTCTGCTTTCCTGAACGATCCATTTCAGAGAGAGGGGTGTTGAAGTCACCCACTATTATTGTGTGCGGTGCGATGTGTGCTTTGAGTTTTAGTAAAGTTTCTTTTACGAATGAGGGTGCCCTTGCATTTGGAGCATAGATATTCAGAATTGAGAGTTCTTGATGGTGGATTTTTCCCTTGATCAGTATGTAGTGTCCTCCTGTGTCTTTTTTGATGACTTTAGGTTGAAAATCAATTTTATCTGCTATTAGGATGGCTACTCCACCTCGTTTCTTGGGGCCATTTGCTTGTAAAATTGTTTTCCAGCCTTTTACTCTGAGGTAGTGTTTGTCTTTGACACTGAGATGCGTTTCCTGCATGCAGCAAAATGCTGGGTCCTGTTTATGTATCCAGTCTGCTAGTCTATGTCTTTTAATTGGGGAATTGAGACCATTGATATTAAGAGAGATTAAGGCATAGTGATTATTGCCATCTGCCATTCTTGATGCTATCTTTATGTTTGAGTGGTTATCTACTTTTGGGTTTGATTCAGGAAGGTTATTATCTCATTTTTTCCAGGGTGTTGTTTCTCTCCCTGTATTGGTTTCCACCTATTATCTGTTGCAGGGCTGGATTTGTGGAAAGATATTGTGAAAATTTGGTTTTATCATGGAATATCTTGGTCTCTCCATCTACGGTGATTGAGAGTTTTGCTGGGTATAGTAGTCTAGGCTGGCATTTGTGCTGTCTTAGTGTCTGCATGAGATCTGCCCAGGATCTTCTGGCTTTCATAGTCTCTGGTGAGAAGTCTGATGTGATTCGGATAGGTCTTCCTTTGTATGTTACTTGGTCCTTTTCTCTTACTGCTTTTAGTATTCTTTCTTTGTTTAGAACATTTGGTGTTTTGATTATTATGTGACAGGAGGTATTTCTGTTCTGGTCCAGTCTGTTTGAAGTTCTGTAGGCTTCTTGTACGTTCATTGGCATCTTTCTCTTTAGGTTCGGGAATTTTTCTTCCATAATTTTGTTGAAGATGTTTACTGGCCCTTTAAGTTGCAAATCTTCACTCTCATCTATACCTATAATCCTTAGGTTTGGTCTTCTCATTGTGTCCTGGATTTCCTGGATGTTTTGGGTTACACGTTTTTTGCATTTTGCATTTTCTTTGACTGTTGAGTCGATGCTTTCTATGGAATCTTCAGCACCTGAGATTCTTTCTTCCATCTCTTGTATTCTATTGTTGATGTTTGCATCTATGACTCCTGATTTCTTCCCAAGGTTTTCTATCTCCAAAGTTGTCTCCCTTTGTGACTTCTTAGTTGTTTCTACTTCCTTTTTTAGTTCCTGGATGGATTTGCTGAGATCCTTCACTTGTTTGTTTGTATTTTCCTGTATTTCTTTAAGGTATTTTTGCATAACCTCTTTCAGGATTTCTTCCTGATGACCCACATTCTCCTGCATTTCTCTGAGCGATTTTTGTGTTTCCTCCTCATGGGAATCCATCTGCTGATCCATCGTCTCCTGCATTTCTTTAAGCAGTTCTCGTGTTTCCTTTGTAAGGGCATTTAACCGTTGATTCATTTCTTTAAGCAGTTTTTGTGTTGCCTCCCTATGGGCATCCGTCTGTTGACCCATATTCTTCTGCATTTCTTCATGCAATTTTTGTGATTCCTTTGTGAGTGCATCTACCCGTTGATTCATCTCGTTAAGCGTTTTTTGTGTTGTCTCCTTGTGCGCCTCCATCTTTTGATCCATGTTCTCCTGCATTTCTCTAAGCGATTTTTGTGTTTCCTTTGTAAGGGCTTCTAACCCTTGATTCATGGTCTCCTGTAATTCTTTATTAGATTTATTTGTGTCCTTCTTGTGATCCTCTAATAGCATCATGAGAAGTGATTTTAAATCCAGATCTTGTCTTTTGGGTGTGGTGGGGTATCCAGGACTTGCTGCTGTTGGAGAGTTGGGTTCGGATGGTCCCATATTACTTTGATTTCTGTTAGTAACGTTCCTACATTTGCCTTTTGCCATCTGGATATCTCTGATGTTAGTTAGTCCTGCTGTCACTGGCTGTTGGTTGGACCTCCTGTGAGCCTGCACAGCTATTTCTGCCCTTCCCCCCCCGGTTTACCAGGATTCCCCTGGCACAGATTTCTGGGGCCTGACCTGCTCCTGAGTGACTTTGGAGCCCTGATGTGCCTTGCCCCAAGTGATGTTATATTGGGGAGTCCTTGCACATCCAAAGGCTCAGCGTAGTGGATTCCTGGAGCAGAGGTCGCCAAAGGGAGGCTGGTAGGCTCCTGCCCTGTGCAGGGGTGTGTGATCTCTCCTAGAGTGGGGGGGGAGGGGGCGTCCCTCTGCCAGGCAGAAGTCCCACAGCAGAGCTAGCACGCTGGTTACTGCAGATCTGCCCAGCTCTTGGGAGCCACGTTCACACAATCTGCCCGAGACCCAAGAGATATTATACCTGTCAGTCTCAGAGCCTGGCAGTCCCAACTTCCCGGCCACTGGAGCAAAGATGGCGGAGTGCACTCTGCACTCTCTCCGTGGCGCTGCTCACCCTGCAGACGCGATGGCCTGCAGATCTGGCACCCAGACGACCACAGCTCTGACCTGTTCTTGGGCGCAGGCGGAAGCCCCAACAGGCCTTTTCCCAAGTGATGTTATATTGGGGAGAGCCTGGGTACCTGTCTCTTCAGTGCAGTGTACCAGAACAGAGGTCCCCAACAAAACTTTTGATCCAAAAATTTTCTGCCTACAAGATGTAAAAGGATAAAGACAGAACAGAGATTGAGGACATGGCTGACCAATTACTGGCCCAACTTAAGAGAGTCAACCCTTGGCACTATTAATAATACTCGGCTATTATTACAGATAGGAGCCTAGTGTAACTGTCTCCCAAAAGGCTTCATCCAGCAGTAGATGGAAACAGATGCAGAGACCCACAGCTGAACATTCTATGAAATCTAAGAGTCTTGTGAGGGTGGGAGTTAGGATTTAGGGAGCTGGAGCAGTCAAGGACACCACAAGAAGACCCATAAAGTCAAGGGACATGGGCCCATGGGGGCTGACAGAGAATTATCTACCAACCAAAGAGCATGCAGGAATTTGACCTAGTCCCCCTACTCATTCGTATCAGATGTGCACTTTGTCTTCATGGGGGTCCTGTTACCATTGTAGCAAGGTCTATTACTTACTCTGTTGTTTACTATTGGATCCCCTTCCTCTAATTTGGATGGCTTGTCTGCCCTCAGAGGGAGGGATTGAGCTTAGTCCTGCTGCCATGGCAGTTGGTAAGCATGGGGCTTCACCCTTTTTGAGGAGGAAGGGAGGCAGTAATGGGGTAAGGGGCTTGCAAGGGAGGAGGGACAGGAGGGATGTACTCAGGATAAAAAGAGATAATAAATCAACGAATATGTAGATACATAAATAAATGTCCATTTTGTAGATTTTCCAATTTTGTGGAGTACAGGTTTTTGAAAAATGGTCTAATGATTCTTAGAATTTTTCAGTGACTGTTGTTTTGCCCTTCTTTTTGTTTCTGTTTTGTTAATTTGGATATCCTTTCTCTATCTTTTAGGTAGTTTGGAAAAGTTTTCTATCTTGTTTATTTTTCTCAAAGAACCAACTGTTTCTTTCATTGATTGTTGTATAGTTCTCTTTGTTTCAATGCCATTGGTTTTAGCCTTGAATTTAATTTTTTCTTGTCATCTGTTTCTCTTGTGTATCCTGTTTGCTCCTTTTTGTTCTATAGCTTTAAAGTATGATATTAAGTATGATCATAGCTAGGATGGGATCTCTCTAAGGTCTTTATGAAGGCATTCAGTGCTTGTGAACTTTTCTCAGTACTGATTTCATTGTGTCCCTAAGTTTAGGTATGTTGTGTCTTCATTTTAAGTGAATTCTAGAAATTCTTTATTGGCTTTACTTCTGGTTTCATCCAGTGGTCGTTGACTACAGAGTTGTTCAGTTTCCATGAGTTGGTAGGCTTTCTGTTATTTCTATAATTGTTGAAATACAGTTTTAATACATGGTGGTCTGATAAACTATAGGGTGCTATTTTAATTTTCTTATATTTGTTAAGACTTATTTTGTGAACAAACATGTGGCCAATTTTGGAGTTTTCTTCAGGTGCTAAGAAAAAGTTATATTATTTTCTGCTTGGGTAAAATGTTCTGTAGGTAACTGTTAGTTCTATATGAGTCATAACATCTGTTAGTTCCATTATTTCTCTGTGTAGTTTCTATCTGGATGATCTGTCCACTGGCGAGTGTAAGGGGTTAATTTATCCCCTTGTTAATATGTAGGGTTTGATATGTGATTCAAGCTTTTTCTTTTACAAATGTGGGTTGGAGCATATATATTCAGAATTGAGAGGTCATCTTGTTAGATTTTTTGGATGAGTATAATGTGTCCTTGTTTCTTTTGATTAATTGTGGTTGGAAGTCTATCTTGTTAGATATTGAAATAGCTACATCAGCCTACTTCTTGACTGGTTTACTTGGAAAATCTTTTCCCATTGCTTTACTCTGAGGTAATGTCAATCTTTGATGTTGAGATCTGTTTCTTATATGCAGCAGAACTATGAATCCTGTTTTTGGATCTACTTTGTTAACCTGTGTCTGGAGAATTGAGTCCATTGTTAGTGAAAGATACTAATGACCAATGATTGCTAATTCTTGTTATTTTGGTTGTGGTGGTAGTGGTTGGACTCTCTCTCTCTCTCTCTCTCTCTCTCTCTCTCTCCTGTGTGTGTATATATATATATATATATGTGTGTGTGTGTGTATTTCTAGTCTTTTGGTTCTGCTAATGTGAAATTATTTCTTGTGTTTTCTTGGATGTAGTTAATCTCCTTCCATTGGAGTTTTCTTTCTAGTTCCTTCTGTATGGCAAATTTTGTGGATAGATACTGGTAAAATTTGACTTTTTAAATAAAATATCTTGTTTTCTCCATCTATGGTGATTGAAAGTTTTGCTGGGTATAGTAGTCTGGGATGGCATTTGAGGTTTCTTAGAGGCTGCAGTATATCTGTCCAGGCCCTCTGACTTCTAGAGTCTCCATTGAGACTAATTCTAATAGTTCTGTTTCCATGTTACTTGGCTTTTTCCCTTGCAACTTTTAATATTCTTTCTTTGTTTTGTGTGTTTAGTGTTTGATTGTGTGGCAGAGGATTTTTCCATTTTTTTTTTCCTATCTATTTGGTGTTTTGTGAGCATGTACCTTTACAGGTATCTGCCTTCTTTAGGAAGGAAGGCACCTTCTTATGAATTTGTTAAAAATATTTATTCAATTTATTCATTTGAGCCGGGAATATTTTACTTCTATTCCTATAATTCTTATGTTTGGTCTTTAATAGTTTGCCAAATTTCCTGGATGTTTTGTGTCAGGGACTTTTTAGATTTAACATTTTCATTGACTGCTTTACCAATTTCTTCTTTCATATCTTCCACACCTTAGATTTTTCACTTCTATCTGTTGCATTCTGTTGCTGGTGCTTAGGTCTTTAGTTCTTGTTCACTTACCTAGATTTTCTATATCCAGGATCCATAAGTTTGCATTTTATATTTGTTTCTCTTTTCATTTTCATGTCTTGAATATTTTTATTTCCTTCTCTCATTCACTTGTGGTGTCATGGATTTCTTTAACAATTTATTCATTTCCTTCTTAACAGCATCAATCATCTTCCTAAGATTGTATTAAAGGCCATTTTCTTGTACATCAGCTGTGTTAAAATATCTAGGAAATGCTGAAGTAGGATATCTGAGGCTCCAGTGGTGCTATATTGCCTTAGTGCTATTGCCTATGTTCTTATGCTGGCCTCTAGTCATCTGGGTTCATGGGTATTAGTTCTAGGCTTCAATGTCTGAGTTTATCTTTCTTGGATTTTTAAAAATATTTTTCTCTTGCTTTATATTTTTTCTCATATGGTCTTCTGGCCTGAGGGGCCAGAAGTGTTTTAGATTACAAAGGGGTGATCAGGTCCATTAGTGTGTCTCTGCAGGGGTTTTGGCAGCCTTTGTAGCATCTGGGATTTGGGGTGCTCATATTTCTTCTGGGGTTTTAGGGTTCTGGGATTCTGAGGACTGGCTTGGTCTCTGATGTTCTGGATTAACAGTGTGGCCTCTGGAGTTCCAGTTATCTCAGGTTTCTAATAGTAGCTTAGCCTCTGGTAAAGCAGGAACCTTTTACTGGAGTTGTGGGAGTAGATATAGTGCCCAGGGGAGGTAGTACTGTTGGAGACTCCTGGGTGGACTCTAAGGAGCATTAGGGGGTTATAGGTACTATCTTACCTGGGGTTTCTGGTACAGCATGGACTCTAATATTGTGGGGACTTCAGCCATGGACCATGAAATAATGTCATTTCTTACTTTCAGTTACAATTCTTCTGAAATTCTAGGACTTAACAGATTTTAGTACTATTTACAAATAACAAAGCATTACTGAGACTCTGAAGAAAATTTATTCAATAGCTAATTGAATAAAATTGAAAATTATACAATAAAGATCCTCTTGACCATATCACATTCTGGAGGTAAAAGGGTGAGACTGAGAGGAAAAGAAGGAGGGAGGGTGTAATAGGGATGTAAAATGAATAACTAACTAACTAAGTAAAAACGAAGAAGAAAAAGAAATTCTTTCTATCTCATTTATCTATATCATCTATAGCATCTATATTTACATATTCATATATATATGGAGAGTGAGGGGGGGTCAGAGAGACTAAGAGGGACAGACAGACACGGGTTTTTAAATTGAAAATATATTATTAGGTACAATACATCCCAATCACAGTTTCTCTTTCCTCCCCCCTCCTATATTCCACACAACCCTTCTTCCACAGATTTATTCCCTTCCATTTATTTTCAGAAAATAGCAGATATCCAAGTAATGACAGTCAAGCAGACCAAAACAAGATATAATAAGATAAGGCAAATGCCCTCATATTGCACTGAACAAGGCAACCCAATAAAAGGGAAAGAGTCTCAAGCAGAGGCAAGAGTATCAGAGATACAGCAGCTCCTATTGTTAGGAATATCACAAGGACATCAAGCTGACACCCATAACAGATATGGAGACGACTCAGGTCAGACATCTACAGGCTGAATGTTTGCCACTTCAGTCTCTCTGAGCCCATGTGAGCACTTTGTAAATGTGGGCTATATTTTTCTGGTGCTCTCCATGCCCTTTAACTCCTACAGTTCTTGTCTCTCCCTTATTTTGCAGGGGTAAAATAAAAAAGAAATTGCCTTATCTGGCATCAATAGGAGTGAAAGCTCAATGCCACAGTGTAGGGGAATGCCAGGGCAGTGAGGTGGGAGTGGGTGGGTAGGTGTGGAACCACCCTAATAGAAGCAGGGAGGGGGAATGGGATAGGGGGTTTGCAGAGGGGAAACCAGGAAAGGGGATAACATTTCAAATATAAATAAATAAAATATCCAATAAAAAGAGAGAGAGAAGAAATAAATCTGTTTATATGGCAGAAAAAAAATAGTACCCTGTAGATTTCTGAGTTACCCTGTCTTATCCCATGGCTCCCATTGTCTTCTGCTGCATGTCCTCAAATGATACTGGTTGGGGATGGACAGCACCTAACTAAGCCCTCTTGGACATGCTGTGAACAATATATTCTGTTTTGGAACTATTATAGATATTATAGATATTCAAGTCTCACATTCCTATTCTGAGAGCTGTTACACAATCTTCTGTTATTCTCTAGAATTCCAGAAGACAGTGCATACTTGATCAATGTCTACCATCTTAGATTTTCTGATGATTGTGAGTCTAATTTTCCAACCATTGACCACAACTCTCTTCACATAAGCAGATATACTTAAGACTTTCTACCTCATGCTTTTCAGATGTTACTATTTTAGTGTGTGTGTGTGTGTGTGTGTGTGTAAGTAAGTTATAAATTAGTATTTTGTATTCTATCACTTTGATGAATAGTGTAAAAATATATCAAAGGTGGATGGCTAATTTTTGCAACTTATTTCAGTCACATTGTATTATAAAGTATACATTGTCTTTAATACATTTGTATTATTTTTAAAGATTACTTATTTTGTTTTATGTGCATGAGTGCTATGCTTGCATGTATGACTGGAAATACAAGTATGCAATGCCACAAAAGCCAATAAAGGGTATTAGATTCAGGACCATGTCTCCAGTGGCAAATTTGCTTTTCTTAACACATTGCTACAACATGAGGAAAGATGTTGAATTCGAGTGAAGCAACGATAGCATCCTGTCTATAAGTCTTCAGGTGTTCATATGTACACCAGCACCACAAACTCTGTTGAAATGTGTGATATATTTACTAACAGAGATAGAGTGGTTTCAGTCATACACTTTGATCATGAGGCAGAAAGTACAATATGTACAAAATGATATTTGGAGTTAATGCCTATGTAGAATTTTCCAGGAAAGGTTCCTGTAGTTTAACATAGTGGTGTCTTCTTACTCAGGGAAATACTACAAACAATTTGCAAAGCACAGACAATTGAGAAGAGTTTTGAAAACATTACTATCCCACTCAATTTTTCACCAAAGTCTTTCTATGTCTGTTCAAAATAAAGCCCTGAAAACCACTGAGGAAATGGCCCTTCAGATCATCTTGCTTTGCCAGGTTGGGATTGCAGCTGTGGCCAACATTCTCCTGTTTGTCCATAATTTATCTCATAATTTTACTCACCCTCAATTGAGACCAAAACAAGTCATTCTTGCCCAAATCGCTGTTGTCACTTCCTTGATTATCTTCCTCACTGGGTTTCCAAGCAATATGAGTTTTTGTTCCAAGGAAGCTTCTGAATGACCTCAACTGTAAGCTTGAGTACTTCATTCGCCTGGTGGCTCGAAGTGTGAACATGTGTTCTACCTGTGTCCTGAGCACTTACCAGTTTATCACTCTTGTTCCTGGTAAATGGAGTAGAATGATACTTAGAGGAAAATCTACATTTGTACACTATTCTTGTTATAGTTTTTGGTCGATAAATGTCTTAAATAATGTCTACATCCCTATAAAAGTCAGAAGTCTATTAAACACAGACAAAGACACTGACCCTAACAGCAAGTGGTTATGCTCAAACTCTGGTTTTGAGTTATTCAAGATTTTCTTGCGATTTGTTCATAATGCCATATTCATCAGCATCATGGTATGGACCAATATTTCCATGATGCTTCTCGCCAAAGCCTGAGACACATTCACAGGTCCAATGAGAACTTGAGATTTCCACTAGAGTCCAGAGCAGCACACATATTTCTCATGCTGGTGGTCACATTTGTAAGCTTTTATGTACTAGATTTCTTTTTTTTTTTTTACTTTCTATATCTTTTTATTTACATTCCAAATGATTTCCCCCTTTCCCATTTCCTCCCTCCCCGAATGTCCCATAAGCCCTTTTCCCTGCCCCTGTTCCCCCATTCAACCCACTCTCGCTTATCTGTTCTGGTATTCCCCTACATACAGTCTTTCCAGGACCAGGGGTCTCTCCGTCCATCTTCTTGGAAATCTATTAATATGTGAATTGGGTCTTGGGTATTCCGAGATTCTGGGTTAATATTACCTTATCAGTGACTGCATACCATGTGTGTTCTTTTGTGATTGGGTTACCTCACTAAGGATGATATTTTCCAGTTCTGAACATTTGTCTAAGAATTTTGGGAATTCATTGTTTTTAATTGCAGAGTAGTATTCCATTGTGTAAATATACCACATCTTCTGAATCCATTCCTCCATTGAGGGACATCTGGGCTTTTTCCAGCTATTATAAATAAGGCTGCTATGAACATAGTGGAGCATGTGTCCTTATTGCATGCAGTGGAAGCCTCTGGGTATATGCCCAGGTGTGGTATAACAGGATCCTCCGTGAGTGTCATGACCAGTTTTCTGAGGAACCGACAGACTGCTTTCCAGAGTGGTTGTGCCAGCTTGCAATCCCACCACAGTGGAGGAGTGTTCCTCTTTCTTCACATCCTTGCCAACAACTGCTGTCTCCTGTGTTTTTGATCTTAGCCATTCTGAATGGTGTGAGGTGGAATCTCAGGGTTGTTTTGATTTGCATTTCCCTAATGACTAAGGATGTTGAGCATTTCTTTAGGTGCTTCTCAGCCATTAGATATTCTTCAGGTGAGAACTCTTTGTTTAACTCTGTACCCCATTTTTTAATAGGGTTATTTGGTTCTCTGGGGTCTAACTTCTTGAGTGCTTTGTATATATTGGATATTAGCCCTGTGTCAGATGTAGGGTTGGTAAAGATCTTTTGCCAGTTTGTTGGCTGCCGTTTTGTCCTTTTGACAGTGTCCTTTGCCTTACAGAAACTTTGTAATTTTATGAGGTCCCATTTGTCAATTCTTGATCTTAGAGCATAAGCTACTGGTGCTCTGTTCAGGAAATTTTCCCCTGTGCCCATGTGTTCAAGGTTCTTCCCTAGTTTACTTTCTATTAGTTTCAGTGTGTCTGGTTTTATGTGGAGGTCCTTGATCCACTTGGAATTGAGCTTAGTACAGGAGATAAGAAGGATCAATTTGCATTCTTCTGCATGCTGACCTCCAGTTGAACCAGCACCATTTGTTAAAAGGACTATCTTTTTTCCACTGGATGGTTTTAGCTCCTTTATCAAAGATCAAGTGACCACAGGAGTGTGGATTCATTTCTGGGTCTTCAATTCTGTTCCATTGATCTACATGCCTATCACTGTACCAATATCATGCAGTTTTTAACACTATTGCTCTGTAGTACTGCTTGAGGTCCAGGATACTGATTCCCACAAAAGTTCTTTTACTGTTGAGAATAGTTTTAGCTCTCCTGGGTTTTCTGCTATTCCAGATGAATTTTTGAATTGCTCTTTCTAACTCTATGAAGAATTGAGTTGGGATTTTGATGGGGATTGCATTGATTCTGTATATTGCTTTTGGCAAGATGGTCATTTTTACTATATTAATCCTGCCAATCCATGAGCATGGAAGATTTTTCCATCTTCTGAAGTCTTCTTCAATTTCTTTCTTCAGAGACTTGAAATTCTTGTCATATGGATCTTTCACTTGTTTGGTTAGAATCACACCAGAATACTTTATATTGTTTGTGGCTATCGTGAAGGGTATCATTTCTCTTATTTCTTTCTCAGCCTGCTTATCCTTTGAGTATAGGAAGGCTACTGATTTGCTTGAGTTGATTTTATATCCAGCCACTTTGCTGAAGTTGTTTATCAGCTGTAGGAGTTCTTTTGGTGGCTTAGGTATACTATCATATCGTCTGCAAATAGTGATAGTTTGATTTCTTCCTTTCCAATTTTTTTCCCTTTGACCTCCTTTTGTTGTCTAATTGCTCTAGCTAGAACTTCAAGTACTATATTGAAAAGATATGGAGAGAGAGGGCAGCCTTGTCTAGTGTCTGATTTTAGTGGGATTGCTTCAAGTTTCTCTCCATTTAGATTGATGCTGGCTACCGGTTTGCTGTAAATTGCTTTTACTATGTTTAGATATGGGTCTCGAATTCCTGATCTTTCCAAGACTTTTAGCATGAAAGGATGCTGAATTTTGTCAAATGCTTTCTCAGCATCTAATGAAATGACCATGCGGTTTTTCTTTGAGATTGTTTATGTAGTGGATTACATTGATGGGCTTCCTTATATTGAACCATCCCTACATCCCCGGCATGAAGCCTACTTGATCAAGGTGAATGATCATTTTGATGTGTTCTTGGATTTGGTTGGCAAGGATTTTATTGAGTGTTTTTGCATTGATATTCATAAGAGAAATTGGCCTGAGATTCTCTTTCTTTGTCGGATCTTTGTGTGCTTTTGGTATTAGCGTAATTGCGGCTTCATAGAACAAGTTGGGTAGTGTTCCTTCTGTTTCTATTTTGTGGAATAGTTTGAAGAGTATTGGTGTTAGGTCTTCTTTGAAGGTCTGATAGAATTCTGCACTAAAACCATCTGGTCCTGTGTTTTTTTTGGTTGGAAGACTTCCAATGAGCACTTCTATTACTTCAGGGGTTACAGGACGGTTTAGATGGTCTATTTGATCCTGATTTAATTTTGGTATTTGGTATCTGTCTAGGAAATTGTCCATTTCCTCCAGATTCTAGTTGTGTTGAATACAGACTTTTGTAGTAGGATCTGATGATTTTTGAATTTCCTCAGTTTCTGTTGTTATCTCTCCCTTTTCGTTTCTGATATTGTTAATTTGGATACTGTCTCTGTGCCCTCTGGCTAGTCTGGCTAAGGGCTTATCTATCTTGTTGATTTTCTCAAAGAACCAACTCCTAGTTTTGTTAATTCTTTGTATGGTTTTATTTGTTCTACTTGATTGATTTCAGCCCTGAATTTGATGATTTCCTGCCTTCTACTCCTCTTGAGTGTATTTGCTTCTTTTTGTTCCAGGGCTTTCAGGTGTTTCATTAAGCTGCTAGTATATGGTCTCTCTCATTTCTATTTGGAGGCACTCAGGGCTATGAATTTTCCTCTAGCACTGCTTTCATTGTGTCCCATAAATTAGGGTATGTTTTTCCTTCATTTTCATTAAATTTTAAAAAGTCTTTGATTTATTTCTTTATTTCGTCCTTGACCAAGGTATCATTGAGTAGAGCATTGTTCAACTTCCACATGTATGTGGGCTTTCTGTTGTTTTTGTTGTTATTGAAGACCACCCTTATTCCATAGTGATCTGATGGAGGCATGGGATTAGTTCTATCTTCTTATATCTGTTGAGGTCTGTTTTGTGACCAATTATCTGGTCGATTTTGGAGAAGGTAGCATGAGGTGCTGAGAAGAAGGTGTATTCTTTTGCTTTAGGATATAATGTTCTATGTATATCTGTTAGTTCCATTTGGTTCAAGGCTTCAATTAGTTTCACAGTGTCCCTGTTTAGTTTCTGCTTTCCTGAACGATCCATTTCAGAGAGTAGGGTGTTGAAGTCACCCACTTTTATTGTGTGAGCTGCGATGTGTGTATTGAGCTTTAGTGAAGTTTCTTTTACGAATGAGGGTGCCCTTGCATTTGGAGCATATATGTTCAGAATTAAGAGTTCTTCTTGGTGGATTTTTCCTTTGACCAGTATGTAGTGTCCTTCCGTGTCTTTTTTGATCACTTTAGGTTGAAAGTCAATTTTATCTGATATTAGGATGGGTACTCGGGCTCGTTTCCTGGGACCATTTGTTTGTAAGATTTTTTTCCAGCCTGTTACTCTTTGGTTGTGTTTGTCTTTGACACTGAGGTGTGTTTCCTGCACACAGCAAAATGCTGGGTCCTATTTATGTATCTAGTCTGTTCATGTATGTGTTTTTATTGGGGAATTGAGACCATTGATATTAAGAGAGATTAAGGAATAGTGATTATTGCCACCTGCTATTCTTGACGCTATCTTTATGTTTGGGTGGTTATCTACTTTTGGGTTTGACAAAAGAAGGTTACTATCTCGTTTTTTCCAGGGTGTATTTTATCTCCTTGTGTTGGCAGTTTCTACCTTTGCAGGGCTGAGTTTGTGTAAAGATATTGTGTACATTGCGTAGTCAATCCCCAGAGCAGAGGTCGCCAAGTGGAGGCTGTTGTGCTCCCTCCCTGTGCGGGTGCGCTCTCTCCCAGTGTGGGTCTGCTCTCTCCCAGTAAGGGTCCCTCTGAGGGCAGATGTCCCACAGCAGAGCTGGTGCATAAGTGACCACAGAACTGCCCAGCTCTTGGGTGCAGGGAGCACACAAGCTGGCTGTGTCCCAAGCGATGTTATGCTCGGTTATCCCTGCGCCTGGAGGTCCCAACTGCTCTGTTGCAGGAACCTATGTTCTGGATTTTATTTGTATTTTCTTACATTTCTCTTTTGTACAGTCTCATGTATGTTTGAAGTATGTCAATGAAATTTGGTTGCAAGTTTCCCCACCATTTCTCTCTTACTGTTGATCGTTAGGTATCCTAAAAAAAGTCAAAGGGATAAACACAAAAATGCTTTTATTAACAGCCACTGATACTCAATAATCCTGGGTAGACCATCTCTATGATGTTTATGACTCACTATTGTAATCCTAGCACTATTGTGTTTGAGGCAGGAGAAGTATCATGTGATCAATGTGATCAGCTTAGGATATAAAGTGATATCTAGGTCAGACTGTCATACAGGGACCCTGGAAAGAAGGAAGGAAAAAATGGAGGTAGGGAAAGGGAGGTAGACCACAAAAGTTTTCCCTTGTCTTAGGAAGTCAATGTGTTACTCTTGGTGTTTCCAACTATCAAAAAGTGCAAATATAAAGCACAAGAAACACATAGAGGCACAGACACACATGTTTTCACACACAGTAATTCCATAAAAATGCAAAACTGGAAACCATAAAATATGCACAATGGACACATGGGATTGAAAGTAAAAGGAATTCTCTGAGTAAACATTATGAGATGATGAACCTCAAGGATG
This sequence comes from Tokudaia tokunoshimensis, assembly GCA_036184795.1. NCBI lineage: Eukaryota > Metazoa > Chordata > Mammalia > Rodentia > Muridae > Tokudaia > Tokudaia tokunoshimensis. Next base: position 14,955,192 of record BTHU01000001.1, on the reverse strand, counting down.
CCATTAAGTTCATTTTGTACTGGCCATCTACTGCTTTGAATAGGGCCTATGTATAAAAATGACTTGTTTCACCCTGGGAGATTCCCTTGCATAAAACTATTGTTTTATCTTCATGTTGTTATTTATCAGCTTCTGGGTTAAGGTTGGGTGCATGTATCCACTTCTTCAGCTCTAGAATTTAATTGTGTACAAATCCATGAAGATCTGGTACATAAACTCTTATTTTCTGGAGTATATCTGTGCATGCTGTGTTTAAAGGATCTTGTTTCTTTTGTGCTCTCCTTCCCCTCTGGCTCTTATACATTCTAAACCTCTTTTCCAAAAGTCTTCTATGACTCCTGAAGAATGGGATTTGATGAAGACATCCCATTTAGGACTTAGTGTTCAAAAGTATCTCACTCTACATATTTTATGGCTATGTATATCCTTATTACTCCCTATCTGCTACAAAAGGAATCTTTTCTGATGATGGCCAAACAAGGTGTTGATCTATGAGTATAGCAGAATGTCATTAGGAGTCATTTTATTGGTATATTTTTTTAGAAGAACACTAGTATTTCATGTTGCCCTATGGCCCTGACTGTCCCCTCCCTTGAGCACATGAGCTGGAAATTCAGACTTCATTGCTATCCAGGACCGCCCACCTGGGGTGGAGCTCTCAGACCAAGGTGAAATCTATTGTTCTACAAGGACATTCAGTTTCCTGAGAGGAGCCAGCCACCTGCTGAGCAACCAAACCAGCTTTGCAGATGAATTCCCAGCCTTTTGGAGGGAGGTTTTCCCCTACCTTTAAATTTGGAGCTCCCCACTAAACATTGAGCCTTGATCAGAAGGTCATTGTCTTGACTCCTTATTTCTCTCGCCTGCCCATTCCATTTCAGCCCCAGCTTTCCTTCCAGGTGACCTTGGTTCCTGTAGCCACAGGCAGCTACAGATTGGCACCAGAACACAGGATTTGGAAATGGAGAGACCAACTGAGAGACGCTGTCTTCTGTGGAGCTACACAGGAAATGGAAGAAGGAATGTATCCAGCATGGTAAGCAACATTAGCGCTATAAATGTCATCTTTTGATGGCTGTTGTTCCTGGGGTACAAAAAGGATACAGGCTTGACTGAATCAGCATAGGCCCAAAGCTGAGATCAGCTAGGATGTGACAGTGAATTGGGACAGCGAATTTTATTAGGCAATTGTCCATAGTCTAGAACTGCATCAGGTGAGAGGAATAGGGCATAAAATAAAATAAAAATAGTAAAAAATAAAAAGCAACAATAACAACAAAAACCAAAAACAGATTTTAGAAACGTTGAGAGAGAAAGAGAAAGGGAGAAGGAAAATGGATTTCAGCACTCTCCTAGGGACAAGGGGAAATTGAGAGACATTCTGTTTCCTCTATGGACCCTACTGGAGATATTCTTAGTATGGTTACAACAAATACTCTTCCCTCTTTATGTACTGTCTTTGGTGCACCAATTTCTCCACGTGTCAATTGGTGTCTGTTTTTGTTTTGTTGTTTGAATACCGTTTTTCTATACTTCATGTTGAAAAGAAAAAATGGTAGAAACTTTATCTGCTGGTGGTCCATCTCTTGATCCAATCTCAGTATGCACAGTGGAGGCTGATTTAGGATGCCTTGCATTCTTAGCTAAGCACAGCTGGAGGAAAAGGTGCTTTTAAAAGGGCCAGTAGCTTCTCAAGTTCTAGGGCAAGTAGGCTGATGGTTGTTTTTCCCATAAAATTCTCTGCAATTGTGATCATTGCATCCAAAGTGCTCTTTGTCTTGAAATTACAGCTAGAAATAGAAAAAAAATGTTTGGTTTAAGTTTATAAGATTCGTGTAGTCACTACATTTTTGTTTCTGATTGGTCTTAAAGGTATAGATATGTTTTTCATGTCATGGCTATAGAGTATTGACTTATATGTTATTGGGCATGATTAAAAATTTTAACATTGGTAACAAGAAAGTTAGCTTAAAACTGGTAACTCAGAGTTTAATTTCCTGGGTTGGAGTCATTTTAAACAACAACATGTGGCATGACCCAACCCAGGAAAAATAAGGCTTCTAAAGATATTTCTGAATTCTCATAATATTTTATGTAATTCTTGTCCTAGGAATTAGACTTATAAGGGATAAAATTTAAAGCAATGTCTTTTTAATGAGGTATTAAAATTGTACAGCCATGCATTCATATATAAGATCTGACAGTCAAACTTCTGAAAGTAATACTTATGGTATTGATCTTAAGGAGAACGGATTGTTTAAAATTGGGTTTTGCTTTCCAAAGTTGTAGTTATATTCTAATATTGCAAGAGAAAATTAAGAATTACAGTTAGCAAATGCCAGTGTTCCATTGACTGCAGTTTGCAGTCTGATCGAAGGCTCATGATTCTTAACTCACCCATATTTTGTAATTAGGATGATTTCAAGAGTGATAAAAGTTAAAAACAGCTGTGGCCAGTATAGGCCTGCTGCCACTTTTACACAAGCTTTATTGTGTAAAAGCACAATTTAACTCCCCAAGATTGGAAAGGAGATCTCAGCAGGAATTTATTTGGTATCAAACAGGCCCTTGGTGAAATTCCCATTTCAGGAATTTGTGGATAGACTACTAAAAGCAGCTAGTACCCTCAAGCAGATGTTCCTTTTGTTATTGGACCCTCATAAAATGTGGTCTGGCTGCAGGCTGCTGAGGAGGGGTGGGCATTGGACCTGGCCTTGGGCGATAGGCTCAGATTAGAAAATATTTACATTTGACTTAATGCAAAGCTCAGGGCTGTCTCAGCAAAGGCTTGTACAGCACTGCTTTTGTCTTGCAAATCCCACCTAGGAAGATTCAGGCCAAAAAACCCCCAGCATTATTAACAGATCTATCCAGGTGTGGTTGAAAATAAAAGTTCAAACTTTATATCTATGTAAGGTTAATAAGGCTATGTAGAACTTATGAAGGCATTAAAATCTGGCCTGTCTACTTCATACAAAATTATTATGGATTTGGAAGGTTGTTTTTTCCTTTGCATCCTGATAATTGTAAAACATTTGCTTCTAATGAGCTGATTTCAAAGAACCAATGAAGCAATATCATTGGAAAGGTTTTCCTCAAGGAATGACTGATAGCCTTACTTTATGTGAGAAAAAAATGTTTTGTCTCTGCTTCAATACATGAAGGTAGTACTTTAAATCTTTCAGTGTGTATTATTCATGGAATTTTATTACAGGACTTTTGCTTTAAAAATTTTGGAGTAGTTGTTGCTCCAGAAAGTATTCAAAGGTAATATATCAATTATATCCTAAACAAATTGGCACAGAAATTTCAAATAAGAAAACATAATTTACATACTCTAAATGATTTTCAATAGTTGTTAAGAGATATTATTTGGCTAAGACCTCATCTTAAGCTTACCATAGGAGGACTTAATCCTCTGATGTTCTCAAGGGGGATGCAAATTAGCTTAGAGACAAGTAGCTTTGCAGAAAGTAAAGGTTCATGGCTTACAACTGCTTGAAATTGTTCCCTTTTTAGATACTGCTAATTCTTAAATTTTGCAATTATTTATACAAATACAGCTCAAGTTAAGAAAAGGTACTGTTCCTTTAAATGACTGTCCTCTGGACATTTAAGAGCTCATCCCAGGGCTAGAGAGATGGCTCAGTGGTTAAGAGCACTGACTGCTCTTCCAGAGGTCCTGAGTTCAAATCCCAGCAACCACATTATGGCTACAACCATCTATAATGAGATCTGATGCCCTCTTCTGTTGTATGTGAAGACAGCTACAGTGTATCTATATAATAAATTAAATCTTTAAGAAAGAACTCATCCTAGATTGTCTGGATAAGACCCCTTAAGGCAAGGCCATAAGAGATTTGTATCCCAGGCAGCCTATAGGCCTTACATAGGAACGATTGGCCATGCAATCATGTTCTTTACATCATGAAAATAGTAATGACTTAAGATTAATTTGATGTTTTTAGAGAATGTGCACATCAAATTGTAAAGATTTATTCTCAGTATCCTCAATTTCTACCTGTACACACGATGGTGTTAAATCTAGAGTATTTAATTATTACAAATGACTGGTACTCATATTTCTGATTTTACAAAATTAAAATATGTACATGTGACTAATGATATTTTTTCAGGCTTTTTAGTTGCAACTGTTCTAACAAGAGAAGCAACTAAAAATGCTACATTTATTTTCTATGCTTGCATAGTCATTGCCTATGTTATTGTCTGTGCATGGTGTTCCAATTCAGATTAAAACTGATAATGGAACTGGCTATTTATTACAGTCAAACATTTGAGATGTTTTGACAACAATTTAATAACAATTTAATTCTTTATAATTCTCAAGAACAAGGTATTGTGTAACTTTAAAACAATATCTTCTTAAAAAACAAAAAGGGAGGAATTATATTCCCGTCTATGTTATTTAAATCATGCTTTTATATTTTTAAGAAAATTTTAAAATTTGGATGCCAAGGAACTCCTTGCTAAGTGTCTGTAGCATCCTACAACTAGGCATACTCATGCCTAGGTGAGATGGAATGATGTACTTATTGGCATATGACATGATCATGTATGGGGAAGAGCACGTGTTTGTGTTTCTCTGCAGAATGCTATAGAAGCATGCTAGCTGCCAGAGTGATTGGTATGGCATGCTGAAAATAATCCTGACCTGTGAGCTTGCTAAGTACCCTGACAATGGTGACAGGAAAGCTGCATTGGGTGTATGCCCCTGACCCACCTTTGCTTGCCTATGACCCTGATTAGATAAGCTGCCTTGATTCAAGCTTTTAGACCTTGTGAGACAGAGAACATGGAGACTGTGAAAACTGACTTAGAAAAATTAAACTAAAGGAGGAGTTATGATGACTCTTCTCTTTCCTTTAATGTGACCAGTTATTCTGACTCAATCATGGACTGGTCTAAAAATAAATCCAATATTGGAGATTCCATTTGTGAAGATGGCTAAAAGTCTTTATCAGTCAGTTGAGTTAATTTGAAATATAGTCTCCACTCTTTCTGAGAAGTAACAGTTTCTTTGTTGATTCTCAAAGCCACCTCCCCCACACCCGGAGGGCAGGCTTTGTGTCTGATCATTGCTAATTTGCAACTGAGTTAGATAGCTTGGGACTTCTGACTTTGTATTTTAAGCAGGCTTGTGACCTCCACTCAAGAAAGCTTAGGAAAGCTCAGTAACTCACCGTGAAAATTATTCATTGCTATGAAGAAATGCATGGAGTGCATATTTGTAGGTCCTTTGTGGCTTGGTCTGAATTGGGAAAAAGGTGTTCTATGAAGGCCTGCAACCAGAGATGGGCAACTGAAATTCTATGACCTTTCCAACCTAAGACAGGAACTTGTGCCTATAGGCCACATTTATTCGTAATAAATGCTAAAGGCCGTGCTTGTGTGAATAAATACAAATAAGCGGCACATGCATTCCAAAGATGGGTAAGAGAAAGAGTCTTGAAGTCAGGCAGGGTTGCCAGGCACCATGATTCCCAGACAGGACTATGGAGCATAAGGAAATCTTTCATCCCAGTCCAGTCAATTTTTAATAAAAAAGGGAGGAATTGTGCCCTCCCTTGAGCCCACCAGCTGGAAATTCAGACCTCGGTGCTAGCCATGACTGCCCACCTAGGCTGACCAAGGTGAAGTCTATTGCTCTCCACGGGCATGCAGTTTCCTGAGAGGAGTCAGCCCCAGGCTGAACAACTAAACCAGATTTGTGGACAAGTTCCCAGCCTTTTGGGGGAAGGGTTCTCCCCCCACCTTTAGATTTGTAGCTCCCCATTAAACATTGAGCCTTGATTAGAAGGTAGTTATCTTGGCTCCTTATTTCTCTCACTTGTCCATTCTATTTCAGCCACAGCTTTCCTTCCAGGTGACCTTGTTCCTGTAGGCACAGGCAGCTACACCTGACCTACCTTATCTCAGGTACTTGGTCACCAACCAAGTTCATGAATGGGTTCCATTTAATGGGATGGGCCTTGAATCAAGCCAGATATTGGGTGGTTACTTCCACAAGCTTTGTGTCATTATTGTGCTCCATATCTTTTAGGCAGGGCACATTGCAAATACTAAAGTTTGTAGATGGATCGATGTTCACTATTCTTTACTTTTCTTTGTTAGCAGGCAGAGTACTTTACAGTACCATGAACACCATTCTTAGTGGTAAGTGGTCTAAATATGCATCAGTTTAACTTCTTTTTTTTTTAATTTTTTAAAATTTTTTTCTTTTTCCTTTTTTTATTTTCTAAGTGTTTTTATTTACATTCCAAATCATTTCCCCTTTCCTCCCTCTGCGAAAGTCCCATAAGCACTCTTCCCTCTTTTTCCCATTCAACCCCCTCTCGCTTCTCTGTTCTGGCGTTCCCCTACATCCAGTCTTTCCAGGACCAGGGGTCTCTCCTTCCATCTTCTTGGAAATCTATTGATATGCGAATTCTGTCTAGGGTATTCCGAGATTCTGGGTTAATATTGGCCTTTTGGCTAAGATCAAGTGCAGTTTAACTTCTTTATGTCCAAGGTGTTATGTAAGTGTTGGCTCCAACAATAGAATTTTACTGTCAGTTTGTGGGGTCTAGCATGTAGCCTTCATAAAAGCCTGAGTTGTTTAGTGGATCCACTTAGGATCCATTTGATTACAATCCCAATAAACATAACCCATTATGGTTCAGAAAAGCTTCATTTGGTGGAAATAGGTGTCCAATTCTCACTACATATACCCTGATATTTTTGTCTCAGTAAAATTGACTTCACATTATATATGTATATATATATATATATATATATATATATATATATATATGAAACTTGTACTGCATTTCAGAACCCTCCAAAGACACTTACTTTTAGCTCTCTATCCTTATATTCCCACCCTCAGCCTCTTTTTCACTGCCCCTCTTCATTTGATGCCCCATGCTCATTCCCTCTGTCTTCCATTTTTATTGAATATATTGTTTATTTACATTTCAAACATTATTCTCTTTCTTTCTCAGTTTTCCCTACTCCCAGAAAACCTCTAGCCCATCCTCCCTCCCCCTGCTTCTATGAGGATGTTCCTCCACCCAACCCACTCCCACCTACCCTCACTCAATTTCCCTGCGCTGGGGCATCTATCAAGACTTCATACGACTAAGACCTCTCCTCCCATTAATATCTGACAAGGCAATCCTCTGCTACATATGCAGCTGGAGCCCTGTGCACCTCTTGGTTGATGGCTCAGTACCTGGGAGCTCTGGGGGGTTTGGTTGGTTGATATTATTGTTCTTCCTATGAGATTGCAAACCCCTTCAGCTCCTTTAGTCCTTTCTCTAACTCCTCCATTGGGGACCCCTCACTCAGTCCAATGGTTGGCTGCTAGCCTCTGCCTCTGTATTTGTAAGACTCTGGCAAGGTCTCTCAGGAGACAGTCATATCAGGCTTCTTTCAGCAAAAAATGTGTTGGTATTTGGTGACTGTTTATAGGATGAATCCCCAGGTAGGATGGTCTCTGGATGGTCTTTCCTTCAGTCTCTGCTCTATACTTTATTTCCATAATTGATCCTGTATTTTCTTCCCTCTCTCAGAAGAACCAAAATACCCACACTTTGGTCTTCCTTCTTCTTGAGCTTCATTTGGTCTGTGAATTGTGTCTTAGGTATTCCAAACTTCTGGACTAATATCCACTTATCAGTGAGTGCATACCATGTGTGTTCTTTTGTGATTGGGTTACCTCACTCAGGATGATATTTTTCTAGTTCCATCCATTTACTTAAGAATTTCATGAATTCATTGTTTTTAATAGCTGAGTAGTCTTCCATTGTGTAAATGTACATTTTCTGTATCCTTTCCTCTGTTGAGATACATCTGGGTTCTTTCCAGCTTCTGGCTATTATAGATAAGGCTGCTAAGAACATAGTGGAGCATGTGTCCTTATTATATGCTGGAGAATCCACTGGGTATATTCCCAGGAGTGGTATAACAGGGTCCTCTGGTAGTGTTATTCCCAATTTTCTGAGGAACTTCCAAACTGATTTCCAGAGTGGTTGTACCAGCTTGCAATCCCACCAGCAGTGGAGGAGTGTTCCTCTTTCTCCACATCCTCGCCAACAACTGCTGTCTCCTGTGTTTTTGATCTTAGCCATCCTGACTGGTGTGAGATGGAATCTCAGGGTTGTTTTGATTTGCATTTCCCTAATGACTAAGGATGATGAACATCTCTTTAGGTGCTTCTCAGCCATTAGATATTCTTCAGGTGAGAACTCTTTGTTTAGCTCTGTACCCCATTTTTAATAGGGCTATTTGGTTCTCTGGAGTCTAACTTGTTCAGTTCTTTGTATATATTGGATATTAGCCCTGTAATATGTAGGATTGGTAAAGATCTTTTCCCAATCAGATGGCTGCTGTCTTGTTCTATTGACAGTGTCCTTTGCCTTATAGAAGCTTTTCAATTTTATGAGGTTCAATTTGTCTATTGTTGATTTTAGAGCATAAGCCATTAGTGTTCTGTTCAGGAATGCTCCCCTGTACCCATGTGTTTGAGGCTCTTCCCCATTTTCTCTTCTATTGGATTTAGTGTATCTGGTTTTAAGTGGAGGCCATTGATCCACTTGGACTTGCACTTTTTACAAGGAGCTAAGAATGGGTTGATTTACCTTCTATGTGGGACCCACCAACTGAACCAGCACAATTTGTTGAAAATGTTGTATTTTTTTTACTGGATGGTTTTGTCTCCTTTGTCAAAAATCAAGTTACCATATGTATGTGGGTTCATTTCTTGGTCTTCAGTTCTATTGCATTGATCTACCAGCCTGTCTGTGTACCAATATTATGGTACATTTTTACCACTATTGCATTGCAATACAGCTTGAGGTCAGGGATGGTGATTCCCCCAGAACTTCTTTTATTTGTAAGAATAAATGTGCTATCCTGGGCTTTTGGTTATTTCAAATGAAGTTGCAAATAGCTCATTCTAGCTCTTTGAAGAGCTGACTGGGAATTTTGATGATGATTGCATTGAATCTGTAGATTTCTTTTGACAAGAATGCCATTTTGACTATATTAATCCTGCCAATTAATGAGCATGGGAAATTTTTCCATCTTCTGATTTTCTTTAATTTCTTCCTTCAGGGACTTGAGGTCCTTGTCTTACAGATGTTTTACTTGCTCGTGTCACACCACAGTATTTTATATTATTTGTGATTATTGAGAAGGGTGTTGTTTCCCTAATTTTTTCCCAGGCTGTTTATCATTTGAATAGAGGAAGGCTACTGATTTGTATGAATTAATTTTATATCCAGCCACTTTGCATAAGCTGTTTATCACTTTTAGGAGTTCTTTCGTGAATTTTTGGGATCACTTATATATACTATCATATCATCTGCAACTATTGACATTTTGACTTCTTCCTTTCCAATATATATCCCTTTGACCTCGTTTTGTTGTCTAATTGCTCAAGCTACAACTTCGAGTACTATATTGATTTAACCTTAGTACCTGGTATTTGTCTAGAAAATTATCCATTTCATCACAAATTTTCCAGTTTTGTTGAGTTTAGACTCTTGTAGTAGGATCTGATATTTTTTCTGATTTTTGTCAGTTTCTATTGTTATGTCCTCCTTTTCTTTTCTGATTTTGTTAATTTATATTCTGTCTCTGTGCCCTCTGGTTAGTCTGGCTCAGGGTTTAACTATCTTGCTGATTTTCTCAACGAACTAGCCCCTGGTTTTGTTGATTATTTGTATAGATCTCTTTGTTTCTACTTGAATGATTTCAGCCCTTAGTTTATTTCCTGCCATCTGCTCCTCTTGGTGTATTTGCTTCCTTTTATCCTAGAACATTCAGATATACTGTTAAGCTCCTAGAGGATGTCTCTTCAATTTCTTTATAGAGGCAATCAGAGCTATGAGTTTTCCTCTTAGCACTGGTTTCATTGTGTTGCATAAGGTGGGTATGATGGCCCTCATTTTCAGTAAATTATCAAATTCTTTAATTTCTTCCTTTATTTCTTCCCTAACCAAATTATCATTGAGTAGAGAGAGAGGTGTTCAGCCTCCATGTGTACGTTGGCTTTCTGTTGTTATTGAAGACCATCCTTAGGTGTGTGTGTGTGTGTGTGTGTGTGTGTGTGTGTGTGTGTGTGCCTGGTTTTGATGAAGCATGGGGAAACTGGGTAATTCTTAGGTGTAGGGAACCACTGGAGTCAGACATGTCTTTATCAGGCCTGAGCAGGGTCAAGATGGGGGCATTAGTCACAGGAAGTAGTCTGGTCAGTCTGGAGCTGTTGCTGCTGACTGTACCCTGAGCTCTTGATGAGACACAGTGTGCTGAGCTATACTTTAGATTAGATTCTCTGTGAAGGTCAGGTTGTTTGTCTTTGCTGGTTGCTTACCACGTTCTGTTTTATTTTTTGCTGCCAAATGTTTTACCATATAACGGCTATGTGAACCTGCATTGAATGAGACTTGATCAGAGAATCCTGACTTGTCTCCATTTCTCGCACCTCTTGCCCCCTAAGTCCTCACTCCACCCCTCAGGAACCTCTTCGAGAATACACAGGCAGGTTCACTTGGTGCCCAAATGAGGGACCTGCAGTATGGTGGATTGTGTGAATGACTTCTGAGAAAGCTCGGCCACGTGGACTAAAGTGAAAGTAAGAAAAGTAATTGCTAACTTGGCAATTTCTTTTGTGTCATAAATCATGGGGCAAGACATAAGTCAGCAAGAAATGTACATGAGACAGTTAAAGGAAACTCTTCAGATGTGAGGAGTAAAGGTTAAATTAAGGATTTAAGAAAATTTTTTGAATTTGTTAAGGAAACATGTCCTTGGTTTCTCAATGAAGGTACGATTGATCCAAAACATTGGAAGCGAGAAGGACATGCTTTTCAAGATTATAATAGAATTATGGGATCTGATAAAGTCCCTGTAACAGCTTTTTCCTATTGGAGTCTAATTAATGACTTTTTGAAGAATCCATCTGTTTCAGTCTTGGCCCCTGTAACAGAGGGTCAGAAATTATTACAGAAAAAGTCAATTTCTGACTTGAAAAAAGATTTAGAATTGATTAGTTTAGATAGTGAAGAAGAGGCTGTCATGAAGAGCCAGTTTAAGTCTGTGGAATCAAAAAGGGAAACTGAGAAAAAGAAATCAAAACAAAATATTTACCTTGATTTAAAAGAATTGGAAGTTAGTCTTAAGGAAGAGCTCTCCCAAACTTCAAAGGGTAAAAACTAAGATAATATTGGAAGGAATTGGCACCAGGGAAGGCAAGCAGAAGATTTCCAACTTTAATAAGAAAAAGAAGACAGCTGCTGAGCCCATTAAGGACTCTGAAACTTCAGAAGAAAGTGATTTATACCCAGGAAATGCAGATGAGTTAGAAGAAGAGGCTTTCAGGTATCGTAATGAAGATTGGCCTCCTTATAATCAGCCACCTCCTTATAGCTCTAATGGGCCGGTGGTGGGAGCTGTAGATTTTCATAAAGAACTCTGTCAACAAAATCAGCAACTCCATATACAGATCCAATTAGAAAAGGAGAATCAGGCATTACTTAAAGAATTATATGATCTTCGCAAAGGTTATGCTGCTAGTAAGGAGCCAGAACAGAAGGGCGCCACTCAAACCACTAAGGGTAGACATCAGAATCAGCTAATCTTCCCTGTTGTGGAGACTATTGAGACAGATGGCACAGCAGTCCAAGAGGTTCATGGATTCAATTTTAAATTCATAAAGGAATTAAAAACTGCAGTCTCTCAATATGGTCCCAATGCTCCTTTGGCTATGGCCCTTTTGGAGAATAGCACAGTTGAATGGCTCACACCTCAAGATTGGTATACTTTGGTTAAGGCTGTATTGAGTGGGGGTGATTTTCTTCTCTGGAAATCAGAATATTATGATGCATGTAAGGAAACAGCTAAACGTAACATACAGGCTAATAATGGGTGGACGTTTGATGCCTTAGTCGGAGAAGGTCGCTTTGATCAGAATGCTCAAGGTCTGTATGATCCAGGACTTTATGCTCAAATTCAGTTAGCAGCTCTTATGGCAAGGAGGAAACTGCCACCCAAGGGAGAGTCTGACTCTTCTCTTAGTGGTATTAGGCAAGGTCCTGAATATGTCAATCGACTTTTGACAGCAGCATCCCGGATTTTTGGTAATCCAGAGGCTGGTGTAGATTATGTCAAACAATTGGCTTTTTTTAATCTCTTGATTTTTTTTAAATTTTCTATATTCTTTATTTACATTCCAAATGATTTCTCCTTTCCCAGTTCCCCCCTCCCCAAAAGTCCCATAAGCCCTCTTCCCTCCCCCTGTTCCCCATTTGCCTAAGAATTTCATGAATTCATTGTTTTTAATTGCTGAGTAGTATTCCATAGTGTAAATATACATGGAAAATATCTCTGATAAAATTGAAGAAATATATAGAAAAACACATTAAGATTGACTATTTCATGGAAATATTATACAGATGAAATGGTAGGCATAAAATTATTCCTAAGTTGATTGAAACTGGAATTATAAACATTTTCTGATAAAATTGAAAATCTACAAGGAAAATATTTCTGATAAAACTCAAGATATATATAGAAAAACACATTAAAACTATTTCATGAAAAATTATACAGATAAGATGGTAGGCATAAAAATATTACTAAATTGATTGAAAATAGAATTAAAAACATTTTCTTTTGAGAATGCTAATGCAGCCTGTCACGCAGCTATTAGGCCTTATCGTAAAAAATCTGATCTCAGTGGATACATTCGCCTCTGTGCAGACACTGGTCCATCTTTTCATCAGGGCATTGCTGTAGCTGCTGCTCTCAAGGATATGACTATCCATGAATGGTTTGAACACAAACAAAAGAAGTCAGATAAAGGGTGTTTTAAATGTGGCCTTGAAGGACATTTTGCTCGCAATTGTCCAGGAAGCAATAATATTCAGACCACTGGAGCCAAACACGTCTTTCTCAGGCCTGAGCAGGGTCAAGATGGGGGGCATTAGTCACAGAAAGTAGTCTGGCCAGTCTGAAACTGTTGCTCCTGATTGTACCCTGAGCTCTCAATGAGACACAGTGTGCTGAGGTATACTTTAGATTAGATTCTCTGTGAAGGTCAGGTTGTTTGTCCTTGCTGGTTGCTTACCACATCCCATTTTATTTTTTGCTGCCAAATGTTTTACCATAAAACAGCTATGTGAACCTGTATTGAATGAGATTTGATCAGAGAATCCTGACTTGTCTCCATTTCTCACGCCTCTTGCCCCCTAGGTCCTCACTCCACCCCCTCAGGAACCTATTCGAGAATCCGAAGGCAGGTTCACTTAGGTGCTTGTGTCCATCCTGTTATCAATGTACACCACATGAAGTCTTCTCTCCAGCATACAACAGAGTTCCTTCTATAGTTATTTGATCCTCAGCAAGAAGTTATCATTTGGCTGGGCAGTGGTGGCGCACGCCTTTAATCCTAGCACTTGGGAGGCAGAGGCAGGCGGATTTCTTAGTTCGAGGCCGGGCTGGTCTACTGAGTGAGTTCCAAGGACAGCCAGGGCTATACAGAGAAACCCTGTCTTGAAAAACAAAACAAAACAAACAAAAAAAGAAGTTATCATTTGCAATCTCCCTTTCTAAATGGTTTATAAATTTTTATTCATTCTTTGAGTTCCATATAATACACCCCTATTTCCATTTATATCCCCAACTATTCATATCTGCCTTTTTCTCTTGTAACCTCCCCCACAATTGAAAAAAATAACAAATAAACAAAACATAAAAACATATTTCATTGTCCCACAGTATACTATTTTGTCCACACATCTTTACTTGCAAATATTCATTGCAATGAGCCATTAGTCTGGTTTCAGGCCTATGACATCTGCCACATCATCAATATTAGATCCTTACGAGTTCTTCTCTTAGATATTCTTTATTGTAGAAATCCTGAAACTTTTGATCTGCAAGACTAGCACCTTCACATGCTCCAGCAGTTATAGATTAAGTAGATGTTGGGATGGGCCAACTCAGTGCGCTGGATCTTAGCCTGGGTGATAGCCACATTGGTCATCTTAACAGCTCTTCCCCATGAAGACTGAGCTCCACAGCACTGCCTCATATAGCTCTGCAAATGCTTCAGCTGGTACGAGGAAGGGACAGCTCTCCCCTTCTTCTGACCTTGGGGCCAGCTCTCCCAACCGCTGCAGGTGGTAAAGTGGAATGGGATCTACCCCATGCCTGAACAACTTCATGGAAGAAGAGTGGTGGGGCCAATTCAAATCTAATATCAAAACATGAGAGAAAATGTGAAAATTCTCTTTGTTTCTCCATAAGCTCACACTGAATAATTTCTTCTAGTTCTATCCATTTACTTGTGGATTTTACATTTTTTCTTGACATCTGAAGACTTTTCCATTATGTGAATGTGCCATATAGTTATTATTCATTCATTAGTTGCTGGGTGTTTCAGTTAGGGTTTCATTGTTGTAGAGAGACACCATGACCATAACAACTCTTATAAAAGAAAACATTTAATTGGAGCTGACTTGAAGATTCAGAGGTTTAATTCAACATCATCATGGCACAGAGCATGACAAAGTACAGGCAGACATGGTGCTGGAGAAGGAGCTGATAATTTTACATCTGGATCTGAAGATAGCAGAAGGAGACTGTGTCACTGGATGTAGCTTGAGCACTGGAGACCACAAAGCCCACCCCCATGGTCACATACTTCCTCCAAGAGGGCCATAGCTATTCCAACAAGACCACACCTCATAATAGTGCTACTCCCTATGGCAAAGCATTCAAACACATGAGTCTATGGGGTCATACCTATTCAATCTGGGATATTTATATTTCTTGTATATTGTGACTAGAGTAGTAACAAATGTGGATAGTCCTATTCATTTCTTTTTTTTTTTAACATAAAACAAACTTTTATTTCAATTATGATAATAGTAAATAAAAGGTAGTTATGTGGGTCCTTGGTATCAACTTCTGATGATAAACTCTAATTGTCTCATATATTTATTTTGGAAAAAATATGTATTTATCTTTCAGATAATATCTGTAATTTTTCTTTGCTAATGTAGTAGAAAAGTAAAAAGAAATGGCCAGAATTGGACATTTTATTATTTAAGTGTTAATGGAATGTTACTACAAAAGCAAACAGACCCAACATTAAGCAGGTACTGCACTTATTTATTAAGGTACAGAGATTAAGTTTGGTATCAAGCCTTCTTGGATGAAGTGGGGTCATGAAAAGTCTCCTTTGTAAAAAAGTCTCTTGGAGGAGTTGAAGGGGTTTGTAAACCCACAGAAAGAACAGCAATATTAAACAACCAGACCCCTCAGCGCTCCCAGGGACTAAGCCATCAACTAAGGAGTACACATTGCTCCAGCTGCATATGTAGCAGAGGATGGCTTTGTCAGGTATCAATGGGAGGAGAGGTCCTTGGTCCTATGAAGGCTGGATAGATGACCCACTGTAGGGGAATCAAGGGCAGGGAGGTGGGAGTAGGTGTGTGGGTGAAGGAACACCCTCATAGAAGCATCAGGAGGGAGGATGGGATAGGGAAATTCCAGAAGGGGGCAAACTGGGAAATGTTATAACATTTGAAATGTAAATAAAGAAAATATCCAATTAAAAAAAGAATGACATGTACATCAATGTTAAGATGCTAGATCTTGGAATACCATTTTTATGGACCAGATTTTTTTTACCCGAGTTAGAGAACTACTGAAAGAGCCTCTTGCCAGAGCAGGCACCAGGCAGTGATGCTCCAGGATCTAACTTTGGAAATGGGGCAAAGGTGTACAGTCACATGGAGGCAGAAGTAGAGTGTGTCTGTGTCCTTGCTTTTACCTTGGAAGAAGTGAAAGCTAGAAATTCTTGGCTTGTTCATGGTGTCTAGTTTAGAGGGTTGATTTGATTGTTCTCTTTGGAGGTATACTCAACTAAATATTCAAATGGTGAGACTCAGTGTGTTTCTTCTGTGAAAATGGAAGTTAGTGCTTGTCCTGAAGTGGTTTATGAAATTCTATGGGGTGATAGGCCTAGAGAAAGTTTGACTTCAAGGTGTGTCCAAACCCTGAAAATCTCATCATCAGATGAGATTTTCTAGTTCTATCAATTTGCCTGGAACTTTCTAGTTTCTTTGTAGACTCAGTGGTGTCATATGATGTTTTTCTGGACATTGTCTTTTGAAAGGATGTTTTGCTGATGCAGGCACATGGGAGAATATTTTTGTTTGCAACAGACACTTAGTGTTTTCTGGAAGCTGCCTGGAAAAGGGACTTGTGATTTTTTGGCATAGCAAATGCTTGAGAATACACATGATGTTTGGAATGAATATAAGTATAACCTAACAGACAGTGGATGAAGCTGTGGCATTGGTTCACCTAACAATTCTTTGGTGGTCTTAGTTAGGCTTTGCTGACACTGATCTTTGCTGACAATGCTGTGGCACTGGTTTGCCTTGTCTGATTGTTATTGGTCATGACTTTGTAGAGAGAAACACAGCAAAGAACTAGTGCTGTACTGGTCACTTATTGCCCTCTCCAAGGACTCAAGCCATTTGGCAGAGACTCAAGATTTCTTCTGGATTTTATTGTTGCTCTTAAGTGAACAGTGTTTGCAAATGGCTAAAGCTACAGTTGCATTTTCTTGGGAACTGAACTGCTGATATCTTGACAATGAAGATAGGAATATCCCCAAATAACTATTTCTATACAGGCCTACATCCCACTTTGCCCTATTAACCTTTTTGTTCCACTACCTCTGGTGGATGGTAGGCTAGAAGGGAGGTTTAAGCATCTGAGAACTCTTATTAAAATAGGTTGAGAAAAATCTAAGACTGCGTTTGCCTCCAAAATTCATGATGCCTTTTTATAGCTGAATAGTATTCCATTGTGTAAATGATTCACATTTTCTATATCCATCTTCAGCTGAGGGACATATGGGTTGTTTCCAGTTGATGGCTATTGTGAATAAGCTTCTATGGTATGGTCGGGTATATGCCAAAGAGCCGTATAGCTGGGTCCTCAGTTAGAACTATTCCAAATATTCTGAGAAACTGCCAGATTGATTTCCAGACTGGCTATACATGTTTGCAGTTCCACAATAAGAGAGGAGTACCCCCCTCCTGTAAATCCTCACCAGCATGTGCTGTCACTTGTGTTTTGGAACTTAGCCATTCTGATTGGTGTTAGGTGGAATCTCAGGGTCATTTTAATAACCTTGTGTAATTGTCAATTAGTAGATATAATCTTTACAGTTGAAAAAAATATGTGTGCTTGAGATAGATCAGCATAAGATACCTTAACAATAAATGATTTCTTATCCTCCTTTTATGTCTTACTTCCATCTGAGTTTCACCTAAATGCTAGCATGTTAACTTGGAAAAATACTCTTCAGTGATGGATTGCTTCTCATATATGCAGGGAATTGTCCTTTGACTCTGCCTAAGTTAATTTTGGTGCAGGTTCAGATTTCAGTAAAAGTGTAGAATCATTTTATGCATGTAACACATTAGTTTTTACTTTTCATCATTTAAAATTAAACTATATCCCTAGTTTTTTATTGGACCTACTTGTCTTTCACTCTTGATTCTGCCTTTCTCCTAGTGGTATTTTCTATCTTAATATTTTGGCACATATTAGGATTTTTAATATTATAATATTTAATTGATGGTGGAATTTTTTTCCTTAGGTATTTACTGTGAACCACAAAAAAGTAATATTCTAGTTGTAATGACTATGGAGCAATTCATGGAATTTTAAGAATGAGAGGATAACTCCACTTCACCTGCAGTATGCCATGCCATTGTTGGATTCTCTCAACAGCAGCAACTATGAACAGATAAAGAAAAGTACATCCTCATGTTTTATGAGATGATGCTTAGCTGAAGCAGAGATCTGAGAGGGTATTTTGGTGAATCAAAATTGAGAGGAGTTTTAACAGAGGCAGACATGTGACAGGATGTTTTCCTGAGTCAGACACTTGAGAGGACACTTGAAATGTATATAGAGGATGACAAAGCAGACAGTAAATGACACTCTTACATTTGTTTGCCTTGCAGAGTTTTGTTGGACTTCTCTGATCTTCACTTGTCATGACTTCATAGAGAGAAAAAGAACCAAAGAACCTCTCATGGTATTCTACCTGCTTCCTGCCACTTCCATGGACTCATGTCAACTCAGCAGAGTTTGCGGTTTCTTCAGAATTGAGCTACTGCTAGTGATTCATGTTGGTGTTTTCCAATTGGACTGGACTGCTTCTAGTGATTTGTGCTTGATGTTTTGGAATGGACTGCTGATTCCCTGACAACAAAGATTACAAATGTCCCCACAGAAGTACTTCTAAATAGGACCACAACCCCTGTTCCTATTAACCATTTTTCTCCCCTAACTTTGGTCAGTGGTCTAGAAAGGAGATTGAAGTGTTTAGAACCTTTATTAAAGTAGGTTTTGAAAAATCTAAGCCTATAATATGGTGTCAATTTTTCTCTTAGCTAGATAGTGATTATTCTTACATATAAACATATATACATACCCTTTCATGTGAATATTATGTGTATATGTATGTGCATGTACATGTATATGTATATGATGCATCAACCTAATTTTGTTGAACAATGAAGAAATTAGGTAATTCTCCAGTGCTTGGTTCCAGCCTGTTAGTATTAGACTCAGCACTGCTTCCTAACATACACAACTGGCTTCTATTTATAATCTCTGATAATCTAGGAAAATTCATCATTTACAGTTGGCATTTCACAGAGAAGCTATCTAAACCATTTTAATGATGAACAGGTAAGGTAAAGTGTTTCCAAACTCAATAACAGAAAATGCTTCTGGGATCCTCATTTATCAAAAGAATATTGGGGTCCATTATTTAAAATCCTCATCCATTACTTTAAGATTATGATTTTATGAGGGCTTTTCTTTTTTCATGTTATATCAATTGGACAGTATTTGTGATATGCATGGAACATTTTCTGATCTGTAGCACAGAAGATTGTTGAATGAATAGTGTTTTCTGTGGGTTTTGCTGTGGGAACATACAAAGCTATACAAGTTACATAATGTGTACACAGGTAATAAGATTTTATAACATTATGCTATTCAAGGAGATTGGGATTTACTTTTGCTTCAAATAAATTTGTTACTGAGTCTCATGATGTGAAAACAGGAATGAAAGTGAAAAAGGCAACAGTAAGTAAAAAAAAAAAGAAATGTTTTTATTAAAAAACTATAAAAATGGAAACAGTTTTAGAAAACAAAAAATATTTTTTTATAAAATGGCAAGATGATTGTTCTGTAACAAGAAAAGGCTTCCAGTGGAGAGATTAGCATACCCACGTCGCCACAATATCTTCAACCTACAATTTGTCAAGTCTACAAGATGTGCTTTGATAAAGGTGACACAGATCTTCTGGGAGTAGTCAACCAAATAACTAGTCCAGTTTGAGATCCATGTGATGAGAGGGAGCCCACCCTTGACACAGCTGGAGGGCATTGGAACTAGAGGCTGTATATCCCAGAGAACAAGGTTAGAACCAAGAATAACAAGAAAAAATGTTAATGAATAATTCTTACTGATATTTTGCTATACACATAGTCTGGATCCTACAATAGTCATTATCTGAGAGCCTACATCCAGTAACTGACAGAAACTGATGCAAAGATCCACAGTCAAACATTTGGCAGAGGTCAGGGAATCCTGCAGAAGATGGGGAAGAAGGATTGTAAGAGAGAGGGGTCAATAACATCACAAGAAAGAAAGCACATAGAATCAACAAACCAGGTTTCATAGAATCACACAGAAACTGAACTGACTAGTCATTTTGCGGAAACTTTAACAATGATAATGGGGCTGTCTCTAAACCTTGCCTGGTTTGGGTACCATTTTCCTCCTATGGAGTTGCAACATTCACCCTTAATATGAAATTTTTTTTAAAAGTGAAGAGGGCTGAATGTTGCTCTAGAATTGGAAAGAAAGCATGCAAGCCTTACCAAGTTATGAAAATCTGAGTGAGTTATAAAAGGAGTGTAAATGGTGAGATGAAATTATGACATCTGTGATCTTTAAATTTCTAAGATCAAAGGTCAATATACTAAAACCAATGGAGTTCTATCAAAGTATTGATCTGCCTTTGGCAATATCAAGATATGGCAAGAAAGAACACAATATTTGTCTGATCAGCGTATATTAAAACATGATCGGCTCACCCCAGTTCAAAATACCAGAGTTGGCTGTAGAGATGGCTCAGCAGTCAGAACCTCTGCTTCTGGGTTGGAGAGATGGCTCAATGGATAAGAGCACTGTCAGTTGTTCCAAAGGACCTAGATTCAATTCCAGCACCCATATGGCAGCTTACTGGAACTCCAGTTCCAGGGGATCTGACACCATATACAACATACATGCAGACAAAACACCAACGCATAGAAAATAAAAATAAATGCATCATTTCAAACAAGGAATTAAAAGAAAATACAAATTTCCCTTTTCAAAAAGGCATTGAGTCTCAGAGCCACAAGTGGTTTTGGTTCCAGAGGATCCAATGCCATCCTCTGACCACTGAGAGTAGCACACATGCTTTTAGTACACATACGTACATTCATGGAAATATTCATATAAGAACTCATAGACTCATTGTTTCTAATAGAAGGCCTGCACATTATCAAACAGTGTAAAATACCAGGATGGACAATGGAAGGATGAAGGATGGCCTGACATTTCCTGAGGATGAGGAGAGGGAAGGTAGTTTTCTTCATATTATGAGTGACCCTCTGCCCATGACCTAATGCCTGACCAGGCACCTGTAACCCTATGGGGAGTATTAGTGGAGTCAAAAGGTAATTTTTTAAAAGGGGACATGAAGATAGAAACAGAGCCTGAGAGAACAGACACAGGACATGCACATGTCTACATCAGGCCCTCTTTTTCTATATTATGGCTTTCAGTTTAGTGTTTTAGGGATTTGTGAATATATAATCAAGTGGGTCTCTCATTCTAGTCCCTTATCTTGGGCCCTTTACTTTAGTTTGTCAATCTTGTCCAACTGTGATGTGTTAGTTTTTGTTTTATCTGATTATATTTTGTTTGATTATTTCATTGATTTCATTAATATTTATCATTTCATTATTATCTCTTCAAAGTCTGCTTATTTCCTTTTAAAAAAATGTTCAAAGTCTGCTTTTGTTTTTCCCTCTATTTGTTAGACAGGAAAAAAAATAATGCTGTAACCCATACATTTCTTTAATTCTTGCTTTTATTCCAGTGAGACAAGCATGGTATCCTTTGTTATGATAAAAAGCACAATAGATAATATCAGTCTTTTCTTTTTTTCTGTGGAACTGAAGCATTGAGTCCAGGGCCTCATGAGTTCAATGCAACTGCCAAATTCTTTCCTTAGCTCACTACTCTTTTCTTGGGGTCGGCTTGAGTGTCTGCAGCTGCCCAGCCTGCTTATTTCCTAGTGAGAGACAGAAAATGGATGTAACTGGAAGGGAGGGAAAGTGTATAGGAATGGAGAGGTGTAGAATAAGAAGAAACTGTAATCAGGATATACTGTAAGAGAAAAAAGTCTAATTTTAATAAAAATAAAAGAAAAAGATTACACAAAGCACAATTTGAGATATATTGGAGAGAGTAAAGGTAGAAATGAGTTGTGTATGCATGATTTAGGTTTATTGTTTATATATGTAAGCTTTGCTAAGAATAGAAAACAAAACCTGTATATTCTCAACTTTATGAAGAAGAACCTTGCTTTGCAGCAGTGCCTAGAATGATAACACTCAATTAGAAAGGGCGGGCTTCAAACATATGATGACCTTTAACTATACTTTTCACATGCTAGGATCACAGGTATGTGGCATTGCCTGATTTTCTATACTTCTTAATATTATTATCTTGGTCAATTTCATCCAATTTTGGAGTCATACTCAGCTCAATCATCAAACTCTTTGCACATCTACTCTCTCAGTCCTACCCACCCATCTATAGATTATCTTCTGTTTCCATCAAATCCATTCCTCTTTAGAGTATGGCCTTCTTCACAATGTGGATAACCTGCCAGGGATTAAATCATTTAAAAACTGTATCTCTTTATCCTCAATTATCACTTACAATAGTGCCCCAATGACTAATGGAATTTGTGCCTTCCTTGATCACTCCAGGCTGAGATTTTGTTAGTGTCTTAGTTCATTTCACTTGCTGCAAAAAGCACCATGAATAAAATAACAAAGGAAAAAAAAAGGTTTATTTGGTTTGCAGGGTCCAGAAATCATCAGGGGACACCAAGGCAGGAACTTGAACTTAGCAACTGAAGCAAGAAGAAAAGCTCAGTTTATTGACTTGTTTCCCATGACTTGATTAGCCTACTTTCTTATGTAACACAGACCAATTTTACATGGTGAACACTTCCCCATTGACGCAGGAACTACCATATCAACTATTATCAAGAAAATGCCCTACAGACTTGACAGGTAAATTAATTAAAGTGTTTTCCCAATTGAGGTTAGTCTTTCCAAAAAAACCTCTATCTACTATGCTTTTGACAAAGAACTAACAATAATGATAGGGCTTAATCTTGCATAGGTCATATGAATTCTGTTGCAATTCCTGTGGGACAATAACTCTGTCCATCCCTTGTTGTGTTCAGAAAACATTGTTTCATTGATGTTATCAACTACCTTTGGCTCTAAAATTGTGCTTGCCCCATAATCTGTGAAGACACTTAAGCCTTAGTGGGAGAGCTATGATATATACATTCTAATGCTGAGTGAGAATACCAAACTTATATCGCTGCACAATGACAAATTGAGAGTTCCTGAGTTAATTAACATCCAAGGAGCTTCTCTGATGAGGGCTGAGAGATGCACTGATCTACAGGTGTAGCAATAAGTCATCAAGAAAAGTTTCAATTTTCAGTCCATTAAGGAGAACATTAGTACTGCCTTCCCTGCTGGACCTATCTGCCCACAGACAATATAAACTGCCATTCATTAGTTCTAGCTCATGGACAGGGCCTTAGGTTGAATAAGAAAGTAGTTGGTTTCTCCCATAATATTTACATCACTCTTGAATCAATGGGTATAACTCATCAAAACAGTAATTGCTGTACCTGGCAGGGTTCACAGAAGCATGGTATTGCTGACTACTTTTCTCCACCAGTACTGTGTGAGGCATCTTTAAGAAAGCAAAAACAGGGTTTTCCATGTGACTTCTACACTTCCTTTCTTATACCACCTGTGGACACATAGATGGCATACAAACTTCCAAAGCCAGTGTGATTTCTGCATGTTCTATGTGTCCAGAATATGGTGTATCCATCCATCAATATTGGAGAATTACCAGAACTATTGTTCTGTGATGCTTGGGGGTGGGGTGGATTGTCAAGCAGCTAGAAAAAAATTCTCCTTTGAAATATGCATGTGAACTTATTATACGATGCCCCAATAGCTGTTTCTGTACAGTTTTTCAAAAGACTCCTTTACATATTTCCTAGTCTACTTTCCCTAAAACATACACTGAAATTTAATGCTTCATGCTACATTATCACCCTTTAATCCTTTATAACACTATATTCTGTCTCTTATTTTTCAGTATGTCATGACTCTTACAAATTCCTGACATTTAAGATTACACACACACACACACACATATATATGTATATACACATATATACATATGTATATATACATCATACACATATATATGTATATATACATATATATGATGGATGAGGCTAATAACCCATATATAATTGTCAATTGACCCACATAACATAAATTACACAGTTGAAATCAGGGATCTGTGCTTGTCCTAGACAAATATAAGGTATCTGAGCAATAAATGACAAGTTACTCTTTCTTTTTTTCTTATTTCCACATATATGCCTTCTGAATACTGGTATATTCATTAGTAAACTACTGTGCAATGATAGCTTGTTTCTCATACATCCAAGTATATGTTATTTAACTGTGCCTCAGATTATCTTGCTGCAGGTCTGAATATCAATAAAGGTTTAGAACATACAATTCTTAGATTTATAAGCTGAGTTTTTACTTTTCATCCTTGAAAATCAAAACTATGTCCCTAGATTTCAGTTATACCTAGAGAAGAAATCAATGTGGTTGGATCTATTTTTTTTCTTTTTATTAGATATATTCTTATTTTACATTTAAAATGTTGTCTTCTCTCCTGGTCCACCCCGTGAAAATCACATAAGTCATCTCCCCTCCCCCTGTTCCCCAATCAAACCTCTCCTGCTTCCCTGTCTTGGTATTCCCCTGCACTGCAGCATAGAACCTTTCCAGAACCAAGGGCCTCTTCTCCGTTTGATGTGTAACAAGTCCATCTTCTGCTGCCTATGCATCTGGAGCTATGGGTAACTCTATGTGTACTCTTTGGTTGATGGTTTTGTCCCTGGGAGCTCAGGGAGTACTGGGTGACTCATATTGTTGTTCCTCCTATGGTGCTGCAAACCCCTTCAGCTCCTTGGGTCCTTTCTCTAGCTCCTCCATTGTGGACCCTGTGCTCAGTTCAATGGCTGGCTGAGAGTGTCCCGCTCATATCTAAGCTTATTGTATGCCCAGAATTACTTTTTAAAAAGCAGATTCATAGATACTGACATATGCTATTTCGGTTCTGGTAAGGATTCATGAGTGTATCAGAAAACAAGTCAGGATCTATCTGAAAAGAAATGGTTATTAGAATAACCCCAGGATTCAGGTGGGAAAGACCAGCTTCAGTTAATAAATTTGCCATATATAAATGTCCTGGGACAAACATGGGAAAAGTAGGAATGAAGCAAATTCCTGGGAAATTACAGAATCTAAATGACATGTTGCCAGTTTTCTGGAAGGAGTTTGTGTCAGCATGATTTTGCAAGAGTGAAATAGTACGAAAAGTAAGGAAAGTACTCCATAGAAATGCACATAATGAGTCCCTTGTTCTACCCTTGAGTGCCTCAATTCATATCTGACTACAAGATCAATACAGAACTTAGATTCTCCCAAAGGAAACATAAAAACTCTTTCCTAACTTCTGCTCACATACTTATTAAAATCTAACAAACTCCTAGATATCATCATTAAGCATCAGAAAATAAAAATGGAGATTTGCTCTGGGAATAAATGATTTTTTTCCTTCAGGAGGTATCCCGAAATCTTCAGGAAGACAAATGCACTGGCACCACAGATGACACAATAATAAACTCTCTGAAGGATGTCGTGTCCAGGTACTCTATTATGTTATTAGACTGGAAATCTTTTGGGTTACTTTCATAACATTGCATGGAGAACAAGAAATCATTCTGAATTTCCTTGCATTCTTTCTCATGCAAAGAGTGATACAGAGAATTTCCTCAATGGAACAGGCACTAAGATATATACTTCTACAGGAGCTGTGGTCTGGAGCTGGCTGTGAGCATTTTCGTCCTGACTGGCTCAGAAGATGAGATTCTTCCAACCATAGACTTCTGCTTCAAAATCTCTTCTCCCCTCTTCTGTGTACATTGTCTTCTGAAGCTAACATGAATCGTTCTTTCTTTTTGAACTCTGCAGCTTAAGTCAAAAAGGTTAATATTTTGTTTTCATAGCAAATAAATGCCTGTTTCTTGGATTAGCACTCAACAGAAAACAGCCTTTAATGTGACATTTGTATGTGGCATCTTGAATTTTATCTGGTGGATGGAGGCCCTTGTGTTCCTTTAGAAAATATGTGAAAAAGTAAAATGCAGAGTAAGCATCAACTTGCAAAGGATGTAATAGTGATGGTGTTAATAATTTTGGATGGGAGGTGGAGATGATGCAGGTAAGGCTATGGCATCTGATGTTTTAAAGCAAAAATTAAGATTTGAAAATTATGAATAAATAAAACATATTAGCAAGTGGGTTTTGTTTTCACATGGAGGAACATATGTAAACCTATATTCATCTGTGTGATCGGAACACAGATGGCTTTATCAGAAATATTTGGTATTTTGTTGTGTGATTGAGTAGTATGAAAAATTTCTCAAAGTCAACAACTTAATTTTCTACATCTGAATTCAGTTACACAACCTTATTGATTATTATGTGCAATCTTGCATGTTAATAACATAAACATTTTTAACATGTTACTATAGCAAAGTAATTGTATTAATTCTTTTAATGGTGTATTTTATTTTATTAAGCTATTTTATTGATTAATGTACATCCAATTTGCAACCTCCTTTCCATTCTAATTAGATTGAATTCTGATGAGGAAATCTGGTGATGGAATCTTCAAGTTTTATAGATTAAGTAATTGTATTGATTAAACTACATGTCATTTGCAGCTTATTCTCCCTCCTACTTGTATTGAAGTTTTATGATGGAATCACATACTCATACTAGTCACTTTCCTGTCTTAATTCACATGCAAAGCTCATGGTATGTTAAAGTGTATGTTATTACGTAGGTTACTGACCTACTTAACCAATAAAAATGTAGTTGCAATAGAAAGTTCATCTTGAAGTAGGAGTAACTCATTAAGTATAAAATTCTATTCTGAGTTACTATACATGCATTGTTCTGCAGGCAAATCTCCTGTAGTGTGATAGAATCAGGTCCCATTTATCAGGAGAAAAAATTGTCTTAAATCAATTGGCAAGCATGGAAAATAGAACCCAGTTCTGAGGACAGCAGTATCCCACTGAATCATTACCCAAAGATTGAGTAAAGCTCTCTCCATATATTCTCATGATAAATTCCTGAAAACCATGGAGGAAGTGGCTATTCAGATGCTCACACTTTGCTAGTTTGGGGTTCGGACTGTGGCCAATGTCCTTCTGTTTGTCTATAATTTCTCTCCAGTCTTGACTGGTTCTCAACTGAGGCCCAGGCAGGTGATTTTAAGCCACACGGCTGTGGCCAATGCCTTGATTCTCTTCCTCACTACATTTCCAAACAACATGATGGCTTTCGCTCCAAGAAATACTCCAATTTACTTCAAATGTAAATTAAATTTCTTCACTCAATTAGTGGCAAGACGCACTAACTTGTGTTCCACCTGTGTCTTGCGTATCCATCAGTTTGTCACTCTTGTTCCTGTAATAGAGGTAAACTTACACTAAGAGCAAGTGTCCCAAATTTGGTGAGGTTTTCTTGTTACAGTTGTTGGTTCTCCAATGTCTTAAATAACATCTACATTCCAATTAAGTTCACTGGACCACAGATAACAGACAATAACACTGATTCTAAAAACAAATAGTTTTGTTCTGCTTCTGGATTCAGTGTAGGCATTTTCTTCTTGAGGTTTGCCCATGATGCCACACTTATCAGTGGCATGGTCTGGACCCGTGTCTCCATGATATGTCTCCTCCATAGACATCGCCAGTGAATGCAGCACATGCTTACCCCTAACCAAGACTGCAGAGGCCAAGCTGAGACCAGAGCATCCCATACTATCCTGATGCAGGTGGTCACATTTGTTAGCTTTTATCTTCTAAATTTTATTTGTATATCTTTCACACCTTTTTTTTAAAAAATAGATTCTCATCTCTTCATGGTACATTTCAGTAAAGTTTTTGTTGCAGGCTTCCCCACTATCTCTCCCTTACTGTTATCTTCAGAGACCCAAAGGATCCTTGTTCTATGCTCTTCAAGTGTAGATCGCTAGAGTCCCTAAAATGCTAAACACAGAAGACTGCTTTACTAATAGATTAAATACTTTATTACATAAATGTGTGTTCAACATCTTTTCTTTGAACAAGGCATGGTGTTCACTGCTGTAATTTTAAAAGAGTAAGGCTATAATCATTTGTTGATGCGAAATGACTTTTGGTTGGAATCTGACTGACACAGTGAGTTATTCACTACCCTCTGTTTTTCCTGCATATAACTGCACTCTGCTGAAAGCTGACCTAAAACTGATGAAACCTATTTTTCCTAAACAATTTAATGTGTTATATAGTCCAAATCAAACAATTATACTCTGCTCCTTTCAACTTAATACTTTAAACCTTGGATAAAAACAGAATCCCTCTCTATATTTCCCCATCTGAGCAAAGGAGAATGTACTGTTATGACTAAATGTTTACAAAGAGGAAATCTTTATTAACTTTTCATATATTACAAGTTATTCCATTTTAGTTAGTAGATGTTTGCTTTGCTATCTTGGATTCTACTCAGGTGAGAGTCAAGTATTGAACAACATCCCTTCCTGTTTTATCAAGCAGTGCAAGCTGCTTATTATATCAAGAGTAAAGAGGAAAAGTGGTGGAAGCAGCTGTTCATCAGGAGTCTTAAGAGATTTAATGACTCAGGTTCAGGGGATCCAAACTGTACATCTTCTCCTGAAAGACCTTGAGAAATTCTTCACTCTGGGCCATGGTAAAATTGTTTTTCCAATGATCAGAAACACCTGCCAATCAGACAGGAGACAAGAGGTATCAGAACAATGTGGAAGAAAAGTCATCACTCTGTCTGTCAGTGACTTCCTCAGTCACGAAATTATTTTCTCAGATTATAGTCAAGCATCTAAACTTCTCTGCTGCCAGAGAATGTCCAAAGATACCAGAGCCTGCAAGATAAGTATCTGGAGTGTTTATAATTGTCATTATGATGAAACTCAAAATTTGACAAGGAGATAAGAATGGCTCAATTTGCATTTTTCTATATGCTAAACACCAGTTGAAACAGCATCATCTGTTAAAAATGCTGTCTTTTTTTTTTCCACTGGATGGTTTTAGCTCCTTTGTGAAATATCAAGTGACCATATGTGTGTGGGTTCATTTCTGGGTCTTCAGTTCTTTTTCATTGATCTTCCTACCTGTCTCTGTACCAATACCATACAATTTTTTATCACTGTTGCTCTATAATACAGCTTGAGGTCAGGAATGGTGAATCCCAAAGTCCTTTTATTGTTGAGAATAATTTTTGCAATCCTATGTTTTTGTTATTCCAGATAAATTTAGAAATTCCTCTAACTCTATGAAGAATTGACTTAGAATTTTGATGGGGATTGTATTGAATCTGTAGATTGCTTTTGGAATTTTTACTATATTAATCCTGCCAATCCATGGGCACGAGAAATCTTTCCATCTTTTCTTTTCTTTTTTTTTGGTTTTTCGAGACAGGGTTTCTCTATGTAGCCCTGGCTGTCCTGGAACTCACTTTGTAGACCAGGTTGGCCTCGAACTCAGAAATCCTCCTGCCTCTGCCTCCTAAGTGCTGGGATTAAAGGCGTGCGCCACCACGGCCCGGCTTCTTTCCACCTTTTGAGATCTTCTTTGATTTTTTTCTTCAGAGGCTTGAAGTACTTGTCATATAGATCTTTCACTTACTCGATTAGAACCACACCAAGATATGAATTTTCTTTCTTTCTTTCTTTCTTTCTTTCTTTCTTTCTTTCTTTCTTTCTTTCTTTCTTTCTTTCTTTCTTTCTTTCTTTCTTTCTTTCTTTCCCTGTTACTTTTTTCAAATAGATATTTTCTTTATTTACATTTCAAATATTATTTCTTTCCCGGTCCCCCACCCCTAAAATCCCCTATCCCATCCCCCTTCCTGCTGCCTCTGAGAAGGTGTTCCCCCACCCACCAACCCACCCACCTACTCCTGCCTCCACACCCTCATATTCTTTAAAGTCAGCTAAATTTGAATTGTGGCAGGGATTGGATTCATTTCCTATTTTTATTCTCAACACTTAAAATGTATTTCTGGGGATTGCAACCCCATAGGAAGAACAACATTATCAAATATCTGGACACCTCAGAGCTCCCAAGGACTAAACTACCAACCAAAGAGTGTTGGATGGGACCATGGTTCCAGCTATATTTACAGCACATGATTATCTTATCTGGAATCAGTGGAAGGTGAGGCCCTTGGTCTTATGGAGACTTGCTGCTCCAGTGAAGGGGGCTACTAGAGGGGTGAGGCAAGAGTGGGTGGGTGGGTTGAGGAACACCCTCCTAGAGGCAAAGGGGAGGTATGAATTTTCAACTGAGGAACATCGAATAGCCAAGGAGCTCCTAAAGAAATGGTCAACATCCTTAGTCATCAGGGAAATGCAAATCAAAACAACCCTGAGATTCCACCCCACACCAGACAGAATGGCTACAATAAAAACCTCAGGGGATAGCAGATGCTGGCCAGGATGTAGAGAAAGAGGAACACTCCTTCATTGCTGGTAAGATTGCAAACTGGTACAACCACTCTGGAAATCAGTTTAGTAGTTCCTCAGAAAATTGTACATAGTACTACCTGAGGACCCAGAATACCACTCCTGGGCATATACCCAGTGGATTCTCCAGAATTTAATAAAGGACACATGCTCTACTATGTTCATAGCAGCCTTATTTATAATAGCCAGAAGCTGGAAAGAACCTAGATGCCCTTCAACAGAAGAATGGACACAGAAAATGTGGTATATTTACACAATGGAGTACTACTCAGCTATTACAAATGATGAATCCATGAAATTGTTAGACAAATGGATGGAACTAGAAAATATCACCCTGAGTGACATAACCCAATCACTAAAGAACACACATGATATGCACTCACTATAAGTGGATATTACCCAAAAGCTCTGAATATCCAAGATACAATTCTCATACCACATAAGTTCAAGAGGAAGGAAGGCGAAAGTGTGGGTGCTTTGGTCCTTCTTAGAAGGGGAACAAAATATTCACAGGAGCAAATATGGAGGTAAAATATAGAGCAGAGACTGAAGGAAAGGCCATCCAGAGACTGTCCCACCTGGGGATTCATCCCATATACAGTTACCAAACCCAGACACTATTGTGTATGCTGAAAGGAGACTGATATGGCTGTCTCCGAGAGGCCCTGCCAGAGCCTTACAAACATTGGACTGAGTGCATGGTCCCCAATAGAGGAGTTAGAGAAAGGACTGAAGGAGTTGAAGGGGTTTGCAACCCCATAGGCAGAACAATATAAACCAACCAGAAACCCCCCCCCCCCATATCTCCCAGGGACTAAGCCATCAAACAGGAAGTACACATGGCTCCAGCTGCATGTGTAGCAGAGGATGACCTTGTCAGGCAACAATGGAGCTATGAAGGCTCAATAGCTGCCCCAGTATAGGGAATCAAGGTCAGGGAGGTGGGAGTGTGTGGGTGGAGGAACACCCTCATAGAAGTAGGGGGAGAGAAGATGAGATAGGGGATTTCCAGGAGATGACTGATGAAAGTGACATTTCTAGAGTTTTCTGTTTGCCTTGCAAGCACATCAATCAGAGTACACCTTCTCCATGAAAATGTTTATTCAATCCATAAAGTTGGGAAAATTTTTCACTTTTTAAATTTCTAGGTATTGGAAGTTTCATAAGTTTTGAGAGTCGTGAAAGTCTCATTCCTTTTCCATGAATGAGGAGGCCACCTTACCCCTACATTTAAAATTGTTACAATCTGCTTCTCCTCTACCCCTCCCTCCTTTGCTGCCTGTCCTGTTCATTCTGACATGGTAGACCTGTGCTAGGTCTGCCACGGGGGAAGACCCCATTTCCTGGTTCTTTCTAGAGATCCAGCAGCAGCGGGGCATTCAGTAAGAAATAGCCCCACCTCTGGAGGCCCAGAGCCACAGGAGGGCACCCACTACCCAGAAACCATCTAAACCCGCCTTCCCTCGGGATCACCACGCCCCTTCCTTGTCCTCTACCTCTCCCTTCTTTGCTGCCAGTCCTGTTTGTTCCGATGTGGTAGACCTGTGCTAGGTCTGCCACGGGGGAAGACCCCATTTCCCAGTGATTTCTAGAGATCCAGCAGCAGCCGGGCATTCGATCTCCAGCAGCAGCAGCAGCAGCAGCAGCAGCAGCAGCAGCAGCAGCAGCAGCAGCAGCAGGGAATTCCGAGATCCAGCAGCAGCGGAGCATAGTGCTGAGTCCCTCCAAAAAGAAAATGGAGAGAGCCTACATGAACAGCTTGACAGAGCACTTGAAAGCTCTACAACAAAAAGAAGCAATTACATCCTAGAGGAGTAGGCGGCAGGAAATAATCAAACTCAAGGCTGAAATCAACCAAATGGAAACAAAAAGAACTATATAAAGAATCAACAAAACCAGGAGATGGTTCTTTGAGAAAATCAACAAGATAGATAAACCATTAGCCAGACTAACCAGAAGGCAAAGAAGCACCAACCAAATTAATAAAATCATTAATGAAAAAGAAGACATAACAACAGAAACTGTGCAAATTCAGAAGATCATTAGATCCTACTAAAAGAGCTTATTCTCAACAAAGTTTGAAAATCAGGACGAAATGGACAACTTTCTTGATACATACCAGGTGCCAACGTTAAAACAGGATCAGATAAACCATGATCAGGTAGACTTCATCCCAGGGAGGCAGGGATGGCTCAATATACGGAAATCCATCAACCTAATCCAGAATATAAACAAACTCAAGGAGAAAAACCACATGGTCATTTCATTAGATGCGGAAAAAGCTTTTGACAAAATCCAGTATCCCTTTATGATAAAAGTCTTGGGGAGAGCGGGAATCCAAGGCCCATACCTAAACATAGTGAAAACAATATATTGCAAACCAGTAGCCAACATCAAATTAAACGGAGAGAAACTCGAAGCAATCCCACTAAAATCAGGAACCAGACAAGGCTGACCACTCTCTCCCTATCTATTCAATATAGTACTTGAAGTCCTAGCCAGAGCAATCAGACAACAAAAGGAGGTCAAAAGTATACAAATTGGAAAAGAAGAAATCAAAATATCACTGTTTGCAGATGATATGATCGTATACTTAAGCGACCCCAAAACTTCCACCAGAGAACTCCTAAAGCTGATAATCAACTTCAGCAAAGTGGCTAGATATAAAATTAACTCAAGCAAATCAGTATCCTTCCAAAGGATAAATAAGCTGAGAAGAAATTAGGGAAATGACACCCTTCACAATAGTCCCAAATAATATTTTGTACCTTGGTATGACCCTAACGAAGCAAGTGAAAGACCTGTATGACAAAAACTTCAAGCCTCTGAAGAAAGAAATCAAAGAAGATCTCAGAAGATGGAAAGATCTCCTATGTTCATGGATTGGCAGGATCAATATAGTAAAAATGGCCATCTTGCTGAAAGCAATCTACAGATTCAATGCAATTCCCATCAAAATCCCAAATCAATTCTTCATAGATCTAGAAAGAGCTATTCTCAAATTCATCTGGAATAACAAGGAACCCAAGATAGCAAAAACTCTTCTCCACAACAAAAGATCTCCTGGGGGAATCACCATCCCTGACCTCAAGCTCTAGTACAGAGCAATAGTGATAAAATCTGGTATTGGTATGGTGAAAGGCAGGAAGATCAATGGAATAGAATTGAAGACCCAGATATGAACCTAAACACCTATGACCACTTGATATTTGACAAAGGAGCTAAAAACATCCAGTGAAAAAAAGGCAGCATTTTTAACAAATGGTGCTGGATCAACTGGTGGTCAGCATGCAGAAAAATGCAAATCGACCCATTCTTATCTCCTTGTACAAAGCTCAAGTCCAAGTGGATCAAGGACCTCCACATAAAACCAGATACACTGAAGCTTATAGAGGAGAAAGTGGGGAAGAATCTTGAACACAAGGGCACCGGGGGAAATTTCCTGAACAGAACACAAATGGCTTATGCCCTAAGAACAAGAATCGACAAATGGGACCTCATGAAGCTGCAAAGCCTCTGTAAGGCAAGGGACATGGTCAGAAGGACAAAAAGGCAACCAACAAATTGGGAAAAGATCTTTACCAATCCTACATCTGATAGAGGGCTAATATCCAAGGTATACAAAGAACTCAAGAAGTTAGGCTCAAGAGAGTCAAATAACCCTATTAAAAAATAGGGTACTGGACTGGAGAGATGGCTCAGTGGTTAAGAGCACCATCTGCTCTTCCAGAGGTCCTGAGTTCAATTCCCAGCAACCACATGGTGGCTCACAACCATCCTTAAGGAGATCTAATGTCGTCTTCTGGGGTGTCTGAAGACAGCTACAGTGTACTTACATATAATAAATAAATAAACCTTTTAAAAAAATGCCTAGTTTTAGCCGGGCGGTGGTGGCACACGCCTTTAATCCCAGCACTTGGGAGGCAGAGACAGGAGGATTTCTGAGTTCGAGACTAGCCTGGTCTACAAAGTGGGTTCCAGGACAGCCAAGGCTACATACACAGAGAAACCCTGTCTCGAAAAACCGAAAAAAAAAGGGTACAGAGCTAAACAGGGAATTCTCAAGTGAGGAAACTTTAATGGCTCTAAAGCACCTAAAGAAATGAATTCACAAAATTCCTAGGCAAATGGTCAGAACTTGAAAATATCATCCTTAGTGAGGTAACCCAATCACAAAAGAACACACATGGTATGCAAGCACTGATAAGGGGATATTAACCCTGAATCTCGGAATACCCAAACACAATTCGCATATCAATAGATTTCCAAGAAGATGGAAGGAGAGAACCCTGGGCCTGGAAAGACTGGATGGATGTAGGGGAATGCCAGGACAGAGAAGCTAGAGGGTGTTGATTGGGGAAAAGAGGGAGGGAAGGGGGCTTATGGGACTTTCGGGGAGGGAGGAAATGGGAAAGGGGAAATGATTTTGAATGTAAATAAAAAAACTTAGAAAATAAAAAAAAAGAAATGTTCAGCATCCTTAGTAATCAGGAAAATGCAAATCAAAACAACACTGAGATTCCACCTCACACCGGTCAGAATGGCTAGGATGAAAAACTCAGGGGACAGCAGATGCTGGAGAGGATGTGGGGAAAGAGGAATACTTCTCCATTGTTGGTGGGATTGCAAGCTGGTAAAACCACTCTGGAAATCAGTTTGGTGATTCCTCAGAAAATTAGACGGACCTGAGGTCCCAGCTATACCACTCCTGGGTATATACCCAGAAGATGCTCCTACATGTAATATAGAACATGCTATGTTCTATGTCCCACTATGTTCATAGCTGCCTTATTCATAATAGCCAGATGCTGGAAAGAACCCAGATATCCTTGAACTGAGGAATGGATACAGAAACTGTGGTATATATACACAATGGAGTATTATTCAGCTATTAAAAACAATGAATTCATGAAATTCTTAGGCAAATGACACTAGAAAGTGTCATCCTGAGCAAGGTAATCCAATCACAAAACAATGCACATGGTTTGCACTCACTGATAAGTGGATGTTAGCCGAAAAGCTCAAAATCAACAAGTTACAATTCACAGACCACAGGAAGCTCAAGAAGGTGGAGGACTGAAGTCGAGGTGCTTGGGTTCCTCTGAGAAAGGGAATCATACACTTACAGGAGCAATAATGGAGGCAAAGTGTGGAGCAGGGACTGAAGTAAAGGACACCCAGAGACTGCCCTACCTGGGGATTCACCCTATAAACAGTCACCAAACCCCAACACTACTATGGATGACATGAAGCGCATATCAAAAGGAGCATGCTATGGTTGTCTAGGGGCCCTGCCAGAGCCTTATATATACAGAGGCAGATGCTAGTAGCCAACCATTGGTCTGGGAGTGGGGTCCCCAATGGAAGAGTTAGAGGGCGGTCCTGAGAAGCTGAATGGGTTTACAGCCCCACGGGAAGAACAACGTTGTTGACCACCCAGATGCCCCTGGACTCCCAGGGACTAAACTAGCAACCAAGCGGTACATATGGTTCCAGCCAAAAATGTGGCAGAGGAATGCCTTGTTGGGCGTCAGTGGGAGGAGTGGTCCTTGGTCAGGTGAAGGCTAAATAGATGCCCCAACAAGGAGAAATTGAGGGAGGGTGGTAGGAGTGGGTCAGGTGGAGGGTCATATACTTGGAGGCAGGGAGTGGGAGGAAGGGTTAGGGGGTTTTGGGGAGGGGGGGAAACCGGAAAAGGTTTTACCACTTGAAATGTAAATGAAAATTATATTCAATAACAAAATATATAAAAAAGTTACAATCTGAAGGATATAAATACACAAGTGAGATACAAAATCAGTGGACAAAAATCAAGACATTTCTACATACCTGTATTAACTATGTTGAAGACATGAAGTGATGAAAAAAATCCCTTTCAAATTATTCTTCAAAACGCCCAGGGGAACTGGAAAGTTGGTTTGCTCTATCAGAGGACTAATATTATAGACCCACGCCCTCACATCAGGCAGGTTACAAACACCTGTTACTTCAGCTTTAAAAGATCCAATGATTCCTTATGGCCACATGAGCTTCCACATACATATGTGTACAGACATTCCCAT
Organism: Tokudaia tokunoshimensis; assembly: GCA_036184795.1. NCBI lineage: Eukaryota > Metazoa > Chordata > Mammalia > Rodentia > Muridae > Tokudaia > Tokudaia tokunoshimensis. The sequence goes on along the minus strand of BTHU01000001.1, from coordinate 14,919,003 downwards.
GAACAAACACATAAATGATAGAAATCATTTTCAATGCCTATAAATACATAATAATGAAGATTATATAATTCTTCCATAAAAACTTCTAAAACATTAGCAAATTAAATTGAAGAAGATTCTAGAATATATAGATATACCTCCTGGTATTATGTGGGCAGAATTAATGTTATGAAAATCACTATAACTTCATAGTAGTCTCCCTCAAACTTCAATGACTTGCACATAAAAAAATCTAAAATTTTATGTTCCTACAGTTCATAGGTATAAAACATGCCCCAATTGAACTCAAACAAGGAGACAAAGAAACCACATTAGAAATTATGAAGTACCTAATTTCAAATACACTATAGCATGGCAATCTCACCTATAATTCAGACATAGAGGTTGATGGAGGAGAACCCAGGACCTAGAAATATACCTTGCTGTAAACATCTGGGTTTTCCTAAATGTATTTATTCAATTTTGTGTATTTAAAATGTATTTATTTATATTTATATATGTAAGTATTTTACCTATAGGTGTGTATATGTACCACATGCATTCTTGGTGCCTACAGGGTTGCGAAGAAGGTACCTGATCCACTGGAACTGGAGTTACACATGCTTGTAGACAACTATGTATGTACTTTGTGATAAACCTGGATCATCTGCAAGAATAATAAGTACTCTTAACCATGGAGCCATCATTCTAAACGCCTTTCTTTCTGACTTTAGACAATTAAAAGTTGTGTTGTAAATGGATAAAATGGAATGGGAGGATTAAATGAGTGAAGGGTGGACAGGATAAATAAGGAAATCTGGGGAGAGACAAGTAACTTCTGTAAAGTTATGTGGAAACCTACTAATCTAGAAGCTTCCTACTATATATATATATATAATTACAAAGGGAATTTGAGTAAAATTATCATACAAGGGGGAAGGATTCTAAAACAGAAATAGACACTTTAGGCTACCACATAAAACCCCAACACCAAAAATGGCTTACATCTTTTGAGTTGTTTACCAATAGGATTTTGTGTACACACATCAAAATTCTACAGCCAATACTACCCATTAAACTCCACAACTAGATAGCAAGATTCTATTGCTGAAGATACCTGTAGTGATTTGAATGAGAATGGCCCTGGTATGCTCACATACTTAAATGTTTAAGGAGTGTCACTACTTGCAAGGATTAGATGTGGCATTGTTTGATTGGATGTGGCCTTGTTGGTGGAAATTTGTAACTTAGAGTGGGCTTTTGGGTTTCCAAAAAGTGTTTCTCACTTCCTGCAACATATAGATCTATATGTAGAACTCTCAGCTACTCCTCTAACACTGTGTCTGCCTATATGTTGCCATGCCCCATGCCATGACAATGAACTAAATTCTGAAATTGTAATCAACCATGAATTAAATGTTCTCCTTTGTAAGAGTTGCCATGGTAATGTGTCTCCTCATCACAATATAACAGTGACCAAGACAATAGCACATAATTATATCATAAAACATGAAGATATATAGTTGATACTCAATCAGAAGCTTCATCTTTCTGGCTAGCATTCTTAGTAGTGGAAGGTCCTATATAAACTAGCAGAAGAGAAAAGTAATCATCAGTCTTATCCAGATACAAGTCTTGTGAGCTCTAATCATAACCTACCTGGCAAGACATACCCAATGGTGCAATAAAGGCAAAGGAGTTATTGGAGTAAACAAAGCACCTTTTATTATTTGACTTAAGCCCTTCTTGAGAAGATAGAATGCACATACTTCACGCTGTGAAAGAATCTAAGTAGTTCATGACCCTATAGGAGAAACTTCCAGTATTATTCTGCTAAAAAACAACATTAAAATTACTCCTAATGACTTATTGCCACACCCATAGATTAGAGTGTCACTCAACTCTCATTAAAGAAGTTTTATTTCATTGTAAATAGGAGTGAAGACTTAGATCCACAACTGGACAATGTACATAAAATAAGAGACTTTGAAATCCTCAAACTTAAATGGGATGTCTATATCACTCTTCTCCCTCAAGGCTCAGAGATATATGCAGAAGTAGGTAGAAGTATCTTAATAAATCAAGGTAATTGATAAATTCAAGGAAATAGCATTTTCCAAATGCAATAGATTTGATGCTCATATGAATGAATATGCAAAGATGATGGCAACATGCAAAAGACCTTCACACATTCAAATTAGATAAAAATCCCAGCATAGAGGAGTGAAGTAAGCATGAAATCCCATCCTTAAGCAAGAAGCTATTAATAATTGATAGCTGATGGGAGATGGGAATTCAGTTTTCTTCAATGGTGAGAGTGCATTTATAAACCACGTTCCAAGACTGGCCCCATTGTCAGTTGTAGTCAACCAAAACAAACTGGTTTCCATAGTTTTGAATTTTGAAAAGAAAGAAAGATGTTGGGTGAGTACAGAGGTGGGAAAGACCACACCTCAGAGGAGTTTGGAGGAAGAAATATACTATGATAAAACTACATTGTTTGAAATCCTCAAAGAATAAATAAAAGCATTAGTCAATGAAAAAGAATAAATACAAACGTTAATAAAATTCAAAGAAGGTCTGGATAAAAATGTGATAACTTTGGAGAGGGCAGAAATTAGTAGGTAAATTTCAAGAAAACACATACAAAGAAAAAGAAAGAAAGAAAGAAAAATAAAGAAGGAAGAAAGGAAGAAAGAAAGAAGGAAGGAAAGACATGGCCTTCTGTGCTCAATCTACAGTTTCACACCTCAATCTGCACACACACACAGATTAGAGTGTCACTCAACTCTCATCAAAGAAGTTTTATTTCATTGTAAATAGAAGTTAAGACTTAGATCCACAACTGGACAATGTGCATAAAATAAGAGACTTTAAAATCCTCAAACTTAAATGGGATGTACAATCAGATCTACAATGCTCTCCCTGGCCCATAGTTCTGCCTCCCTTCCAGGATGCTGAGTCCTTCATGGTCATGAAAGGTATGGTGTGACATGACCCCAACCCAGGACAGAGCCAGCAGGGTGTGGGCCTCTCCACAAGGGTTGATGGTTATCAAGAAATATTTTCCTTGCCAAGGTTATCAGGGAATGTCCTCTATGACTATGCCTAGGTTAATAAATCCTAGGAGGTGAGTGTGTCTATGTCTTTAGCAAAAATGATATCTGCCGTGACCTTCAGGACATCCCTTAAGGCTATAGGAAAACATGAGTTCAAAAATATGTGAACAGGATTCCTCCATTTTTCACAATATAAGGATGTAATATGAATTATATGAGGGGCTTCATGTACAAAAAAGAACTGAAGCAGCTGCACTGTGAACCAGCTTTCAGAAAGATACAAAGGCAGGCAGATTCCTGAGTTCAAGGTCATCCTGAGAGAGAGAGGGAATGTAGACCCAAGTGTGTGTGTGCAGTAATCTCAGTGCTGGATCCTACCCAGCTAGTTTATTTTCTCTGATAACAAAGGCAGGCAGATCTAGATGTTTTTGTTTGTTTGTTTGTTTGTTTTTTAACAATGTTAAGAAAAATGTGCTGCTGTCTTTCCTAGGAGTCAAAGGGCTAAGTTCACAAATGATTATTCATGGGATAATGAAAAGGGAATCGGGTGGATGATTGAATTGATATATAAGACTGGGCTTTGGACTGTTAGAGCTGAGTTCTCTGGATATTTTAGAAAGCTGTGTGAGCAGAACACAAGACTGTCAGCTTGTACCCCACAACTGAATTCAAGTCATTCTTTTTGTTGCTCCCAAACACCACTCTTCGGAACCTCTCTCCAAGCTGAAGCTGGTCCTTGGCAGCAGGAGTCCTGATGCAACACAGAACAATCAAGTGAGATACTCACTCCTCAATTTCCTGCCTGCTGGGCCCCATTAAGCCCAGAAGCTGTGAGGTCTGCCTCATCCTTCCATTCTTTCTGTGCTTCATCTTGCTGTCCACAGTCTACCTACAATTGAGAATGTGTACTTCACACCCTGTTCCACAGCTCTGCATGCCTCCTGGGAGACATGTTACCAACTGCGACAACCAGTCACAGAGACCTGCTACTACCAGGGACTACCAGGACAGGTAACACCAGAGAAAATAAGATGACTAAAGGCATGAGCTAAAATACTGGCACCGCCAGTAACCAGCTATTTTACTACAGCAAGCACTGGGTATCCTAACATACCAGAAGAGCAAGAAAACAACCTTACATCTCATCTTATGAAGAAGAGAGAGGTCTTTAATATTGAAATCGTAAATATCTTTTTAAAAGACTAGAAAATACAGTCAAACAGGTCTTTTAAGTGGAAACAAATAAATATAAAAGAATACAAGAAAATGCAGCTAGAGAGGTGAAGGAAATGAATAAAACTGTTCAAGACCTGAAAATGGAAGTAGAAGTAATAAATAAAACAAAAAGTAGGCAAACCTGGAGAAAGACAAACTAGAAAAGAGAACTACAAGCCACAAACATCACCGACAGAATACAAGAGATAGAAGACAGAATCTCAACCATAGGAGATAAAATAGAAGAGATTGCTATATTGACCAATGAAAATGCCAAATGAAAACTTTCTAATAGAAAACATTCAGGAAATTTGAGTCACTATGAAAAGACAAAACCTAAGAATAAATAAGATTAATAGAAGAAGATTCCCAGATCAAAGGCCCAGAAAATATTCTCAGCAAAATCATAGAACAAAACATCCCTAACCTAAAGAAAGTGATGACTATAAAAGTACAAGAAACAAAATAGTTTGGATAAGACAAGAAAATTCTGCCACCATATAATAATCAATACACTAAATGTAAATAACAAAGAAAAATGCTAAAATCTGAAAGAGAAAAAAAGGACAAGTAACATGTAAAGGCAGACCTGTTACAATTACAGCTGATTTCTCAATAGAGGCTCTAAAAGCCAGAGGGGCCTAGACATATGTCTTGCCAACTCTAAGTGACTATGGATATCAACCAGACTAGTATATTCAGAAAAGTATTCAATTACCATAGATAGAAAAGTGAAATTATTCCATGATAAAATGAATTTTTGCAATATCTAATCCAACTCTACAGAGGATACAAGGAAGAAAACTTTAACATAAGGAGGGTAACTATATGCAGGAAAACACAAGAATGTAATCATTTCACATCAAAACCAAAAGAAGAGAATCACATACACACAATATCACCTCCAACAACCAAATAGCAAGAAGTAACAATCATTAGTCATAATTGTCTCCTAACATCAATGGACATAATTCACCAATAAAAAAACCACAGGCTAACAGACTGGATATATAAATAGAATCCACTATTCTGCTAAACACAAGAAATGCATCTAAGCAACAAAGATAAACACTACCTCAGAGTAAAGGACTGGAAAAGTGTTTTCCAAGTAAACTGATCAAGGAAACAAGCTGATGTAGCTATTCTAATATCTAATAAATTAGAATTTCAACCAAAAATTATCAAAAGAGATGGAGGACATTTTCTAAAGGCAAAGGAAAAAATCCAGCAAGATGATGTCTCAGCTCACACACAGACACACACAGATACACACACACACACACACACACACACACACACACACTGTGGCTGAAATAAAAGTCCAATAACTTGATGCAAACAAATACACACATATATGCATACAGACCTACAGATAGACATATAAACACTCACATATAGAATGGTTCAAGAAAGCTCCAAGCATTTCACACATACATATATCCACAATTTGTGGATGGAACAAACTCCAACATACACCCAGACAAGCTTTACCTACATGCATACATAAACATAGATTTTGTTGGTGCATTTGCTCCCAGTGTGTTCTAAGATCAGGGAAGAGGATGGTTGTCCTTTCCAATGAGCAGCTCTTACTGTCTGTGATCCTTTGTTTTGTTCTTTCAGTTTGCAGTTGGTCCCTGTCAACCTGAACTATGTCATAGTGTGGGTCTACTGCTTTTGAAGGTGCTTTACTCTTCTTGTCCCAAATATTCAAAGTACCTTACTAGGTTGTATGACATATTTCTGACATTTTGCTTATTTTTTGAAGTATGAATTTGTAGTTGAAAAATTCTCTTGGGTCTGATTTTAAATGTTTTTTTAAAATTCATATTGCAAATTTGGTTCTATACAAATCATGAAATCATGGAGGGCCTGATGATAGAACAGGATCTGAAGGCCTGCTATTCTTTTGTGGAAAATTTCATCACTAGTTATAAGATGCTGACCACCCTGGGAGAAGTTTCAGTGGTGAAACTAGCCTTCCATATCCCCACATTGACCTCTGTGACTGTAAAAATTCTCCAAAACTGTGGTTCCATGAAGGAGATCCATTTATTTATAAATTTTGATGCCGGAGTCATGTAATAGCCAAATGCCTTACTAGTCTTTAACAGACAGCCTGTTTTCAATTCAGGTGAGCCTGGATGGAGACAATCTGCTTAAAATACAAGACAAAGAGTTAAGCAAAACACAATATTCAGTTGCAAATTAGCTTGTCTTTGGAAGGTCCCAGGAATTCAAATGTAAATGAGTAGCTCTTAAAACACAACTTGACTTAAAACAGCTTAACTTCCCATTGTGAAGGGAAATGGCTTTGAGAGTTAACAGAGACCTGTTACTTCTCAGAAAGAATGAAGACTATATTTGAAATTAACTCAGTTGGCTGATAATTATTATTAGCCATCTTCATAATTGGAATCTCCAATATTGGACTTATTACTAGACCACTTCATAATTGAGTAAACTGATCACATTAAAGGAAGGAGAAGAGTCTGTTCTCTGTCCCACAAGATCTAAAGCTTACAGCAAGACAGTATATTTAATCTGGGACATAGGCAAGTAAAGTCACCATTGTCAGGGCACTCAGTAAGTTCACAGGTCAGCATTATTTTTGGCATGTCACACTCATCACTATAGCAGCTAGAATGCTTCTGTAGCATTCTATGGAAAAACATAAACATGCCTTCTTAAACAATATGCACAGGGATACAATTTCCCTCCTTTTTGTTTTTTATTAGAAGATATTGTTTAAAAGTTACACAATATCTAGTCCTTGAGAATTATATCACATTAAATTGTTAAAATCATCTCAAATATTTGATGACTGTAATAAGTATCTAGTTCCATTATTTGTTTTAATCTTAATTGGAACACTAAGAATAGACAATAATATAGGCAATGACTATGTAAGCATAGAAAATAAACGTAGCATTTTTAGTTGCTTTTCTAGTTAGAGCAGTTGCAACTAGAAAGCCTGAAAATGTACCATTAGTCACATGCACATATTTTAATTTTCTAAAATCAGAAATGAGTACCATTCATTTGTAATAATTGATCAATTCCTCTAGAAGTAACACCATTATGTGGTACAGGAGAAGTTGAGGACACCAAGAACAAGCCTCTACAATTTATTGTGCACAGTTTCTAAAAATATAAAATTATTTTTAAGCCATTACTATTTCGATGATGTAAAGAATATGATTGTATGGCCAATTGTTCCTATGCAAGGCCTATAGTCTCCTGGGATACAAATCTCTTCTGCCCCAGGATGAGCTCTTAAATGTCCAGAGGACAGTCATCTGAAGGAACAGTATCTTCTCTTGACTTGAGTTGTATTTGCATAAATCATTGCAAAATTTAAGAATTAGCAATATCTAAAAAAGGAACAATTTCAAACAATTATAAGCCATGAGATATATATATTTATTGGCTATCAGTATATAAATTAAAGGCTTGATAACATTTTAAAAATAGTGGCTACAACACCCAGGTCAATTAATTATCTGTGTTGAAGCAGGGGGAAACTCAAAAAGAATAAACATGTAATCCAATTGCATGAGCTTCACTCCCACAGTAGATGCATTCTTTATAGGATGCATGTTAACAACTTGTCTTTTGGATAACAATTATCAATTTTTCCTAAAAGGCTTGCCATGTAGTAGACCAATTATCAATACTCTGCAATGACCAATTTGATTGCTGTTTGAAACAAGGAACAAATGTTTCATCAGGTTCTTAAGACATTTCTTTTAAAACACTTAACACACCAATATCTTTATCGGAGGATGTTAAAACTTTACTTGGAGATAGAAAAGGTGATTCTACATTAATGTTCCCTTTGCCAAGGAATCGCAGTGAATACATAATATAGAACCTTCTGTAAATGCTTTTACAATTATCAGGATCTCTAAAGCAAAACAAAACCTTTTAAATCTATAATAATTTTGTAGGTTAAATTTTAATATCTTCATAATTACTACATAGCCTCATTGATCTTTCATAGATCTTAAATTTGAACTATATTTTAAACCACACCTGGATAAATCTCTAGAGTAAATACCTTCTAATCTAAGCCTATTGTCTAAAGCCAGGCCCACACCCGCCTGTGTAGGACTTTAGCCTGCAGCCAGCCAATATGGTAATTTGAGGGCTCCCGTAAAGACTTTACTAAAATCGCACTAAAATCTCCTTTTTAATCTTGAGGGAAAAAAAATTTACCTTTACCACTGTATCTAATCAACTTGTGAAAAAGTAGCAACAGGCCTATACTGGCCACAGCTGTTTTTAAACTTTATCACTCTAGAAGTTATCTTTGAGAATCATGAGCCTTTAATTAGACTGAAAACTGCAGTTTTTAAACATAATTTTTAACTTTCTTCGTAATATTAGAAAATACCTACAACTTTGAAAAGTAAAACCCAATTTTAAACCATCTATTCCCTTTAAAATCAATGGTAAACACATTACTTGTACACTTTAAAGTTTGTCTGCCAGCTCTCATGTTTGAATGCATGACAGTGTAACTTATAATATCTCATTAAGAAAACATTATTTTAAATCTTATCTCTTATAAGACTAATCTCTTAGGATCAGATCCACATAAAACATTACGCCAATCTGGACGTATCTAGAGGCCTGTATTTCTTGGGTTGGGTCATGCCACGTGTTGCTTAAGATGGCTCCAATCCTGAATTACCAGTTTTAAACTAATTTTTTGTTACCGACATTACATCCTTTAAAAAACTTATGAGCCAATATTCTATAGTCAAAACAATTAAACATACTTATATCTTTAACATCAATTAGAAACAAGAATAAAGCAACTACGCAAGTCTTATAAATTGAAATCAAACACATTTTTTCTTTTCTCTAGCTGTAATTTTAAGAGAAAAAGCACTTTGGACCCAATAACCACAATTATATAGCTTTTTCTAGGATAAATAACCATAAACTGAGACTACATTAAGAGATGGACCACCAGCAGATGAAGTTTTTACCGTTTTTTCTTTTCAACATGAAACATAGAACAGCCATTCAAACAACAAGAAACAAATTGACACGTGGACATATTGGTGCACCAAGAACGAACAAAGGACATACACCAAGGGCATGTAAATCGAGGGAAGCGCGCTTTCTATTTCTCCTTGTGCCTAGGAAACTTTTAAAATCCATTTTCCTTCTGTCTTTCTCGTGTTTCTAAAATCTGCTTTTCTCTCTTTTTTTTTTTGTTTTTTTCACTTTTTATTTTATTTTATTTTATGCCCTAATTTTCTCTCGCCTGGAGTTCGGTTCTAAACCGCGGCCAACTAGCCTGACAAAATTCCCGGTTTCACATCACTGTCACCCCTAGTTGATCTCAGCGTCGGGCTACGCTGATTCACCTAGTATTGCCCTATCCCTTCTTTCTGCCCCTTGCAACCATAGCCTTGACTCTATGTTGCTTACGGGGCCCTGGATACTTAACCTTTATTTCTTCTTTTCCGTGGAGCTCCACCAACAGACAGTGTACTTCAGTAGTTCTCTCCTTTTCCACGCCACATGTTCGAGGCGCCATCTGGAGGAGACCCTGTGATCTTTGTTATGGCAACATCTCTCAGCCTGCCGGAGACCTGCTGAGAAGACTCTGCAGCTTTGGGAGGGAGGGTCACGCCCACAGCTGGAGATGGAGACTTGACTAGCAGGAAACTGTAGTGCCAGAGGGACTCTGACATCTGTCAGGTGAGAGGAGGTGTGGCTGGAATTCCTCAGCTCCGTGTAGGTGAAATGCAGGCAGCTGAATTATTTTGCCTAGAGGCATTACAGTGGCTCACTACACAAAACACCAAGAAGTACACCTCGGTCATGTGCATGTAAGCCAAGATTATGAAATCACTTAGCCATCCTAACATTATCAAGCTGTTTCATGTGGTCCAGAGAAGAAAGACCACCTACTTGTTGAAGGAGTATGCCTCATTGGGAGAGGTACTAGACTGCATCATCCAAGTGGGGTCTTTAGAGGAGAGCTAGACTCTAATGATGTTTGCCCAGATAGTACATGCAGTGGAGTACTGCCATGACCATCACACTGTCCATAGAGATACAAAGGTCAGCAACATTTTGACTAATGGCGGGGGGAAGCAAAGCTGTGTGACTTTGACCTGGCTGCTAAAGTGATTCCTGGGCAGAACCTGGCATATTTCTCTTGTATACTCACCAACCTTTCCCCAGAACTCTTGCAAGCAGAGGAATATGAGGTTCTCCCCATGGATATCTGGAGTTTAGGTGTTCTCCTGTTTCTCATGCTGGCTGGGAGCTTGCCTTTCTGAGATAGGTCATTTGTAGGTGTGAGGCAGCAGAGCATCATTGCAAACTTCAACATTCCTCATGTTTCCATTGATATTTTCAATGTCATCATAGAAAAACTTACTATCAATCCCGGTAGAAGGCCAACCATCTACCAAATCATGAGGTGCCCCATGATCAGGTACAGTGAGCTATGCTTACCACCTACTTCCACACAGATTTTCCCAGCCCCCAGCCCCCAGCCCCAGGATTGTGAGAGTCATTGGATATGAGCTTGACAGGAATATGTCGTCCTGCAGTTTCCAAGAGGAGTTCTCTGGATAATTGCAGACTCCCAAGAATGTAACCCTGACAGGCTCCTCTTCTGTGGATACCTTGCAGAATGAGACCCTCATGGAAGAAAAGAAACTCACCCAGGAAAAGGACATCATTCAGAAAGTTGCTGTCATTCAGGAAGATCCCATTACTGATGGCCAGCCTCAGGATGCAGGCTAAGCTTCCCCTCATACCTGGCAACACCACTTGAAGGGGGTTAGGAAGACAATCACGAACTGCTTCTGAATCCTGTGCTGCTTCCTGTCGCCACCAAAGAAAAGTCAAGTCTCTCATAATAACCTGGCACAGAGGAAAGATGATCTTGGAGTCATCCACAAGAGAAGATGACTGCAAGCCCTCTTTCATTTTATCCATACTCCCTCTTGTCCTTTGCAACAAAAGAGAGTGCCTACTTGTGCCACATTTAGGAACTTGCCAATATGTCACTTCAGAAAGAACAATTCAATAGATAACCCTGAATGATCATCGTATGATTGCTTATCCAGAAGTAGACAGCAGAGATGCTTATCAAAGAGGGAGAGGAGATTATGGGAGCATGGCCAAAGGAAGCAGAGAGTGATTGGGGAACTAGTGGGGAGTTATGGCCTTGTAGGTCCAGCCCAGTATGTCTTGTGTTTTTGAAGTCACTAAGAGCTTGTCTCCAATTTTTTTTTCACTTTTAAGTCTGTGAGTTATGGGTTGCGGGTCAACCTAACTGAGAATTAGACAGCCCCTAAGGGAAGCCAGGCCAGATGTCCAGGAGCCATTGTGGTCACAGGCCCCTCCTGCACAGGAAGACATGTGAACAGGAACACAGGACTATCCAGGTAAAATCCCAGGCAGGAATGCCTGGCTTTTTGCTGGGTCTTTCTCAGAGGAGTGGACTGAGGTGCAAAAGAGATTCAAAGCTGTATGTGGATCAGTAGCCCTGTGACTTCTCCTCCAGCATGGATAAACATCAGAGATTATTCTCTGAGACATGTCTGTCCTTTGCTCTCTGTTTTTTTTTTTGCAGGAAACACGGTCTTCTTCATGAGGTAGACTTCTCTAGGGAGAGAAGCCTGTCCCACCTGCCCAAAATGGGTTCCCAGGTTGAGAATGAGGCCTGCAAGTGTCTCTGTGGGACTCTTCTACAGAGCAACCTTCTACCAACCCTTTACTACCCCTCACTCATCCTCATCCACCTGCCAAAGCCAACACTGGTTACACTGCTTAAGTCCTCAGACCCAACTCAGAGCAAAGTTTAGGAAAACCACATTTGTAGAGTGACTCCAGGGACAGCTGGACCCTCTCTCTCCACCAATTCTGCCCTCTAGTTCCTCACATCCTGCTTCTCTATCCTTGTTCCTTCCAGGACACAGTTCACCTTGGCAACAGAATTCCAGACTCAGCACCATGTTCCACACTGCATGGGAATTATAGGTGTTGTAACCAGGGTCTACCTAGAGCACCTTATGATGGGCAGTAATCTGCTGTGCTGCTGTGGCCCTGGCTCTTGTCAGCTTCAGGTCTGTACCTAGAGTCTGCAATCAGCTGGGCACATCTCTAAGGTTGCTTCCATTTCTTTGAATATTTGCACATTGCTTGTTCTTGCCCAGGTAAGCAGTCTTGCTTGTCCTTTGAGATGGCTTCTAAGAAGCTTTCACTGTCCCTCTCACATTCACATTGGTCAGATGTCCTCTCCTGTGTTCTTTCTCCCTAGACTGTGGCAACATCAGTCAGAGCACAAGGCACATAGATGCCCAGGTACCTAACATGGATGGTCCCTCCAACTAAATGTCTCCCCTAATTGAACAGAAGACAAGGTTCCTGGCATAGTGATCCTGCTGAGATTTCTGCTGAGTTCAACAGTATGTCCCTACAGCAATTCTACTGCTGTGAAACACGTTCTTATTTATCATCTCCTCTGTCTACCGAGGAACACTAAGCATTTGTAGGACCAGTATCTCCCTCCAACACGCTAGTCTGAGAAGAGGGGGTTGTTCTACTCTGCAGCAGGAGGTGCACCGTAGGGACCTATGCTCCCCAATCCACAGAGCACAACTATGGGAAACTTTATTTCACGAGTTTTGTGCTGGCCTTAGCTACTGAAACAGGCTGAGCTACTCAGACAAAACCAAGGATGACTACTCAGAGACTCTGGCCAGACTGCCTTGGAGAGCAGGAATCACATCATCTTTCCTTGTCATCCATGGACTGAAACATGGAACCTCTGGTAATTCTGTGTCCCTGTCTTTTCTTGTACATGGCCAACTTCCAGGCACAAAGGCAGAACTACTCTTTCATAAACTGAACCCCTAGGGAATTATGCAACACTGAAAATGGCCTTAAGTTTCAAACACAAACATAAAATTTAAAATCACATTTGATAGAAAGAGTTTCAGGAAATTTAAAACCAGCAGACAGACAACCCTAACAGAAACAACAACAACAACAATCCTTTAATGTGTCACTCTTCATCGCAGACTAACTGAAGTATGATGAGGGAAAAAAACTTCCACCTACAACAAAAGACAGAAATTTGTTTTTATTCCCTGATAGATGTATTCAGATTTCTAAAGTATACTTCCATTTTATGTTCTAACATTTGGTTCTGTGTACTTTGGGTAGTAGGTATATTGTTGTTATGGTGGTTTTAGTGTTTAAATTGTCTCATCCATAGTTAAAATGGAATGGATCTCAGGGCATATCCCATACTGCCTTTTATTTCCTGTGTATCCTGCTGTCTCAGTTCCTCCTTAGGAGCACTGTAATGCTGTTAGCATTTGTGGTTTACTCCAGGTCTCATATGTCCCAACAGGCCACCTTGTAACCAACCTAATCTTCCTGTCTCAACATTGCGAATACAGATATATCTGTTTTGAGCCACTCTTCCCTGTCTAGTATCTAAAGATCAAGTCCACTGTACTCAAGAGTAAGTTCCAGGCTGAGTGGTATCTTATTGGGAAAAGGACATGCGCATTCTAAATATGTGAAACTATCAGATTTAGTGTCTGGGACTGGGGAGTTGGTGTATGATAAAGTGTCACAATGCAACCAAAGGACTCTGTGAAAATGAGAGACAGTGTACTTGTGTCTTCTTAGGGTTGGTATTCAAAAGAAGCAGATGTGGGAGTTTGATGGCCTGAGACCACTGACATACCCTGTCTCAAATATTAATGTGGAAAAGCATTTGACAAATATTCCTGGCCTATGTATTTGAGGACAAACAGACAGACAAACACACAAGAAGAAACACACGCACGCACAGAAACACACACACACACACACACACACACACACACACACACACACACACACCTCTGTCTGTGATCATGTACGCATCATGAACAAATGCAGTCGTTATTTATATCAGTATCTATAATTTTCTAATGCAGTTGTTACCTCTTCTTCCTCAGTACTGACTGGCTGAAGTTTATACTCATGTCGGGTTTTTTTTCTTTGCCAGTGAACATGGTTTTAATTCACTTGATCATCAGGTCTTTCATTTTTATAGGGAAATATTTATTTATTTTATTTATATGAGGATACTATAGGTTGTGAATCACAATGTGGTTGCTATGAATTGAACTCAAGATCTATGGAAGAGCTGTCAGTTCTCTAAACTGCTGAGCAATCTCTCCAACCCCCTATCAGGTCCTCCTACAGAGGAATCCTTCATTTTTCCTCTCCTCTTGTTTTGACTCCAGGTTCCTTCCTGTATGTAGTCCAGGTAGCCAAGTACTGGTTATCCTCCTTCCCTCTGCCATACAGAGGATACAGATTTGTACATTGTCTTAATTGTTTGTTTGTTTGTTCGTTTTTCTATATATGGAGCTGTAGATAACAGTTTTGAAATCTGGGTCTCCCCCTAACAAATTTAGGAATTACAGAATTTACCTACCAAACCTGGTTTACTTGGTTCTAGGGAAGAAACCCAGAGCATCCTGCATGCTGGGCAAGAGCAGTTCCACCTGGGGAGTCACTCTGTAGATCAGGATAGCCTGGGACTTTCTCTGTAGTTGAGGAAGACCTTGAATTCTTGATCCTACTTCCTCCACAATCCTTTTATGGACTAAGAGTTCTGCATCACTGATCCTGTGTTTTCATTCATTCTTCCTTCCTTCCTTTCTAGATGACTTCTTTTTCCTATTTCCAAGTACTTACATCCTGAGCTGTAGCTAGATTTCCATCTTCTGAAGCTTATGAGCTGTGAGCTGGTTGGAGGTAATGAAAGCAGTCTGTTCTAGTCCCATGCCATTTCAAGGAAACTTAGGTCAGCATACAGGAGTTTTCTGGACTATCTCTGTGTAGCCAGGTATGATTGCAGGTGTGTTCTGACTAGTAGCCCTGGAGCTGACCTCAGCTAATTTCTCTATGCATCACGATGGACAAAAGAGTAGGCACAAGCCACTACAAGCCTGAGCCCAATCATGCAGTTGAGAAAATTAGAAGATGGAACTTCATGTACACTATTTAAAGGATAAGTGCCCTCACCCATTGGGTGATCCTACTGGTCTCACATTTAGTAAGTTCTAGGGAGTTTGTTGATGTTAATTAAGACTAGATATTAGGCCTAGGTTCAAGGTGTATGCATGTCATCTTAGAGTTCTGGAGGCTTAGTAGACAGTAGACTAGCCTTAAATTCAGGACCAGTCTGGACTGTATAGAGAGCAGTAGTCTAGATTTGGTTTCAGTGTGCATTTTTAAAAACAAAGCAACAACAACAGGATTACTGTTATAGCTCAGTGTGTCTAGCATGCAGGAGTTCATGGGTTCTTGACCCATCTCACATCAAATAAGGTGGTTTGTGGCCAGAAACCCAAGATAGAGGGGTATAAGCAAGAGATCCAGACACTCAAGGTCATCCTCCACACAGAGTGTTTGAGGTCAGTCTAGATTTTGTAATACACTCTAAAAACAATCACAATCCCACCCCCAAATCTTAATGCCTAAATCGGAAAAAAAGACTTGTTGGTGCAAAAACCATATTCCCCATGAATCAGATGTTCCCTCTGTTACAGAGAAGACTAGGCATCCATATGTGCAGTTATTATTTCCTGTGACTCCTGTCTGGAGTTGTCCCCTGTGTACAGCACTGAGGAGCTGTGAAGTAAGTACTTCCTGTTTGCCCTGTGGGAGGCACTGAAGACCTGTGCATCCAATGCTCCCTGCTAGCCATTTTACAGGCAATGTGTAGCTGACAAGTCAGTGTCCTTTAAAGTCCCTTGGCAAGAAATGGGGAAGAAGTTAGGGAGGGCATGGGGATCCCAACATTTGCCAATAAGGAAGGCAGGAGACTGCTGGATTTGCAGTTAGTCACAAACAGATGTTTTGTTGTGCATTTGTGGTGGCTGCGTACTGGAAACGTGTCAGTAATAATGGTTTGCTGGGTCCACACTTCAACTCATACCATCAAGAGGTGAAGGTATTTTGCACTGGAACACTGATCTAACCTCATTTTGCCCTTCCATTTTTCTCATGCATACCATTATGAAAGAACAAAATACTTTTCATACATAGGCTGCCCTGGGAATGTCCCCAGAAGAAGAAACAGACACACTTCTGGTCCTACCCTTCCTGTCTTCAGTGAGAGTTGGTGGAGCTGGAAGTTGAGAGTATGACATTTATATCCTGGGTGAGATTCAGCAGCACATGACAGCTAGGTCAATGATTCTGTCTGTCCATACAGTGACTTCTTCCCTTGGGATATCTGAGTTTATTCTCCAGAATTCCAAGGGAAGAGCAAGCATGCTGGCTTCAGCTTATCACCTAGCACCTTGCAGTGGAGACAGATACATCTCCTTTTCTCTTTCTTTCTTTTTTCTTTTTTGTTTGTTTGTTTTTGAGACAGAGTTTCTCTATTTAGCCTTCAACTCACTTTGAATATCCAGCTGGCCAAGAACTCACTGAGATCCCTTTCTTATTCCTGCTGATTAAAGGCATGTGCCACCAACATCTAGCTAGACAGGTGCATTTAAACCTCCTCAATGGCCTTAAGAAAGCCTGTGTCCAAATATTAAGTTGTTCAGCATGTGAGAGTTGACATTTCAGACTGTGTAGACATATACCACACACAAATAATGGTGAGCATACAACTGCATGTTGGATACAACAGGATACAACTGTACAAGTAAAACTAGTGATAAAGTAGTCTGAACAGATCCTGATACAGTTGTATCCTGAGAGGCTCTGCCATAGCCTGACATATATAGAGATAGATGCACACATCCACCCAATGAACTGATCACAGGGTCCCCAATGGAGGAGTCAAATAAAGGAGTAAAGGAGATGAAGGGGTTTAGAACTCCATAGATAGAACAACAAAATCAACCAAGCAGAGCTCCCAGGGTCTAAACCACCAACCAAGGAGTACACATGGAAGAAGCCATGGCTCAGGCCAGATATGTAGCAGAGGATGTCCTTTTTGGGCATCAATGTGAGAAAAGGTCCTTGGTCCTGTGAAGGCTCTATGCCCCAGTGAAGGGGAATGCAAGGGTGGGGAGGCAGGAGTAGGTAGGTGGATTGGGGAACACCCTCATAAAAGCAGAAAGAGGGCTGTTGGGATAGGGGGTTTCTGGGAGGTGGAAATTGAGAAAGGGCATAACATTTGAAATGTAAATAAATAAAATATCCAATAAAATAAATAAATAAATCTGAAAAAAAAGAAGTCTAGAGTCAACTTATGCTCCATGTAGCCCTTCAGAAGACCTGACCTCCTTTCTTTAGGTGCATACTCTTGGATAAGATGGAGAAGATTCAGGCAAGGATATAATGCTGAGAACACCTGGGAGTTTCTTCTTCAAGAGATACTGGATGGCTGGCAGAGCCCAGCAGGCCTGACTTTGTGGAATCATATGACTACCGAGTAGTTTCAAATTGATTGGCTGCCAAAGTGATCAGAGCTTTGTTAGCACTGTGTGTCACCTGGATGTCTCACTTCCATGCAGCAAAGGAACAGGTACCTCAGAAGTCAAAACAGATGACTCTGCACTGGGGAGAAATAAAGGCTATCTGGATCAGTTTTAATATTAATTCTCCTCATTCCTTAATCATTGCAATATGTCTTCAATACTGGAAATAAAAGAAAATTGTTAAATGGGCTTTTTGCTATGTTGTTGTTGTGGACTTCATTTATATCATGCACCCCAATCCCACTTATCTCCTCCTCTCCTAATACCTGCCCTCCACACTGGCAACCTTCCACCGCAAAAGAGACATAAAAACTCATGGAAGCTGTAGCATGTCACAGTGTGTCCCTGTGGTCCACACTTCTTTGCTTTTAAGTGTTCATTATAATGACTTGCTTGTCTGGTGTGAAGCCTCTGACTTCTGCTTTGGGAACCTTACTGAAACTCCTCTTGGATATGCTGTTGTTGCCCTGAGACATGGAAACCTCTTAGTTTTAAATCTTTAGAACAAGCCCCTTCATGCATTCTAGCAGTTCATTTATGGGTAGATGTTGGGCTACACCAGTTAAAAGACCTGGATCAAGGATTGAGAGGTATCAAAGACAGTCAGTCTGTGGGTTCCACTGCTCTCATGCCTTTGAGGCCAGCTCACCTGCATCCAACACAACCAGTGCTATCTCTACACTGCAGCCCAGGTAACGTTCAGGGTCTGCCTTCCCAACTTCTGCAGCCAGGTAGGGACATGGCCAAGAATCCTGCTCATGAAACTGGGGCCAGGTTTCTTATCTGCCATAGATGGTAAGGGAAGTAAGGAGGATGTCTTTCCCCCTTTAATGCCTGTGCTCAGTAGACAAGAAGCAGATCTAGCTCATCTACAACCCCCACATTCAGAACAACTACAAAGTTGGCCATAGGCAATCTGAAGGCTGATGCAGCAGCAAAGGCCTCTGTTCTTAACCCTATGTTAACCCTGGCCCTTAGACTGTCTGATATGAAACCATCTACTCTACAAGAATACCTAAATATTCTAAGGAAGACATTGCTTACATCAAATAAAACTGCCTACGCTTCACATAACTTGAGATTGAAGACTCACTGATGATTGTAATTGATCCTGCCTGAGGACTTTGCTAATAAATTTCTCCAAAATATCCACCAGTCTACCCACCTGGGTACCAAAAATAAAACTTATTCCACATGCAGACTTCAAGATTATTAACCTAAAACCAATATTAGAACAAATTATGTCCAATAACTTCACCTGCAAACTTACCAGTGGGCACCACCAATGCAAAGAGGCTCCAAACAGAGAGGCACCAGGGCAGATGCCCATTGAGGAAAGGATATCATTGTACTAAAACCAGGTACATATGATGAATATATCTATTTGTTATTTTTTGTAGATACTTTTTCAGTGCTTTCCCCACTAAACATGAGATGGCACAAACTGTGGTCAGAAAGATACTAGAAGTTATCCATCCCAGGTATGGAATGCTCATGCCTTTGAGTTCTGATGATGGAACAGCCATTGCACCTCCAGTAATATAATAGAAGCTAAAGCTATAGAAGCAGATTGGAAATTGCATTGTGCTTTCAGACACCAAAGCTGTGGACATGGTATGATTATAACTCTAAAAAAGACCCTGACTAAATTAACCTTGCAGACTAGCAGGAACTGGGTAGTTTTCCTCCCCTTTACACTATATAGGGTCTAAAATACTCCTTATACTTTGGGATTAACCTCTTTTGACATTATGTATGGAAGACCTAGACTTATACTTCCTAACTTAAGAACTGAGGTGTTTAATGAATTCACTGTCAAATATGTTCTTGACCCTATGGAGACTTTTGTCCACAGGCAAAGGAAGCTTGGCTGTGGCTAGAAGCAGTCTAAAAGGGTGCACATCTACCTGTGCTGCAAAATTGCCAGCCTGGTGACTGGTTGTTCAAGAAGAGATATCAAAACCAATCCCTGAAGCCACACCGGAAAGGACCATACATAGTTTCACTGATTACTCTCACTGCTCTCAATGTTGACAGGACCTCTACTTGAATTCATCATACATGTTTCCCTGGCTGAACCACATCCCGACTCAGAGAACATCCCACCCAAGTGGCAGGTCCTCAAGGAAAAAGACAATCTTATAAAACTCAAGGTGCAATGCCTATAGTTTTTATAGACAAACATTTTAACTGCCAGTTCCTCCAACAACAATCTTCATAAGCATTAGAACTTGACTTGGGGCCTTAGTGATGCTTCCAAAGAAGATGTGATCGAATACCAGCACAAAATTGCACCCATAGGTATCTGGCTCCCAAATTTAACTTTTGACACATAGTCAATCAGTTGATTTTGCAAACTTGTAAGACATTACTCTTCTGTCTGCCCAGGGCCCAAACATTAGGACAAAACCTGGAGAAAAAATGTGAGTGCACTGACACTATTTCTGTGGTTCATGGGATTATATGAGCACTAGAGATATTTAGTGGGTAGCACCTATGAAGGACAATCTCACTCAGGTAAACTGAGCTAAAAACTCAGGAAAACAAAGGATTTTCCTGTGGGCAGGAGCGCTAAAAGACTCTTAATCCTATACTCATTCATTTCATCCATAGAGGGAAGGCCACTTCAGGATGGGAAATAGTATACTTGGGTTCTTAACATATATTGCATTTGGATAGTAACAAATCTAGGAGTACTTTTTAATCATCCATCTTGTCAAAGAACCATGGGTTTCCACTGTCCCAAGTTGGGGGAGGGGTGGCAAATCTAGTTGGTTGCTTCATCTAGAACCCCACCATCACTCACTCCAAATCCTGCTATTCCTATAAGGCTTACCCTGAACCCCAATGGCATTAAGCTTCCTGACATCCAGACAGAAAAGGATTTCCAGATTGATGAAGTTCTTAGGCCCTTTTGCTTATTAAAATCATCCTATGAAATACTAAATGTGTAAAAATGTTCCTAAATTGATTGAAAGTAAAATTATAGACATTGTTTGTTAAAACTGAAGATCCACATGGAAAATACTTCTGACAAAATTGAAGAAAAATACAGAGAAATGTTAAAATTGAAGATTATCATGGACAATTATACCAACAAAATGGTAGGCACAAAAACATTCCTAAATTAATATTTTCCTTGTAGATCTTCAATTTTATCAGAAAGTGTTTATAATTCCACTTTCAAAAACCATAGGAATATTTTTATGCCTACCATTTTATCTGTATAATTTTTCCATGAAATAATCTTAATGCATTTTTTAATATATTTCTTCAATTTTGTCAGAAATATTTTCCATGTAAATCTTCAATTTTATCAGAAAATGCTTACAATTTCACTTTCAATCAACTTAGAAATATTTTATGCCTACCATTTTATCTGTATAATTTTCCATGATAATCTTCAATTTCAATGTTTTTCCATATATTTTTTCAATTTTGTCAGAGTTATTTTCCATGTAAATCTTCAACTTTTGTCAGAAAATGTTTATAATTCTACTTTTAATCAACTTAGGAATATTTTAATTCCTACCAATTTATCTGTATAAATTTCTTCAATTTTCTCAGAGATATTTTCCATGTAAATCTTCAATTTTATCAGAAAATGTTTTTACTTCTACTTTCAATCAATTTAGGAAGATTTTTATGCCTACCATCTTATCTGTATAAGTTTTCATGAAATAGTCAGTTTTAATGTGTTTATCTATATATTTCTTGAGTTTTATCAGAAATATTTTCCTTGTAGATTTTCAGTTTTATCAGAAAATGTTTATAATTCCACTTTCAATCAACTTAGGAATATTTTTATGGCTACCATTTTATCTGTATAATTTTTCCATGAAATAGTCAATCTTAACATGTTTTTCTATATATTTCTTCAATTTTATCAGAGATATTTTCCATGTATATTTACACAATGGAATACTACTCAGCAATTTAAAACAATGAATTCATGAAATTCTTAGGCAAATGGGGAACAGGGGGAGGGAAGAGGGCTTATGGGACTTTCAGGGAGGGGGGAACCGGGAAAGGGGAAATCATTTGGAATGTAAATAAAGAATATAGAAAATAAAATAGAAAAAGAATGAAAAAAATACTAAATGTGACTCATAGGAGCTTACTTCTGATTGTTGCCTTTGTCTAAATGTTAAATCCCCTTATTATGATGGCATTGCTTATAATGCCTCAGTCACTGAATCTGTAGATGCAAGTAACTCTAGATGGCAACAAATAGGTCCTAGCTGAATTACTTTACAATTAGTTAAAGGACAATGGTTATGTATAGGCAAAAATGTACTCCAAAAATATCCTTGCCTTTGTACTCAGACTATTCTATGGGATTATCCAAAGGGTACTATTTAATCCCTCCAGAGTATGTCTAGTGGGCCTGCTCAACTGACCTGCCCCATGAATCCAGATGGTAGCACTTAATGCCTCCACTGACTTCTGTGATGTGGTTCATTCAGTTTACAGGGTGAGTTGCCAATTGGGAAAAGAGTTCTCAACCACCTTGTTGTGGGCCCTCATAAGAGATTTAAAAGAGAATCCATTGTAGACAGTTTTGTCCACCCTCCTGTGTGTCAGAATAGAAGAACTAAAGGAACACAAGTCACAGCCTTACTATTACAGGGCTCCCATCACTCTATCTTGCAAGAAACAATTGATGGTGACTTCCAATGACTAGAAAATTCAATGACAGCTCTAGAAAAATCAGTTTCCTCCATATCTGAAACAACTTTTCAAAATTGAAAGGACTTGTATCTACTCTTTCTGCAGCAATGACTATGTGTGGCCCTTGAGTAGAATATTGTGTATATGCAGACTATATAGGGTTGGTATGAAAACATGACCAAATTAAGGAAAAGATTACAGATGGCTACAGAAATCTGGAGGATAGTATCAAAGTCTATTCAGTGGGTATCCTAATTTACCAGCCTGATATACTCTTTAGCTGGCCCACATATTATACTGTCCCTGTCACTCATGTTGGGATTGCAGGTGTGGACACCATATTATGCTACCACTGAGTATTGGATTCAAAACTAAAGTCTATTGATCATGGTTTAAAATTAAGCTAATCATGTCTTGCCCACCTAACACTTCTTCCTGACGTTCTCATTATATTAAAAGATTAGTAACCATGCAGGTACCCAACTCTACCTACATCCAATCAGAGACCAGGTCAGACCTTCAGTAGCTTTAAACCTGACAAGCAAGTACAAGTTTGTTAGGTGCCAACCTCGACACAGGTTCATAACTCTCAAGTGGAAGCAGGGATATCTGGAAGGCACATAATAAAATTTTTCAGGTACAAGCTGGCAGGCAAATTTCAAATATTGATGTTCTGCTTTCTGTCTATTTCTGTCTTTCTGTCTCAGTCTCAGTCTCTGTCACTCTCTTTCTTGCTTTCTCTTGCTCTCTGTCCCTTGCTTTCTCTCTCATTTGCTCACTTGCTTTCAACTTGTGACTGCATGCATTCTTCATTTCTCCTGTGCACTTTTCTCGAACTCACACACTCCTACACACCTCTGTGCATTCTTCTTTCACACATATATACACACTCTTCACACACACACACACACACACACCTCACACATACCACATGCACTCTCTTTTTACTTCCACACACACTTCCACACTCTTTCCTCACACTCACCTTACAAACACCACTTGGCCACCTCATTCACACCTTACTCTCTTGCCTTTTTCTTGCCCGAGTCTTTTGTTGTTACTCCAAAAGCAAGTAGAAAAAAATGTTGTACAATCTAACAAATCAAATTCAAAATAATGACCACATTCCACAATGTATCAAGAATTACATTTGTTCCCCAAAGTTTCAGGCTTCCCCTATTCCCAGGCATGTGGCCAAAAAATTGCAAACTTTTCATTATTTAAACTTTAAATTTTAACTTATTATACTTCAGAGCTAAGAGATCTGAGGTCAGGCACATGCAGTTTCCTGTGAAGCTCTAATGATAAAAGACATGGCAAAGCTGCCAGCAGTGAACAGAAAGAATCAAGTTAACCTTTAACTCAGTAGTTCCTATAGCTTTCTACTTCTGCACATTGCACACAATGATTCTCCTAAAAGTCCCAGTGTTTTGACTTAGTTTTACTAGTATAACATTTTATGTATACTATATTTTCTTATCTATGCATTTCCAAAGGAGACCAGGAAACACTCTCAAATGTTGGGCAAAACTCATTTCATAACTTTAACAGTTTTATCTTTTCTCAGGGTTCCAATGTTGCCTCCGTTTCATTTTGATAATTTCTTCGAAATTTCTTTTTATTGTATATTTTATTTATTTACATTTCAAACATTATCCCCTTTCCCAGATAACCCTTTATAAACCCCCATACCTTCCCCCTTCCCACTGCTTATATGAAGGTGCTCCCCCACCCACTCCCACCACACTGCCTTGGCATTTCCCTACACTGGGGCACCAAGCCTTCACAGGACCAAGGACCTCTCCTCCAGAGGATGTCAGATAAAGCCATCCTCTGCTACATGTGCGGCTGGAGCCATGACTCCCCCCATGTGTCCTCTTTGGTTGGTGGTTTAGTCCCTGGGAGCTCTGGGGGTCTGGTTGGTTGACATTGTTGCTCTTCCTATGGGGCTGCAAACCCCTTCAGCTCCTTCAGTCCTCCCCTAACTCCTCCATTGTGTTTCCCAAGCTCAGTCCAATGGTTGGCTGCAAGCATGTGCATCTGTATCAGCAAGGATCTGTCTGAGACTCTCACGAGACATTCATATCAGCTTCCTGTCAGCAAGCAGTTCTTGATAGCAGCAATAGTGACTAGGTTTGGGGTTTGTATATGGGATGGATCCCAGGTGGGGCAGTCTCTGGATGGCCTTTTCTTCAGTCTCTGCTCTACACTTTGTCCCTGTATTTCCTTTAGACAGGTACAATTCTGGGTTAAAAATTTGGAGGTGAGTGGGTGGCCCTTTCCCCCAACCAGGAGGGCCTTACCTCACCTCTGGATATAGTCTCTACAGGTTCTCTCTCCCCTTTGTTGGTTCATGGGAGCCTCTTGCTTTCCTAGCATCTGGGACTTTCTGGTGGCTACCCTCCAGTAATCCATTCCCCATGGCTACACACCTCTGTTCAATTTCCTAACCCTCTATATTTCATCCCAGTCTCCTCCTATACCTGATTCTACCCCCCTGTTTCCCTTCTCCTTCCTTTCTTCCTCCCAAGCCCCTCCCTCCCTCTATCTCCGGTGAGTATTTTGTTCCTCTTTCTAAAAAGGACTGAATCATCTGCACTTTGGTATTCCCTTTTCTTGAGCGTCATATAGTCTATGAATTGTATCATGGGTATTCTGAACTTTGGGGCTAATATCCACTTAGCAATGAGTACATACCATGTGTATTCTTTTGTAACTGCGTTACCTCACTGAGAATGATAATTCTTAGTTCCATCCATTTGTCTGTGAATTTCATGAAGTCACTGTTTTTAAAAGCTGTGTAATATTCCATTGGGCATATGTACCATAATTTCTGTATCCATTCATCTGTTGAGGGACATCTCGGTTCTTCCAATCTACTTCAACCTTTCTTTGCAAATGAAGCAATCCAAAACTACTATTTTGCAGTTGTTACATTGTTTCCAAGATGAGAATACATAGCATGCACCTGGACCATTAGCGCTGTGCTGTGCCCTTATACCTCAAGTTTTGATTGTTTAAGAATCATTAAATCAAGGAACTTCTAGTTCTATAGAATTCATCAGAGCAGAAGGAGAAAGAATTAGGAAATTCAAATAGAATAGAATAATTATGCACACTAAGGCCATCTGAAAAGCAGTCATGCACTAGTGATGCCTATACATCTATTGTCCAGGGCTAAGGTCAGGAGAAATGGGAACAATTTTTTTTTATAAATGTGCTGCCTTGCAGGCTTCTGAGATTTCTCCACCTAGACCTGTGGCTGGTAGTTCCTTATTTTTGATGGTTATTCCCCTGGAGGGATATGTATACTGTTTTTCAGGGTCCAAGATTCAATCCATTTTTACATAGAGTTGCCTGAGGCCTTCTGGGATGTCTCCATCTAGGCCTGCTGAGGGCAGTCCCCTGGTATGTTATACCCAGCACCTGTCACAACCTGATTTTCTCCTTATTTCAATATCTTCTCTTAGGCCTCTGATAAATTCATCTGGCTGCAATTTGCTGGGATTACAAGGCTTCTCAAAACTCCTAGATGGTGGGCGCAGTTGGGTAAGTGCTTTCTGTAAAAGCATTAGGAACTGAGTACAAATCCCCTGTAAAAAGTTGAGCATAGGAAATTGGAGAGGTAAATAGATTCCTGTTAAGTGCATTTGCTGATTTTGCAGAGAACAGGGACTTGATTCCCAGTACCAGCATGGGAGCTGACAATCACTTTTGACTCCAGTTACAGGGGATATGATGTCCTTTCCTGGTCTCTGCAGGTACTGTGTGTATATGAGAGACATTCAGGCAAAACTTCTAACACACACACACACACACACACACACACACACACACACACACAAGACCAGTCACTTTCTAACAACCTTTGTCACATTTACTTGCATTTCTGGAAAATACTTCCTGCCTCCTAATGGAATTGTGAAGTCTCCCAAATTTTAATGTTGTTTAGGGTCAGCAAAATCATAGAATTCAAGGACTGGAAGTAGAACACTTTACTAACATTTGAAATGTCTTCTTGCCTGACTCCTCACCCACTCCTCTTGGACATTTTTGTGTTTTGAGATATTCCCTTGTAGCCCTTGCTGACCTCTAACTTGCTATGTAGCAAGGGCTGACTTTGAACTTCTGTTCCCACCTCTCAAGTGTTCTACCATACTCAGTTTTATCTCCTAGTGCACCTCTGGTGATAGGCTTGCTATCTGAACAAACAGATTTGCTGTTTTGGGAAAATGCTTGAACATTCTTCTGGAGCCTGAAATGAAAACTAGGCTGGCCCCTACTTGTCTTCAGGCTCTGGCATAGCTTCCCAGTTTCTCCTTGTTACCCAGGACAATTTTCAGAGAGCTCACTTAGCTCTGGGTCCTTCTGGAATTGATTCCCCTTCTGACTGTGGATTATATGTGATCACTGCTGTCTGAAAGAGCCTAGACTGAACTCAGAACAGGGGAGCTGGATGGTAGAACCAGAAATATTCTGGATGTGTGTATAAGGAAGGTGCTAGATAATTTGAGGAGACCCACCATACATCTCGAGATGTAAGTACCAAGCTTGAGACCTGGTAGTCTGCAAAGGACTGACCTATGCCCTTTGAAAATGAATTATGATTATGTAGCATGTTCTTCTTGTGGGACCTCTAACAATGATAATGGGACTGTCTTTGTCTCTTGCATGATTTAGGGACCATTTGCCTCATACTCGGTTGCATCATCCACCCTTAATAAAAAGGGAGGTGCCCAACCTTCGAGAAACTTAATAAGACATGTTTGTTTGGGGGCTGCCTTTTTTTTTTTTTCAGTTACATGGATTGGTTTTATTTTCCCCTATTGGGCAATGTTTTTCAAGAAGTCCTCGGAGAATTTAAGCTGAATTAATATTTGTCAATTCAGAGCCACATAATGGCAGTTTCAGCCCGTTACGAAAGCAAGTCTCATGGCACAGGAATGAGAAATCAATTTGTCACCAAAATTTCATTTGTTTATTACCCAAACAAATGGGAGAGCAGGGTTGGAGTGTGTCAGTGTGGTTAGTAGTGATTTTTTGGCTCGTGTTTTCCTGTAGTAATTGAAGTGTTGGATCAGAGATATTTCTAATTGTCAAAGCCAAATCCGTGGCTATGGCAATGAGACCCTTTTGAGCTTGCTGCTGTCGATCTCTGCATCGAAACACAGGGCTAGAGAAGGACTTCATGTTGAACCGTAAGTCAGTTTCTAATTCATGGCTGCACGGGTTTTTCTTTCCCCTTTTCTAGATTTTTTTTTAACCCTTTCTACTTTTCTTTTTATTAGATGATATCATTTCTATTGGAACTGACAAGGAGAAACGAGCACATTTCTGGATGCGGATTTTGGGTTGAAATATTACTAGACAAACTAAATATGGCATGCTAAAAAAAATCGGTAAATTTGGTTGATGTCTGTACTTTATCTTTTTTTTTTAATTTAATTTAATTTTATTTTTTTAATTTACATTCCAAATCACTTCCCCTTTCCCGTTTCCTCCCTCCCCGAAGGTCCCATAAGGGGGGCTGCCTTTTTAAATGGAAAATGAAGAGCAGATCTGGGGAAGAGTGGAGGTTTGGGGAGGGGTGGACTGGGAGGAAAAGAGGAAGAGGAAACTGTGGTCAGAATGTAATATATCAGAGAATTTTTAAAAGTGAAGAGGGCTAACTGTTGCTCTAGAATTGGAAAGAAACCATGTGAGTCCTACAAAGTTATGAAAATGTGAGTGAGTTATAAAAGGAATGTTAATGGTGAGATGAAAATATGATGTACAAGAAACACCATGAATGAAACAACCAGGGAAGAAAGGGTTTACTTGGTTTACAGGTTACATCAATCATCAGGGGATACCAAGGCAGGAAGTCAGGATATAAACCTGAGATCAGCAACTGAAGCAGGAAGAGAAGCTCAGCGTACTGGCTTGTACCTCCTGACTTGCTCAGCCTATTTTCTTATGCAACACCTACCACCTTCTTAGGGTGAACACTTCCCATTGCCATAGGAACTACCATATCAACTATTATCAAGAAAATTCCCTACAGACTTGACTACAGATAAACTGAGAAAATCGTTTTCCCAATTGAGGTTAGTCATTCCAGAAAACTCATAACTTTTATCCTTTTGACAAAGAACACTAATGGTTAGGTTTAATCTAGCACAAGTTTTGTGAATTCTCTTGCAGTCCCTGTGAGTTTATAACTCTATTCTTCCCCTGTTGTGTCAGGAAAACATTGTTCCATTGATGTTTTCAACTACCACTGGCTCTAAAATTCTGCTCACCCCATGTTCTATGAAGACACTTAAGGATTGGTGGGAGACTATGATATATCCATTCTAGGTCTGAGAGCATACGAAACTCATAACACTGACAATGACCAGTTGACAGTTCCTGTGTTAATTAATATGCAAGAAACTTCTCTGATGAGGGCTGAGAGATGCACTCATCTACAGGTGTAGCAATAAATCATCAAGAAATGTTTCAATTCTCCCTCTATTAAGAAGAACATTAGTATTAGGTTCCCTGCTAGGACCTGCCTACCAACAGACAATATAAATAGTGATATTTATGAGTTCTAGCTCATGGATAGGGCCTTAGGTCAAATAAGAAAGTAGTTGGTTTCTCCCATAATATATATGTCACTCTTTATTCAATAGGTATATCTCATCAAGCCAGTAATTGATGTACCTGGAAGGTTTTACAGAGCATGGTATTCTGACAACTTTTCTCCTCCAGTGCTGTATGTGGCACCTTTTAAGAAAGTTTTCCATGTGACTTTTTCATCTTCCTTCCTTATACTACTTATGAACATGTGGGTAGCATACAAGTCTTCAAAGTAATTGTCAGTTTGATTTCTCCATTCTGTGTGTCTAGTATATGGTGTCTTCAGTCAGCAAATTTTGGAGAATTACCAGCATTATTGGTAACAGCCTATGATGCTTTGGGGTGGGGTAGATAGTGCTTTGGGAGTTGATTGGCAATCAGCTATAAAAAGAAGTTATGTAATCCTGGAATTGAAGTTTAATTATTCAACATGAGATATCTACTTGGGAACTGCCCAACGAATATATTTCAATTTTATTAAAGCTCTTTTGAAATCTGCATGTGAACATATTACAGGATGCCCAAATAGCAGTATGTACAGTTTTTTAAAGGCACTTTAATGTTAGTTATTCCTCTTCACATTTCTTCCTTTATTTCTCTCCTACATTTATGCAAATTTAATGTTCCATCACCCTTTAGTCCTTTATAACACTGTATTCTATCTCCCATATTTCAACATGCCATGACTCTCAAAAATTCCTGACTTTTAAGGTTTTGCACATTATTAATATATATATGACTAATAACCCATATGAAATTGTCAATTTGTGAACATAAGTTTCACAGTTGAAATCATGGATGTGTGCTTGTTCTAGACAAATATAAGGTATCTGAGCAATTAAAGACAATTTATTCTTTCTTTTTCTAAATGTTGGTATTTTCTTTAGTAAAAATATTGTGCAATGATAGTTTGTTTCTCACACAATCAAGTATATATTCTGTGAATGTGCTTAAGGCAATCTTACTTCAGGTTTGAATATTGATAAAGGATTGGAACATACAGTTCTTATAGTTATAACCTGAGTTTTTACATTTCATCATTAAAAATCAAAACTAAGTCCATAGTTCTCTATTATACCTAGAGAAGATATAACAGTGGTTGGATCTATTTATTTCTTAATGATTGCTCAATCCATATCTTTGCTGGTATGTCCAGGATTCCTTCTTTACCAAGCACATTCTCTTGATAATAACAAAGTATATTAGGCCTCTGATAAGCATTTGTGAGTATATCAGAAAAAAGTCACAATCCACCTGAAAACAAGTGGATATGGGAAGAACCCCAGGATTCAAATGGGAAATACCAGCTTTAGTTAATAAATTTGTCAGAAGTTTGTGTCTTGAGATAAACATGGGGAAAGTTGAGATGAAGCAACTTTCTGGGCAATTACAGAATCTGAATGACATATTGCTGGTTTTCTGGAAGGATTTGGTGTAAGCATAATTTTCTAAGAGTGAAATAGTAGGGAAGAATATACTCAATAGAAATGCACATAACAAGTCCCTTGTTCTACACTTGAGTGCCCCAATTCACATCTCACTATAACATCAATTTAGAACTCAGATTTCCCCAAAGGGAACATGAGAACTCTTTCCTAACTTCTACTCAGGTACTCATTAATCTCTAACAAACTGCTAGACATCATCATTAAGCATCAGAATGTAAAAATGAAGATTTTCTCTGGGGACAAATAATTTTTCCTTCATCAGTGGTATCCCAAAGACACCAGACAGACAAATACACTGGCACCACAGATGACACAATAATAAACTCTCTGAAGGATGTCATGTCCAGATACCCTACTATTTTATGAGAGTGAAAACCTGGACTATTGTTTTACCTTCACACATCTGTATGGAGAATAAGAAGCCATTCAAAATTTTCTTGCATTCTTTCTGAGGCTAAGTGTGACAAAGAGAACTTCCTCAGTGAAACAGGCACTGCAATATATGCTTCTATAGGATCTGTTGTCTGGAGTTGATCTTTGGCCTGTGAGCATGCTCATCTTGACTGTGGCTCAGAAGGTGGTAATCTTCCAACCACAGTCTTCTATTTAAAATTCTCTTCTTCCTTCTTCAGTGTAAATTGTCTTCTGTAGACAACATGAATGATTATTTCTTTTTGAAATCTGCAGTTTTATTCAAATCGGTTAATATTTTGCTTTCATCTCAAGTAAGTATTTGAATTTTGGACTTGCACTCAGCAGAAAAAAAACCAAACAATGCGACATCTGTATGTGAGATGTTGAATTTTATCTAGTGAATGGAGGTCATTGTGTTCCTTTAGAAAACACATAAACAAGTAACATGCATACTAACCATCAGCTCACAAAGGATATAATATTGATTGTGTTAATAATTTTCAAGGGAAGCTGGAGATGACACTGCTAAGACTCTGGAACCTGAATTTTTAAAAGAAAAATTAAGATAGGGAAAACTATGGATAAATAAATAATTCTTTGGAACAAATCCAATCTGTGTTGTCAGGATATTAGCAGTTCAGTTCACACATATCAGCAGCACACCATTTCCACTCATCTGTTCCTCTCCTCACATCTCCCCTCAACCACTGCGACTGTCCCATGTAACAGAGGAAATAGAGTGTCACATTATGTCCCAAAGAACCACCCTTTGTCCATATTTTTTGCTTTTAAACATTAATTGCAATGATTCCTTGGTCTGGTATGAAGCCTCTGGCTTCTGCTGCTCTATCAATGCTGGAACCTCACTGAGACTCATTTCGGATATGCTGCTGTTGCCCTGAGTCATAAAGATACTGTAGTTTTAGAGACGTAGAACCAGCCACTTCATGTGCTCCAGCAGTTAAGTGATGGGCTAGAAGTTGAGCTAGAGCAATTGAGAGCCTTGAATCATGGCCTGAGAGGTATCAGAGATGGTCAGCATGCCAGATTCAATGCTCTCATGCCCTTGGGGCCACCCCACCTGCTACCCACAAAGCTAGTGCCAGCTCTATCCTGCTACCCAAGTGAGGTGCAGAGACTGATCTCCCAAGTGCTGCAGCTAATTAGGGACATGGTCAATTCTCCCACTCAGAATTCTGTAGCCAACTTTCTCATTTGCCATAAATGGTGAGGGAGGAGAGCAGAGTGTTTCTCCCTCTTACAAACCAGTGCCCAGCATACAAAATGCTGGTCTGGCTCACCTACAAACCCCACGTCCAAGGCAACTACCAAGGAGAATAGAGGCGATTAGAAGGCAGTTGGAGCAGCTAAGAATGCTACTCTTAAACCTATGCCAATCCTGGCCCTCAGAGTGACAGATCCTGGTTCACTAACTCTTCCAAAAGATCCTAAATGTTCTAAGGAGTACATTGCTTACATCAAAAGTAAACTGCCTGTAATTCACAAATCTTGATATTGGTGACTCACTGAAGATAGTAAATTGATCCTGACTGAGTACCTCCCTAAGAAATTGCTCCAAAATATACATCAAACTAACCACCTGGGTTCAAAAAAGAATCCTTATAGCAGATGCAGACATAAGATTATTCACCTAAAACCTTTAGTAGCACAAAGTGCCTATGAATGTTTCACCTGCAAACTTACCAATAGGGACCACCAAAACGAAGAAAGAAACTAAGGAGAGAGGAACAAGACAAGATACTCATTGGGAAATAGACTTCACTGAAATAAAACCAGGCAAAAATGCCTATAAGTATTTAATAGTATTTGCAATACTTTTTCAGTGCTTTGCCCACTAAAAATGGGATGTCACAAATAGTGGTCAAAATGACACTAGAAGTTATCCTTCCCAGGTATGATATGCCAGTGCTTTTGAGTTTTGCTAATGGAACATCCTTGACCAAATTATCATTGAGTATAGCATTGTTGAGCTTCCTTGTGTAGGTGTGTTTTCTATTGGTTTTTATTTTTTGGAACATAAGACCACCCTTAGATCGTGGTGATCTCATAGGGTGCATTGACTTATTCCCACATTCCTGTATCTGTTGAGGCTTGTTTTGTGACCAAATATATGGTCAGTTTTGGAGAAGATACTATGAGGTACTGAGAAGGTTTTTTTTTTTTTGCTTTAGGATGAAATGTTCTATAAATATCTGTTAGACCCATTTGGTTCATTACTACTGTTAGATTTACTGTGTCTCTGTTTATTTCCTTTTTCCATGATCTGTCCATTGCTGAGAGTATGGTGTTGAAGTCTCCCACTATTATTGTGTGGGGTGCAATGTGTACTTTGAGCTTAAGTAAAGTTTCTTTTATAAATGTGGGTACCCTTGCATTTGGAGCATAGATGTTCAAAACTTAGATTTCATCTTGGTAGATTTTTCCTTTGAACAGTATGAAGTGTCCCTCCTTATATTTTTTGACAACTTTTGGTTCAAAGTCAATTTTATCCAATAAAAGAATGGCTACTCCAGCTTGTTTCTTGGGACCATTTGTTGGAAAATTGTTTTCCAACCTTTGACTCTGAGGTAGTGACTGTCTTTGTCACTGAGGTGGGTTTCTTGTATGCAGCAAAATGATGTGTCCTGTTTACATATCCAATCTGTTAGTCTAAATCTTTTTATTGGGGAATTGAGTCCATTGATGTTTGATATTTTAAAAAAGTGATTGTTACTTCCTGTTTCTTTTGTTGTTAAAGGTGGAATTATGTCTGTGTGGCATTCTTCTTTTGAGTTTATTGAAACATTACCTTCATGCTTCTTCTAGGGTGTAGTTTCCCACCTTGTGCTGGTGTTTTCCACCCATTGTCCTTTGTAGAGCTAGGTTTGTTGAAAGATACTGTATAAATTTGTTTTTGTCATGGAATATCTTGTTATCTCCATCTATGGTAATTGAGAGTATTGCTGGGTATAGTAGCCTGGGCTGGCATTTATGTTTTCTTAGGGCCTGTATGACATCTTCCCAAGATCTTCTAGCTTTCATAGTTTCTGGTGAGAAGCCTGGAGTAATTCTAATAGGTCTACTTTTATATGTTACTTGACATTTTCCCCTTATGTCTTTTAATACTCTTTCTTTGTTTAGTGCATTTGGTGTTTTGATTATTATGTGACAGGAGGAATTTCTGTTCTGGTCCCGCCTATTTGGAGTTATATAGGCTTCTTGTATGCTCATGGGTATCTCTTTGTTTAGGTTAGGGAAGCTTTATTCTATAATTTTGTTGAAGAAATTTACTGACCCTTTAAATTGAGGGTCTTTGCTCTCTTCTATACCTATAACCCTTAGGTTCAGTTTTCTCCTTGTATCCTGGATTTCCTGTATGTTTTGGGTCGGAAGCCTTTCGCATTTTGCATTTTCTTTGACTGTTGTGTCCATCTCTTCTATGGTATATTCTGCACCTGAGATTCTCTCTCCTATCTCTTGCATTCTGTTGGTAATACTTTCATCTGTTATTCTTGACCACTCTCCTAGGTTTTCCATTTCTAAGTTTGTCTCCATTTGTGTTTTCTTTATTGTCTCTATTTCCACTTTTAGGTCTTAAATCAATTTATTCAATTCCTTCACCTGTTTACCTGTGTTTTCCTGTATTTCTTTCAGTGAGTTACTGATATTCTCCTTAAAGGACTCTATTATCTTCATGACATAGGATTTTAGGTCAGCTTCCTGATTTTCAAGTGTGTTGTATTCAGGGCATGCTGTGGTGGGAGAACTGGGATCTGATGAAGCCCACGTCTATTGGGGTCTGTTGCTTATGGTCTTGCACTTGCCTTTTGCCATCTAGAAATCCTTGGTGTTTGATGGTGTGGGTGATTGTCTGGAGTCTGCCTCTTTTGACCCTGGGTTGCTTCAGGTCTCATGATAGGCCTGCAGCTCTGGCTGTAGCAGACCACCTGAATGACCTTCCAATTGGGGGGGCTCTTCACAGGGGCAGAGAGGGTTCTGATCTGTTGCCCTGACTGCAGTAATTCTCCTGGGAGGCCTTCAGATTGTGGGGTCAACTGCTCTAAGTGAAGCGAATTCCTTAGGATGGATCAGGAAATGGTGTCTTCACTGGAGCAGATCAGCCAAGAGTCTGCCCCAGAAGAGAGGACCAGTTGGAGGAAAGGGCATATGGTATTGAAGAGGAATGGCATTTGAGAGGGTGGGGGTTTTGGTGGCTTATGGGTTGAGAGTCTGCTGAGCCCCCAGCAACATCCTGGAACTCCGGGAGTTTGGGTGGGTGGGCTTCTTACCAAATGCTCTGAGTGCAGTGGAATCTCTTGGATGGAGATTGGTTGGTGTCTTCACTGGAGCAAACCAACCAAGAATCTGCCCCAGCAGAAAGGACCAGGTGGCTGAAGGGGCAAAAGGGACAGAAGGGAAGTGGTATTTAGGAGGGCAGGGGTTTTGGTGGCTGGTAAGTTCCATGTCCACTGAGCACCCAGTAGCAACTCTGGGATTCTGAAGGTGGGGGTTGGGGTTCTTACCAACTGCTCTGAGTGCAGCAGGTTCTCTAGGATGGATCAGGAGATGGTGTCTTCACTGGAGCCAAGTAGCCAAGAGTCTGCCCCAGCAGAAAGGACTGGGCAGCAGGGTAATGGAACATCCATAATAGCTCAGGTAACATAGTGGAAGACCAAAACTGTAGAAGCAGATTGGAATTTGCCTTATGCTTACAGGCATCAAAGTTCAGGACAGGTAGAGAAGATAAGTAGAATTTTAAAAGAGACCCTTACTGAAATAATGATGGAGACTGGTGGGGAGTAGGTAGCACTCTTCCCCTTTAGCCTATATAGGTTCTGAAACACTCCTTATACTTTGAGATTAACCCCTTTTGAGATTATGTTTGGAAGATCTAGACCTATAATTCCTAACATAAGAGTTTGAGGGCTTAGTGAAATTGCTGACCAATATGTTCTTGATTCTCTGAAGCCTTTTGCCCAAATGCAAAAGAAGTTTGCCCTAGCCTAAAGGCAACAGAAAATGATGCTTGTCCATCTATACTACACAATTTCCAGTGCAGTAATTGCCTGTTCATTAAGAAAAATCAAAATCAATTCCCAGTCCCTCATTGGATGGACCATACAGAGTTTTGTTGAATATTCTGCTCACAAAGTAGTCAGGATCAGTACTTGGATTAATCCTTTATGCTCTCCTGGTCAACCCACACCCAGACTCAGAAAACTCAGACCCAAATGGAAGGTCCTCAAGGAAAAAGACAATCCTTTAAATTCAAGTTGCATTGCCTATACATTTTATGTTCTTACATTTAACCATTGACACTTGTTAAGTTGGGGATGAAGGGCCCAGCATAAAATTACAAAATCCATTTTGCTTTCAGACTCCATTTTATGATGAACTTGCCCTCTGAAAGAACTCAGATTGTTTCAGGAGCCATGTCAGTCTGGTAACAATCACAACCCCCTTGGGTAAATAGCTACTCCACTCCTAGCAGCAACCAATCAGTTCTCTTTTTTTGTTTTTTTGAGAAATTTTATACCATTCTTTTATTTTTTTATTTTTTTTCACATGAGTCTATTTTTTTAATTTGATATTTTCTTTTTTTTATATTTTTATTTACATTCAAAATCATTACCCCTTTCCCCTTTCCTCCCTCCCCGAAAGCCCCATAAGCCCCCTTCTCTCCCTCTTTTCCCCATTCAACCCCCTCTCGTTACTCTGTCCTGGCGTTCCCCTACATCCAGCCTTTCCAGGACCAGGGGTCTCTCCTTCCATCTTCTTGGAAATCTATTGATATGCGAATTGTGTCTAGGGTATTCCGAGATTCTGGGTTAATATCCCCTTATCAGTGACTGCATATCCTTAGTGAGGTAACCAATCAGTTCTTAAGGGAAAGTACCTAATGACTAATATAGATTGATTAACCTAGCAACCATTGTTCATATCCAGTTGAAATCATCACTAGCCAATAGAAGTTCTGCCCATGAAAGTCAATCAATCATATAACTGCATATTTGGAAGTCCCTCACCCTGCTACCATGATAAATATAAAAGGTATGTATGAGATCATGACCTTCCACACTTTCCTCTGTGCTGGAGAGTTTGGAGGGTCTGACCTGAAGCTTGAATAAAGACTCTTGGGTTTTGTATAGGAATTAGACTCCTGGTGGTCTCTGGTGGTCTGTGGAGACCTCACAATCTTGGCATAACACCATATACAATAATAGTAAATACTAAAAGTGTTAAAAGAAGGCCAGGAGACTGAGGCCTGACAGCATACCTGGCAACCTACACACACACACACACACACACACACACACACACACACACACACACACACCCTCTGAAAGCTTCTAGATTTGGAACTGACAGATGTGCAAGGTAGCAGCACAGTGGTAACTGTGCAGTTGAGACCCTAGCTTTCTAAATGAAAGGGGAAATTATTTCCAGGAATGCTCTGGGTATGTTTATGAGCAAATGACAAGTGTTAGTGTGTGTGTGTGTGTGTGTGTGTGTGTGTGTGTGTGTGTGTGTGTGTAAATATGAACATTTAGTTTCTTCCATCATCAAAATTGGACTTTCATCTCTGGGTTCCCTATTTCTTGCTCTTTCTCCATAATGATTTTCCTTACCTGTGCCAGTCTTTGATTCCTATCGGTTCTAATTTGGTTTCTAAAGCTAAATGTTCCAGGGAAAAGAGGTAATTCCCTCTTTCTCATGTTTTCCCTTATCTTTTTTGGGTTTCATGCAACTCTTAGGTTCACAGAAAATGGCTCTCTTGGTAAAGCATTTGCTGTTCAAAAATTAAGACCCATATCAGCTCTCTAGCAGTCTTCTAAAAAGCTGGGTGCAGTGGCAAAAATCTCTAATTCCAGGGGAGGAAAAGACAGGAAGATCCCTAGAATTCTCTGGTCAGCTAGTCTATCTGAACTGGCAAGGTTTAGATTCAGTGAAAGTCCCTGTCTCAAAAAAATAAAATTGAAAGGAATAGGAGGTTGACCTCTGACCTATGTATGTATGTATCTATGTATATGTCTGTGTTTGTACTGGCATACAAACACATATATAGATACATACATAGACACATAGATACATACATACATTCACGCATATATATTTATATACACACATATATAAGTATATTTATATATGTGTGTGTATGTGTGTGTATTGTGTGTTTGTCAGTATATATATATATATATATATATATATACACATTTATGTGTATATCTGTAAATTTATACGTGGGAATGTACATATATATGCGCATATCATAAACCACACACATTACACATACACACAAAAATACACACACACACAAACACAAACACACACACACACACACACACACACACACACACACACACAAGAAACAGCCCATTTTCTTCTAAAACAAAATGCTTCTGTCCTGCCCTTTGCATGGGGTTCACTCTGGTAGCCATTTACCTACTTACTTTTTATCAAACTTCAGCAAATGGCTGTGCTGGCCTGGGTCTAGTTAAAGGTCATGAAATATAGATTCTTCAGGCTGAGTTTGGAAAATACCAATCCTTGATGCCAATCCTGCCTGAGCCAGACAGTCCTGAGCAGCCAGAGTGTGGGCCAGAGACTTCTGAAGGACTTGGGGCAAGCTTTGTTTATGGAAGGAAATGGGAGCCTCTCTTTTACTTTTCTTTAGGGGAAAGAGACTAGGTATACAGGAAAATTTAGACAGCTTTCAGGTTTCTTAGCTGAGTTATAACAGAATCACTCGGTCCTATGTGGCAGGTTCTATCATGTGGGTTACCTTATACAAGAGAGGAATATTTCCTCTCCCCTCATCACTAAAATTAAAATTCAGTAAAAATTAGTTCAGCCTCCTGATTCCATCTAGGAATATTTGTTCTGAAGGTGCTGTTTCCTAAGGGGCAAAAGAGATAAAGGTGAGAATATCTGGGAAGGAAGTTGACTGAAACGTCGTAGGACATCCTCTAAGATGTCTGAAAGTTGCCCAGCACATGCCCCTACCTCCCAACTACAGAATGAAGATCTATAAATAGAGTAAGGGTGATTCCACTTCCTCTCTTCAACTTCTCCCTTATTTAACCCCTCTGTCCACCTTTCCCCAAAGGAAGGCTTGGAGCAATTTTCCACCTAATTCTCCAGCATGTTTCTTCTATAACAAAATTGTAGAAGAAAACTTACCTGACCCAAGAAAAAGATACACAGAAACATACATGAAGCCTACAGGACTACAAAATAAATTGGACCAGAAAAGAAATTCCTCCCATCATATAATAATCAAAACACCAAATACAAAAAAAAAAAAAACAAAGAAAAATACTAAAAGCAGTCAGAGAAAAAGGTCAAGTAACATATAAAGGGATACCTATCAGAATTACACCACACTTCTCACCAGAGATTTTGAAAGCTAGAACATCCTGGGCAGATGTCATACAGACCCTAAGAGAACACAAATGCCAGCACAGGCTACTATACCCAGCAAAACTCTCAATTACCATAGATGGAGAAAGTGAGATATTCCATGAAAAAATGAATTCTCATGATATCTTTCCACAAATTCAGCACATCAATGGTTAATAGATGGAAAACTCCAACACAAAGAGGGAAACTACACATTAGAGGAAGCAAGAAAGTAATCTTCTATCTTTTTGTGGGTTTTTTTGAGACAGGATTTTTCTGTATGGCCCTGGCTGAGGCTGTCCTCGAACTCACTCTGTAGACCAGGCTTGCCTCAAACTCAGAAATCCGCCTATCTGTGCCTCCCAAATGCTGGGATTAAAGGCATGTAACACCACTGCCTGGCAAAAGTAATCTTCTATTAACAAACCAATAAGAAGATAGCCAAATAAATGTAAGTCTAACTGTAACAATAATAATACCAGGAAGAAACAATCACTTTTCTTTAATATTTCTTAATATCAATGGACTCAATTCCCCAAGAAAAAGACAGACTAACAGACTGGAAATGTAAACAGGACCCAACATTTTGCTGCATACAAGAAACTCACCTCAGTGACAAAGACAGACACTACCTCACAGTAAAAGGCTGGAAAGCAATTTTCCAAGGAAATGGTCTGAAGAAACAAGCTGGAGTACACATTCTAATATCAAATAAAATTGACTTTCATCCTAAAATTATCAAAAAGATAAGGAAGATCACTTCATATTCATCAAAGGAAATATCTGCCAAGAAGAATTCTCAATTCTGATCATCTATGCTCCAAATGCAAGGGCACCACATTCATAAAGTTGCCAGTGTGGAGGGCAGGTATTAGTAGAGGAAGAGATGAATGGAATTGGGGTGTGTGGTATTAATAAAGACAACAACAACATAGAATAAATTCCATTTAACAATTTCCAACATAGAAGACATATTTAAATAATTAAGTAATGAAGGTGGTTAATGTTAAAAATGATCCAGGTGGCCTTCATTTCTCCACATCTGCCTTGGATTCTGAGAGGTGCCTGTTCCTATGCTGCATGGAAGTGAGACCTCCAGTTGGCCCCCAGGGCTGAGATAGGTGGGATCACATTGAGAGTCCACCAATTTACATGTTCTCAGGAGTCATCACAGTCCCCAAAAATATGGTCTACTGGGCTCTGCCAGCCATCCAGCATTCACTGAAGAACACTTTGGGGTTCTTAGCATTATCACTCTACATGATTCTTCCCATAAGCATGTACCTGCAGAAAGGAGTTTAGGCCTTCTGAAGTGCATTGTGCAGCTTAAGTTGACTATGGTCTTCTTTATCACTATTTTTTAGAGTGTGTGCACATACACTCACCCATAGTATGTTTAACTTGAATATTTGTACATGTGTGTCCTGTGTACATGCAATTGTATTCTCAACATTACGTGTGTGGTCTGTATCTACCCAGGGAATTCAGCCTAAAATGTCAATTCACACATGCTGAACAAGTTGACATTTGGACACAGGCCATCAAGGAGGTTTGAATGCATCTCTCTAGCTAGATGTGGGTGGCACATGCCTAAAATCAGTAGGGGTAAAAGGGAGATCTCAGTGAGTTCTGGGCCAGCTGGGTCTATGAAAGTAAGTTCTAGGATAGTCAGTGCTATGTAGAGAAATCATATCTCACCCCCCCCAAAAAAGAAAAACAAACAAATATAAAAGGAGGTTTACCTATCTCCATCTCAATGTGCAGGGTAACAAACTGCAGACAACATGCTAGCTCTTCCCCTTGCATTCTGGAAAATAAACTCAAATCTCCCATGGGAAGCCGTCACTGTATGGACAGAATCATCAACCCAACTATCTTGTGCTGGTAAATCTCACCCAGGCTGTAGAAGTCACTTTCTTGAGTTTCAGCACAGCCAACTCTCATTATAGACTGGAGGGCCAGGAACAGCAGTGTGTCTATGCAACTTCTTTAGGTGCCATTCCTGGGGTAGCCCATGTAAATAAGGTAAATTGATCCTTTATTATGGTATGCATAAGAAAAAGACAGGACAAAATCATGTTAGATTGGTGTACCAATGCAAGCTCCCTTCAGTCATTGATGATAAGGGTTGAAGCAAAGTTTAACCCAAAATCTACACCATTGGTACAGAACTAAAGAGGGAATTCTCAACTGAGGAAACTTGAATGGCTCTAAAGCACCTAAAGAAATGTTCAGCATCCTTAGTTATCAGGAAAATGCAAATCAAATCAACACTGAGATTCCACCTCACACCAGTCAGAATGGCTAAGATCAAAAACTCAGGACACAGCAGGTGTTGGCAAGGATGTGGAGAAAGAGGAACACTCCTTCACTGCTGGAGGGATTGCAAGCTGGTTCATCCACTCTGGAAAGCAGTCTGGTGGTTCCTCAGAAAACTGGGCATGACACTCCCGGAGGATCCAGCTATACCACTCCTGGGCATATACCCAGAGGCTTTACCTGCATGCAATAAGGACACATGCTCCACTATGTTCATAGCAGTCTTATTTATAATAGCCAGAAGCTGGAAAGAACCCAGATGTCCCTCAATGGAGGAATGGATTCAGAAGATGTGGTTTATTTACACAATGGAATACTACTCTGCAATTAAAAACAATGAATTCACAAAATTCCTGGGCAAATGGTCAGAACTGGAAAATATCATCCTTAGTGAGGTAACCCAATCACAAAAGAACACACATGGTATGCAGTCACTGATAAGGGGATATTAACCCAGAATCTCGGAATACCCTAGACACAATTCACATATCAATAGATTTCCAAGAAGATGGAAGGAGAGACCCCTGGTCCTGGAAAGACTGGATGTAGGGGAATGCCAAGACAGAGAAGTGAGAGGGTGTTGAATGGGGAACAGAGGGAGGAAAGGGGGCTTATGGGACTTTCGGGGATGGAGGAAACCGGAAAGGGAAAATCATTTGGAATGTAAATAAAAAAACATTCAATTGCAAAATTGCAAACTGGTAAAATTATTCTGGAAATCCGTTTTGCAGTTCCTTAGAAAATTAGACATAGTACTACCTGAGGACCCAGATATACCACTTCTAGGCATATACCCAGAAGATGCTCCTACATGTAATAAGGACACTTACTCCACTATGTTCATAGCTGCCCTATTCATAATAGCCAGAAGCTGAAAAGAACCCAGATGTCCTTCAACTGAGGA
The DNA here is from genome assembly GCA_036184795.1 of Tokudaia tokunoshimensis. Taxonomy (NCBI): domain Eukaryota; kingdom Metazoa; phylum Chordata; class Mammalia; order Rodentia; family Muridae; genus Tokudaia; species Tokudaia tokunoshimensis. Next base: position 14,876,501 of record BTHU01000001.1, on the reverse strand, counting down.
ATGGATACAGAAACTGTTGCATATATACATACAATGGAGTACTATTCAGCTATTAAAAACAATGAATTCATGAAATTCTTAGGCAAATGGATGGAACTAGAAAGTCTCATCCTGAGTGAGGTAATCCAATCACAAAAGAACGCACATGGTATGCACTCACTGATAAGCAGATGTTAGCCCAAAAGCTCAAAATAAACAAGTTACAATTCACAGACCACAGGAAGCTCAAGAAGGTGGAGGACTGAAGTCGAGGTGCTTGGGTTCCTCTGAGAAAGGGAAACATACGCTTACAGGAACAATAATGGAGGCAAAGTGTGGAGCAGGGACTGAAGTGAAGGCCACCCAGAGACTGCTCTACCAGGGGATTCACCCTATAAACAGTCACCAAACCCCAACTCTACTATGGATGACAAGAAGCGCATACCAAAAGGAACATGCCATGGTTTTCTTCGGAGGAGCCTGCCAGAGCCTTACACATACAGAGGAAGATGTTAGCAGCCAACCATTGGACTGGGCATGGGGTCCCCAATGGAAGATTTGGAGGACAGTCCAGAGGAGTTGAAGGGGTTTACAACCCCATGGGAAGAACAACGATGTTGGCCACCCAGATGCCCCAGGACTCCCAGGGACTAAACCATCAACCAAGGGGTACACATGGTTCCAGCCAAAAATGTGGCAGAGGAATGCCTTGTCGGGCATTGGTGGAAGGAGTGGTCCTTGGTCAGGTGAAGGTTCAGTAGATGCCCCAACAAGGGGAAATCAAGGGGGGGGGGTGAGGTGGGAGTGGGTCGGGTGAAGGGGCATATATTTGGAGGCAGGGAGTAGGAGGAGGGGTTGGGGTGTTTTGGGGGAGGAGGAAACTGGGAAAGGTTTTACTTCTTGAAAATTAAATTTAATAAAACAAACAAACAAACAAAAAACCCTGCTTCACTCCCCAGTTAAAAATACCAGAGGTGGTTGTACAGATGTCTCAGCAGTCAGAACCTCTCCTTCAGGGTTGGAGAGATGACTCAATAGATAAGATCACTGTCTGCTCTTCCAGAGGACCTAGGTTCAATTTCCAGCACTTTCATAGTAGCTCACTGGAACTCTAGTTACATGGGATCTGACACCCCATATAACATATGTGTAGGCAAAATACCAATGCATAGAAAATAAAAATAAATACATCATTTAAAAGAAGGAATTAAAATAAGATCTAAAATTTGTTTTTGCAAAAAGGAACTTGAAGCTAAGAACCATAGGTGGCTTCAGTACCAGCAGATCCAGTGTTGTCCTCTGACCTCTGAGGGTACCAGACATGATTTTATTGCACATACTTACATTCTTAGAAATATTCATACAAGAACTCATACATTTGTTGTTAGTAAGAGAAGGCCTGCATATGATCGAATAGAGTAAAATACCAGAATGAACAAGGGATGGACAAGGGATGACCTGACGTTAGCAGAGTACAAAGAGAAGGAGTGTCATTTTCTTCATGTTATGAGTGACGCTCTGCCCATGTCCTAGTAGTGTCTGACCAGGCACCCATAACTGTATGGCAGCATTTGTTGAGTCAAAGGTAATTTTTCAAAAGGGGGCATGAAGTTAGAAACAGAGCCCGAGGGAACAGACACAGGACCCTCACATGTCTATATCAGGCCCTCTCTATCTATATTATGGCTGCCAGTTTAGTGTTTTGGGGAATTGTGAATATATAATCAAGTGGGTTTCTCATTCTGTTCCCTTATCTTGGGCCCTTTAATTTTGATTGTTATTCTTGTCCAACTTTGATGTCTTAGTTTTTGTTTTATCTTTATATTGTGTTTTAATATTTTTATTGATTTTATTAATATTTTTAATTTTATTATTATACCTTAAAAGCCTGTTTGTTCCCTGATGAGAGACAGAAAGGGAATGGATCCAGATGGGAAGGAAAATGTTTAGAAATTGAGAGGAAAAGAGGGAGAGGAAATCGAAACAGAATATACTGTGTGAGAAAAAAATATTTTTAATAAAAATAAAATAAAAAGAGGACATGAAACACAACATGAGATATATTGGAGCTGGTAAAGAAATGGCATAAAATGAGTGCTGTATGTATGGCTTAGATTCATTGTTTATATGTGTAAGCTCTTTTTAAGAATAGGATACAAACGTTTTATATTACTTCTCATCTTTATGAGGTAGAACCTTGCTGTGCTGCAGTGCCTGGAATCATAACACTTACAAAGGGAGGCCTTCAAACATGAGATGACCTTTCATAATATCTTTCACTTGTTAAGATTATGGGCATATGGTATGGCCAGATTTTCTATACTTCTTTATATTATTAACTTGATGATTTTCATTCAATATTTGGATCATATTCAGGTCACTCATCAAACTCTTTGAACATCTACTCTCTAAGCCCTAACCACCCAACTTTCTATTGTCTTCTGTTTCCAACAAATCGATTCCTCTTCAGAATATGACCTTTTCCACAATGTGGCTAACCTGCCATGGATCAAATCATTTAAAATCTGAATCTCTTTATCATCAATTATCACTTACAATACAATAGTGCCCCAATGAGTGTGGGATTGTGCTTGCATTCATCCTTACACGCTGGGATGTTGTTAGTGTCTTCACTCATTTCACTTGCTGCTAAAAGGACCACGAATAAAACAAACAAGAAAGAAAGGGTTTACTTGGTTTACAGGTTATATCAATCATCAGGGGACACCAAGGGAGGAAGTCACAGGAACCTGAACTCAGCAACTGAAGCAGGAAGAGAAGCTTAGCTTTCTGGCTTGTTCTCTATGACTTGCTCAGCCTATTTTCATAAGTTACCCAGACTATCTTCCAGGCTGAGCACTTCCACATTGTCATAAGTACTACCATATCAACTGTTATAAAGAAAATGCCCCTTTATTGGATATTTTCTTTATTTACATTTCAAATGTTATCCCCTTTCCCCATTTCCATGCCCCCCAGAAACCCACTATCCTATACACCCCCCCCCCCGCTTCTATGATGGTTTTCCCACCCATTCCTACAGGGAAGTGGTGAGCAAAGTTGGGCTAAAGAGCATGTGTTAAAAAAAAGAAAATGGCCTACACTATTGACTACAGGTAAATTGAGGAAAGCATTTTTCCCAATTCAGATTAGTCTTCCCAGAAAATTCTATCATCTATCCTTTTGGTCAAGAACTAACAATAATGGTTGGGCTTAAACTTACATAGATCTTCTGAATTCTTTTAAATCCCCGTGGGTCAATATCACTTTTCCTCCCTTGTTGTGTCCAGAAAACACAGTTTCATTGATGTTGTCCACTACCTCTGGCTCTAAAATTCTGCTCACCCCAAATTCTATGAAGACCCTTAAGCCTTGGTGGGCAAGCTATGATATATCCATTTCAGTTCTAAGTGAGCATACCAAACTCAGATCACTGTACAATGATGAGTTGAGAGTTCCAGTGTTAACATCCAAGAAGCTTCTCTGATGAGGTCTGAGAGATGCACTGATCTACAGGTGTAGCAATAATTCATCAAGAAATGTTTCAGTTCTCTGTACATTAAGGAGAGCATTAGTATTGGGTTCCCTGCTAGGACCTATTTGCCCACAGACAATATAAACAGTGCCATCTATGAGTTCTAGCTCATGGACAGGGCCTTAATTTGAATAAGAAAGTAGTTGGTTTCTCCCATAATATATATGTCACTCTTGAATTAATAGGTGTATCTCATCAAGGTCATGATTGCTGTACCTGGCAGGTTCAAAGAAGGATGAAGTTTCTGAGTACTTTTCTCTTCCAGTGCTGTATGTGGCACTATTTAAGAATGTTTTCCAGGTGAGTTTTTAAGCCTCTTTTCTTATACTACCTGTGGACACATGGGTAGCATACAAATCTTCAAAGTAAGCTCCAGCTTGATTTCTGCATATTCTGTGTGTCTAGTATATGATGTCTTCAGCTACCTAGTTTTGGAAAATTACCAGCATTATTGGAAATATCCTGTGTTGTTTGGAGGTTGGGTTGATAGTGCTTTGGGGGTTGATTGGCCAGCAGCTAGAAAAAGAAGTTATCAATCCTGGAATAGAAGTTTACATTATTCAACATGAGATGTCTACTTGGGGAACTGTCCAACTAATATAGTGCAGGTTTATTAAAACTCCTTTGAAATATTCAAGTGAATATATTACAGGATGTCTCAATATCAGTATGTTCTGTACACTTTTTCAAGATATACTTAGTGTTAGTTATTCCTCTCCATATTTTCTCATCTACTTTCTGTCCTACACACACACAAATTTAACTCTTCATGTACTATTATCCACTGTATCTTATCTCCTATTTTTCCAACATGCCATGACTCTTACAAAGTCGTTACTTTTAAGGTTATTCTACTATATATGTATGTATGTATGTATGTATGTATGTATGTATGTATGTATCTTTGTATCTATATCCATCTCTATCTCTATCTCATCTATATCTATATAATTTCTATCTCTATCTATCATCTATTTGTCTGTCTGTCTATCTATCTATCTATCTATCTATCTATCTATCTATCTATCTATCTATCTATCTATCATCTATCTATGAAGCTAATAACCCATATGTAATTGTCAGTTGGCCAACTTAAATATCAGAGTTGAAGTCATGGATGTATGCTTGTCTCAGACAAACATATGGTATCTGAGCAATAAATGACAATTTATTTCCACATATATCCCTTCTAAAATCTGTTATTTTTCACTAGTAAAACTGTGGTGCAATGATATCTTGTTCTCACACATCCTAATACATGTACATTAACTGTGACTAAGACAATATTGCAGCAGGCGTGAATATCAATGAAGGTTTAGAACCTACAATTATTAAATTTATAACCTGAGTTTTTACTTTTCAACATTGATAATCAAAACTAAGTCCCTAATTTTCTATTATACCTAGAGCATAAATGAGTGTGGATGGCTCTATTAAATTCTTAACTATTGCTCAATCCATATCTTTGCTTGTTCAGGATCCTTTCTTTACAAAGCAGATTCTCTTGATACTAGCAAAGTTTATTAGGCTTCTGTTGAGGATTCATGAGTATATCAGAAAATAAGTAACAATCTACCTGCAAACAAGTGCATATGGGAATAACCTGAGGATTCAGGTGGGAAAGACCAGCTTCAGTTATTAAATTTGTCAGAAGTATGTGTCCTAGGACAAACATGAGAAAAGTTGGAATGAAGCAATTTCCTGGGCAATAAGAGAATCTGAATGACATGTTGCTGGTTTCCTGGAAGAATTTGTTGTCAGCATAATTTTGCAAGACTCAAATAATTGTGATAAAGTACTTTGTAGAAATGTGCATAATGACTTCCTTGTTCTACCCTTGAGGGCCCCAATTCACATCTGACTACAAGATCAATTCAGAGCTTAAATTGTCCCAAAGGAAACATGATAACCCTTTTCTAACTTCTGCCCCGGTACTCGTTAAATTCTAACAAACTCCTAGGTATCATCATTAAGCATCAGAAAATTAAAAAATGGAGATTTCTCTGAGGATAAATTATTTTCCTTCATCAGAGGCATCTCAAAGACACAATGCAGATAAATACACTGACAGTACAGATGACACAATAATAAACTCTCTGAAGGGTGTCGTGCCCAGGTACCCTACTATTCTAAGAGACTATAAACCTGGACTTTGTTGGGTTACCTACACAGTATTGAATAGAGATTAATAACCGTTCTGAAATTCCTTGCATTCTTTCTCAGGCAAAGAGTCACACAGACAACTTCTTCAATATAAATGGCACTACAATATATGCATCTATAGGAGCTGTGTTCCTGATCTGGCTGTCAGATGAGCATCTTCATCCTGTGTCTCAGAAGGTGGGATTCTTGCAACCATAGACTTCTTAACATTCTCTTCTCCCTTCTTGAGTGTACATTGTCATCTAAAGCCAATGTGAATCATTAATTCTTTTTGAAGCCCACAGTTTAACTCAAATAGATCAATATTTTGCCTTCATCTCAAAGAAATGTCTGTTTTCTGGATTTGTACATAGCAGAAAACAGCATTCAATGTAACACGACATGTTGAATTTTATCTGGTGGATGGAGGTCATGTTCCTTTAGAAAACATATAAACAAGTAAAATGCAGACTAAGCATCAGTTTGCAAAGGGTATAATAGTGATTGTGTTAATAATGTTGGAGGGAAGCTGGAGATGATGCAGGTAAGACTCTGGCACCTGACTTTTTAGAACAAAAATTAAGATTGGGAAAAATATGAGTAAATGAAACTTATTAGCAAGTGGGATTTTTTTTTACATGGAGGATAAATAGGTAAATGTATGTTCATCTGTGTGATTGAAACACAGGTGGCTTTACCAGAACTATCTCATAGTTTATTGTGTGAATGAGTAGTATAAAAATTTCTCAGAGCCAACAACTTAATTTTCTACATCTGAATCCAATTACAAAACCTCATTAATTATTACATGTAATCATACATCTTATTAATATACACATTGTTTTTAACATGTTATTATAACATGAGGAAATTGTACTAATTATTTTATGGTGCCTTTTTTCCTTTTCTCTTTTTATTGATTAAGTTATTTTATTGATTAAGATACATTCCATTTGCAATCTCCTCTCCCTCCTAATTATATTAAATTCTGACTATAAAATCTAATGAAGACTCTTTGATTTATTATTGATTTAAGTGAGTTTATTGATTAAGATATATTCCATTTGTAGCCTACTTTCCCTTCTAATTGTATTGAATTCTGATGATGGAATCACATACTCATACTAGTCTCTTTCCTCTCTTTATTCATATGCAAAGTTCATGGTGTGTTAAAAGGTGTGTTACTGTTTAGGCTATTTACCTAGGTGACCATAAAGATGTTGTTGAAATGCAAAATTTTCAATGCTGGAATAATTCAATAAGTATAAAATTTTATTCTGAGTTACTGTACATGCATTGTTCTCCAAAGTTCCTATATTGTGATAGAATAGTTTCTCACTAATCAAGAAATTATTCCAAATCACTTGGTAGGTGTGGACAATAGAACAGAGTCCTGAAGACAGCAGTGTTTCACATAATCATCACTTGAGGGTTGAGTAAAGCCCTTTCCATGTCTGCTCATGGTAAATCCCTGAAAACCATTGAGGAACTGGCTCTTCAGATCCTCTTGATTTGTGAGTTTGGGGTTGGGACTGTGGCCAATGTATTTCTCTTTGTCTATAATTTCTCTCCAGTCTTGACTGGTTTTGAACAGAGGCCCAGGCAGGTGGTTTTGAGCCACACAGCTGTGGCCAATGCCTTGATTCTCTTCATCACTACATTTCCAAACAACATGATGGCTTTTGCTCAACGAAGTTCTCAAACTGAACTCAAATGTAAATTAGAATTCTTTGCTCGAGTGGTGGCAAGAAGCACAAGCTTATGTTCCACCTGTGTCCTGAGTATCCATCAGTTTGTCACTCTTGTTCCTGTTAATAGAGGCAAACTTATACTCAGAGCAAGTATCCCAAATTTGGCGAGTTATTCTTGTTACACTTGTTGGTTCTTCAGTGTCATAACTAACATCTACATTCCAATTAAGGTCATTGGTCCACAAATAACAGACAATAACACTGACTCTAAGAGCAAGTTGTTCTGTTCCACTTCTGAATTCAGTGCAGGCATTGTCTTCTTGCAGTTTGTCCATGAAACCACATTTATGAGCATCCTGGTGTGGACCAGTGTCTCCATGGTAATGCTTCTGCATAGACATCACTGGCGAATGAAGCACATCCTCACTCCCAATAAGAATCCCAGAGACCAGAGCAACTCACACTATCCTGATGTTAGTAGTCACATTTGTAGGCTTTTATCTTCTAAATTTTATTTGTTTCATCTTTTACACATATTTTAGATTTTCTCATTACTTCCTGAGGCATTGCCATGAAATTTTGGTTGCAGGTTCCCCCATATTTCTCCTTTACTCTTGATCTTTAGAGACTCTAAGCATCCTTGTTCTGTGTTCTTCAAATGTTGAAAGCCAGTGTCACTAAAAATGTCGAACACAGAAGACAGCTTTACTAATACTATTAAATACTTTATTCCATAATAACATTTTGAACATCTTGTATGAACAAGGTATGGTGCTCTCTGCTGTAATTTTACAAGAGTAAGGTTATAATCATTTGTTGATGTGAAAAGATTTCTGGTTGGAATCTGACTGACACTGTGAGTTATTTCACCACCCTCCATTCTCTTGTATATAACTGCACTCTGCTGCAGGCTTATCTAAGACAGATAGATGAAAGCCATTTTCCCTAAAATGTTTTATGTGTTATAAGGTTCTGGTCAAAATATTACTCTCTGGTCCTTTTACCTTAACACATTACACTTCAGATAAGTACAGAATCCCTCTCTCTATTTCTCTATCTGAACAAATGAGAATGTATTGTTATAATTGAATGTTTTCAAAGATGAAAAGTTTGTTAATTTTTTATATATTACATGTCATTCCATTTCAGTTAGGAGAAATATGCTTTACTATCTTGGACTCCACTCAGGTGATGGTCGATCACTGAACCACATCATTTCGTGCTCTCTCAAGCAGTGCAAGCTGCTCAAAACATCAAGAGTAAAGAGAAAAATAGGGAACAGCAGCTCATGCTCATGAACTGTAAGAGGTTTAAGGTCTCAGGACCAGAGAGGATACCAGGATCCAAACTGGAATCATCTCCTGAAAGTACAATATCTTCTCTCTGGGCCATGGTGAAATTGTTTTTCCAATCATCAGAAACACCTGACAATCAGAAAGGAGACAAGAAATATCAGAACAATGAAGAGGCAAAGTTATCACTCTGTCAGTGGCTTCTTCACTCACAAAATTATTTTCTTAGGAAATTATCTTCAAGGATTTAACTTTTTTTGCTGCCAGAGAATGTCCAAACCAGCAGAGCTCACAAGATAAGTATTTTGAGTGGTGATAGCTGTCAGTGTGGTGAAACCCAAAATAAGATATGTGCTAATTACATTTGTGAATGAAGAAATATTTTAGCCTTTATTTTTATGTATATTGGATACGTGTGTATTTATGTAGGGATAATATGCAAAAATATAAAGAATTCAAGAAGCTAACCTCCAAAAAACCAAACAACACAATCAAAATTGGGGTATAGAACTAAACAGAGAATTCACAACACTGTAATCTTGAATGGCTGAGAAGCACTTAAAGAACTGCTCAAAATCCTTAGTGATCCGAGAAATGCATATAAAAAGATACTGAGATTCTATATTACACCAATCAGAGTGGCTAAGATCAAAAACTCAGGTGACAGAACATTTTGGCAAAGATGTGGAGAAAGAGAAACATTCCTCTGTTGCTTGTGGGATTGCAAACTGGTACAACCACTCTGGAAATCAGTCTGGAGATTCCTCAGAAAACTGGAAATAGATCTACCTGAAGACCTTGCTATAATAATTTTTTACTTATACCCAAAAGATGCTCCACCAAGCCACATGGGTTTGTGCTCCACTATGTTCATTGCAGCCTTAACTATGATAGTCAGAAGCTGGAAACAGCCCTGATGTCCCACTATAAAAAAATGAATCAAGAAAATGAGGTTCATTTACACAATGGAATACTATTCATCTATTAAGAATGAGGAAATCTTGAGTTTCACAGGCAATTGGATGGAGCTAAAAAATATCATCCTGATTGAGATAACTCAGACCCAAAAGGACATGCATGGTATGTAGTCAATAATATGTGGATATTAGAACAAAAAGTACAGTATATCCAGGATACAATCCACAGAACTCAGAAAGTTTAACAAGAGGAAGAGCACAAATGAGGATACTTCAGTCCCACTTGGGAGGGAGAAGAAAGCAATCCCTACAGGCAGAGGGAGGGCAGGACCAGGATGGGGCATGGAAGAGGGTAAAAGGGGAACATGATCAGTTATTCAGGGGTTGGGGAACAGGAAAGAAGACCTGAGGGTCAGCAAAATAAATGGAAATATGCAAATTCAGGGAGTGAGTGTTTTCTGGAACCTCTAGAGGATACCAGAGATCTGGGAGGTGAGAGATTCTCTGGACTCAAAGGGAGGGTCCATAGATGAAATGCCCAACAGTGGGGAGAGAGAACTTGTAGAGTCCACCTCCAGTACAAAGAAAGAGCATCAAGTGGAGGGATGAGGATGACAAATCACGGAAACAAAAAATAACCAACTCTGACCCAGAATTGTTCCTGTCTAAAAGAACTGCAAAGACAAAAATGGAAAAGAGGCTGAGGGAAAGGAGGTAGATAGACCATAGATGAAATGCCCAACAGTGGGGAGAGGGAACTTGTAGTATCTACCCCCAGTCCAAAGAAAGAACAGCAAGTGGAAGAATGTAGTTGCCAAATCACAGAAAAAATTAAATCTAACTCTGACCCGGACTTGTTCCTGTTTAAAAGAACTGCAAAGTCAAAAATGGAAAAGTGACTGAGGGAAAAGAGGTACAGTGACCCTCCCAACTTGGGATCCATCTCAAGGGGAGACTCCCAGGCCTGGCACTATTATCAGTGCTGTGGTGTGCTTACTGACATGAGCCTAGCATTACTGTCCTCTGATAGTCTCAACAAGCAGCTAACTGAGACTAATGCAAATAATTATACCCTACTAATGAACTGAAGTCAAGGACCACTGTGGTTAAATTAGGGAAAATCTATAAGAAGCTGAGGAGGAAGGCAACCCCAAAGGAAGACAAGCAGTCTCAACTAACACAGACCCCTGATATCTCTCAGACACTGAGCCACCAACCAGGCAGCATATGCTAGTTGCACTCTTCCTGTCTAAAAGAACTGCACACACAAAATGAAAAGAGACTGAGGAAAGGAGTCTATCATAACTGTCCTCTGAGAGGCTCTGCCAGCACCTGAGTGAGATACACAGATACTTACACCTAACCATTGGACTGAAGCCATTAACCTCAATCGTTGAATTAGGGGAAAGATTGAAGAAGATGAAGAGGAAGCTGATCCCATAGGAAAACCAGCAGTCTCAACTGATCTGGACCCCAGGAAGTTTCTAGAAACTCCCCACCAGTTAGGCATCATAAACAGGCTGGTTAAAGGCCCCCAGAACATATAGAGCAGTGGTCTGCTTCTTATGGCCTCAGTGAGAGCTGTGCCTAATCCTTGAGAGGAACCAGGAAATGTGGAGGCTTGTTGGTGGAGAACTCCCTCCAGGAGTAGAGGTAGAGGAGGAGTTGGTTGAGCAACACCGGAACAGGAGACTGCGAAGTGGGGCCACAGCTAGAATGTAATTTAAAATAATAATAATAATAATAATAATAATAATAATAATAATAATAATAATAATAATAATAAAAGACAACTATATGTCACACCCCTAGAGCTGGAGTTACAAACACAAGTAAGCCTACAAATGCAGTTCCTGTGAATCTAGTTCTGATCCTCTGCAAATGTGGCTAAGGCTCTAACCTGCTGAGCCATCTCCAGCCCCTAACAGAAATTTATCTGACCCATTTGACACTTCATTTCCAATATGGGGTAAAATCACTAAAAACATCTATAGTGAAAGAGCTTGAAATAATTGAACAGGAAACAATAGTTTGTACATTCAATATTGAGGAATAGATTCACACTGAGTTACAAAATTAATACTGAGGTTTCAAGTACCTTTTCACAGACTTGCACCAACATTAAAACTGACAAAACTATATCACCATGTCTTGACCATAACATTGGCAATAATAAGAGGCAGCAAAACTATTTGACAGATAAAGCACTCACCACTTAGAATTGATTAACTGAGTTCAAATCCCAGGGCCTATACTCTGAAAAACAGTCTGGCTGTTCCTCAGAAAATTGCAAATACAATTTTGTGAGTTCTTTTGTGATTGGGTTACTTCACTCAGGATGATAATTTCGAGTTAAATCCACTTGCCTAAGAATTTCAGGAATTCATTGTTTTAATAGCTGAGTAGTATTCCATTGTGCAAATATATCACATTTTCTGTATCCATTCCTCTGTTGAAGGAAATCTGGGTTCTTTCCAGCTTCTGGCTATTATAACTAAGGCTGCTATGAACATAGTGGAGCATGTGTCCTTATTATATGTTAGAGCATCTTCTGGGTATATGCCAAGGAATGGTACATCTGAGCCCTCTGGTAGTAAAATGTCCAATTTTCGGAGGAACTGCTAAACTGATTTCCAGAGTGGTTTTAACAGTTTGCAATCCCATCAGCAGTGGAGGAATGTTCCTCTTTCTCCACATCCTCACCAGCATATTCTGTCTCCTAAGTTTTTGATCTTAGCCATTCAGAGGTATGAGGTGAAATCTCAGGGTTGTTTTGGTTTGCATTTCCCTGATGATTAAGGATGTTGAACATTTCTTTAGGTGCTTCTCAGTCATTTGGTATTCCTCAGTTGAAAATTCTTTGTTTTGCTCTGTACCCCATTTTTAATATGGTTATTTGTTTCTCTGTAGTCTTACTTCTTGAATTCTTTGTATATATTGGGTATTAGCCCTTTGTTGGATGTAGGATTGGTAAAGATCTTTTCCCAATTTGTTGGTTGCCATTTTGTCCTTTTGACAATGTCCTTTGCCTTACAGAAACTTTGTAATTTTATGAAGTCCCATTAGTTAATTCATTTATTTAAGATTTATTCATTTATTATATGTAAGTACAATTTAGCTGTCTTTATACACCAGAAGAGGGTGTCAAATCTCTTTACGGAAGGGTGTGAGCCACCATGTGGGTGCTGGGATTTGAACTCATGACCTTTGGAAGAACAGTAGGTGCTCTTACCCATTGAGCCTTCTTTCTAGCTCCGATTTGTCAATCCTTGAACTTAGAGTATAAGTTATTGCTGTTCAGATCAGGAAATTTTCCCCTGTGACCATGTGCTCAAGGCTCTTCCCCAGGTTGTTTTCTATTAGTTTAAGTGTGGATGGTTTTATGTGGAGGCCCTTGATGTACCTGGACTTGAGCTTTGTACAAAGAGATGAGAATGGATTGATTTGCATTCTTCTGCATGCTAACTACCAGTTGAACCAGTATCATTTGTAGAAAAGGCTATCTTTTTTCCACCAGATGGTTTTAGCTACTTTGTAAAAGATAAAGTGACCTCAGGTGTGTGGGTTCATTTCTGGGTCTTCAGTTATATTTATTGATCTACCTGCCTGTCTCTGTACCAATAACATACAGTTTTAAACAATATTGCTCTGTAGTATTGCTTGAGTTTTGGGATGCTGATTCCTCCAGAAGTGCTTTTACTGTTGAGAATAGTTTTAGCTATCCTGGGTTTTTTGTTATTTCAGATAAATTTGAGAATTGCTCTTTCTAACTCTATGAAGAATTGAGTTGGGATTTTGATGGGGATTGCATTGAATCTGTATATTGCTATTGGCAAGATGGCCATTTTTTTTACTATATTAATACTGCCAAGCCATAAGCATGGGAGATCTTTCCACCTTCTGAGATCTTCAATTTCTTTCTTCGGAGACTTGAACATCTTGTCATACAGATCTTTCACTTGCTTGTTAGAGTCACACCAGGATATATTGTTTGTGACTATTGTGAAGGGTGTCATTTCCCTAATTTCTTTCTCAGCCTGTTTATCCTTAGAGTATAGGAAGGCTACTGATTTGTTTGAGTGAATTTTATATCTGGCCATTTGCTGAAGTTGTTATCAGCTGTAGGAGTTCTCTGGTGGAGTTTTTTGGGTCCCTTAAGTATACTATCTGCAAATAGTGATAATTTGTCTTCTTCCTTTCCAATTTGCATCCCTTTGACCTCCTTTTGTTATCTAATTGTTCTAGATAGAACTTCATGTACTATATGGAATAAATATGAGAGAGAAGGCAGCCTTGTCTAGTCCCTGATTTTAGTGGGATTGCTTCAAGTTTCACTACATTTAGTTTGATGTTGGCTATTGCTTTGCTGTATATTGCTTTTACTATGTCTAGGTATGGGCCTTGAATTCCTGTTCTTTCCAAGACCGTTGACATGAAAGGATGCTGAATTTTTTCAAATGCTTTTTCAGCCTCTAATGAAATGACCATGTGGTTTTTTTTCTTTGAGTTTGGTTATTTAGTGGATTATATTGATGAATTTCCATATATTGAACAAACCCTGCATCCCTGGTATGAAGCCTACTTGATCATGGTGAATGATGTGTTCTTGGATTTGGTTGGCAAGAATTTTATTGAATATATTTCATCGATATTCATAAGGGAAATTGGTCTAAAGTTTTCATTCTTTTTTGGATCTTTGTATGATTTTGTTATCACCAAAATTGTGGCTTCATTAAATGAGTTGGGTAGTGCTCCTTCTCTTTCTATTTTGTGGAATAGCTTGAAGCATATTGGTGTTAGGTCTTCTTTGAAGGTCTGATAGAATTCTATCTGGTCCAGTGTTTGTTGTTGTTGTTGTTTTGTTTTGGTTGGGAGACTGTCAATGACCACTTCTATTCCTTTAGGGGTTATGGGACCATTTAGATGTTCTATCTGATCCTGATTTAACTTTGGTATTTGGTATCTGTCTAGGAATTGTCCATTTCATCCAGATTTTTCAGTTGTGTTGAGTATAGGCTTTTGTAGTAGGATCTGATGATTTTTTGAATTTCCTCATTTTCTGTTGTTATATCTCCCCTTTCATTTCTGATTCTGTCTTTGTGCCTTCTGGTTAGTCTGGCTAAAGGTTTATCTGTCTTATAGATTTTCTCAAAGAACCAGCTCCTGGTTTTGTTGATTCTTTGTATAGTTCTTTTTGTTTCTACTTGGTTGATTTCAGCTCTGAGTTTGATAATTTCCTGCCATCTACTCCTCTTGGGTGTATTAGCTTCTTTCAGGTGTGCTGTTAAGCTGCTAGTGTATGCTTTCTCCAGCTTCTTTTTGCAGGCACTCAGAGCTATGAGTTTTCTTCTTACACCGCTTTCATTATGTCCCATAAATTTGGGTATGTTGTGCCTTCATTTTCATTAAATTCTAAAAAGGTTTTGATTTCTTTCCTTATTTCTTCCTTGACCAAGGTATCATTGAGTAGAGCATTGTTCAGCTTCCATGTGTATGTGGAGTTACTGTTGTTTTGGTTGCTCTGGAAGACCACCCTTACTCCATAGTGGTCTGATAGGAGGCATGTGATTAGTTCAATCTTCTTATATCTGTTGAGATCTGTTTTCTAACCAATTATATGGTCAATTTTGGAGAAGGTACCATGAGGTTCTGAGAATAAAGTATATTCTTTGATTTAGGATGGAATGTTCTATAGCTACCTATTAAATCCATTTGGTCCAAAATTTCTGTTAGTTTTACTGTGTCTCTGTTTAGTTTGTGTTTCCATGATCTGTGCATTAAGGAGAGTGGGGTGTTGAAGTCACCCACAATTATTGTGTGAAGTGCAATGTGTGCTTTATGCTTTACAAAAATTTCTTTTACAAATGAGGATGGCCTTGTATTTGGAGCATAGATGTTCAGAATTGAGAGTTCTTCTTGGTAGATTTTTCCTTTGATGAGTATAAAGTGTCCTTCTGTGTCTTTTTTGATGACTTTTGGGTGAAAGTCTGTTTTATTGGATATTAGAATGTCTACTCCAGTTTGTTTTCTGGTACCATTTGCTTGGAAAACTGTTTTTCGAGCCTTTTATTCTGAGGAAGTGTTTGTCTTTGCCACTGACATGCATTTCCTGTATGCAGCAAAATGTTGGGTCCTGTTTATGTATCCAGTCTGTTAGTCTATGTCTTTTTATTGGGGAAATGAGTCCATTGATGTTAAGAGATATTAAGGAAGAGTGATTGCTGCTTCCTGCTATTTTTGATGTAATTTTTATGTTTGTGTGGCTATCTTCTTTTGGATTTGTTGAAATAAGATTAATTTCTTCCTTTTTCTAGTGTGGTTTCCCTGCTTTTGTTGGTGTTTTCCATTCGTTATCCTTTGAAGGGCCGGATTTGTAGAAAGATACTGTGTAAATTTGTTTTTGTTATGGAATACCTTGGTTTCTCCATCTATGATAATTGAGAGATTTGTTGGATATAGCAGTCTTGGTTGGTATTTGTGTTCCCTTAGGTTTTGTGTGAAATCTGCCCAGGCTAGTCTGGCTTTCATAGTCTCTGGTAAGAAGTCTGGTGTAATTCTGATAGGTCTACCTTTTTATGTTACTTGACCTTTTTCCCTTAATGCTTTTAGCATTCTTTCTTTGTTTAGTACATTTTGTATTTTAATTATTATGTGACGGGAGGAATTTCTTTTCTGGTCAAATCTGTTTGGAGTTCTGTAGGCTTCTTGAATGTTCATTGGCATCTCCTTCTTTAGGTTCATGAAGTTTTTTTCCATAATTTTGTTGAAGACATTTACTGGCCCTTTAAGTTGGAAATCTTCACTCTCTTCTATACTTATAATCCTTAGGTTTGGTCTTCACATTTTGTCCTGGATTTCCTCGATATTTTGGGTCAGGAGCTTTTTTACATTTTGCATTTTCTTTGACTGTTGTGTCAATGCTTTCTATGGTTATCTTCTGCATCTGAGATTCTCTCTTCTACCTCTTTTATTCTGTTGTAGATGCTTGGATCCATGACTCCTGACTTCTTTCCTAGGTTTCTATGTCCAGAGTTGTTTCCCTTTGAGATTTCATTATTGTTTTTAACTCCATTTTTAGATCCTGGATGGTTTTGTTCAATTCCAACACCTGTTTTGTTGTGTTTTCCTGTAGTTCTTTAAGGGCTTCTCCCTTTTTACTTGTGTTCTCCTGTATTTCTTTAAGGGAGTTATTTATGTCCTTCTTGAAGCCTTCTATCAGCATCATGAACTGTGATTTTAAATCCAAATCTTGCTTTTCTGGTGTGTTGGGATATCCGGGACTTGATGTTGTGGGAGAATTGGGTTCAGATGGTGCCATATTGCCTTGATTTCTGTTAGCAATGTTCATGTGTTTACCTTTTGCCATCTGGTTCTCTGGTGTTAGTTGATCCTGCTGTCACTGTCACTTATCCCTCCTTTGTGCCTGCAAGCCTGTGTCAGCACCCCTGGTCTTTCCTCTGGCACAGATTGATGTGGGGCTGCCCAGCTCCTGGATGCAGGTGGGGCCCTGGCAGAACGAGTCCCACGTGATCTTACACTAGAGTGATCTCTGCGTTCCTGGCTGTAACAGCTTGCTTAGTTGCAGGAGTGAAGATGGTGGACTCACCTCTAGTTGCAGAACTCCCTTCAGAGCAGATTTCCTCTGACAGGGTAGGTGCACAGTCAACTGTGGTGGCACTGCCGAAATCCTGGTTTCAGATGGAGACCTAGTGGGCCGTGTTCCAAGCAATCTTATATATGGGTGATCTCTGTGTACCTGGCTGCACCTGTATGCTCAGTCACAGGAGCAAAGATCTTCCTGTTATTTTTTTATGTTATTTTTATATTTGTGTGGTTATCTTCTTTTGGGTTTGTTGAATGAAGATTACTATCTTGTTTTTTCTAGGGTGTAGTTACCCTTCTTACATTGTCATTTTCCAACTATTATCCTTTGTAGGGCTGGATTTGTGGAAAGATATTGTGTAAATTTGGTTTTATCATAGACTATCTTGGTTTCTCCATCTATAGTGATTGAGAGTTTTACTGGGTATAGTAGTCTGGTCTTGCATTTGTATTCTCTTAAGGTTTGTATGAGACCTCCCCAGGATCTTATTGCTTTCATGATCTCTGGTGAGAAATCTGGTGTAATTCTGATAGGTCTGCCTTTATACATTACTTGGTATTTTTTCTTACTGCTTTAATGTTCTTTCTAATGTTTAGTGCATTTGGTGTTTTGATTGTTATTTGATCGGAGTAATTTCTGTTCTGGTCCAGTCTGTTTGGAGTTCTGTAGGCATCTTGTATGTTCATGGTCATCTCTTTCTTTTGGTTAAGGAAGTTTTCTTCTATAATTTTGTTGAAGATATTTACTGGCCCTTTAAGTTGTAAATCTTCACTCTCTTCTATACCTATAAACCTTAGGTTTGGTCTTCTCATTGTGTCCTGGATTTCCTTGATATTTTGGGTTACAAACTTTTTGCATTTTGCATTTTCTTTGACTGATGAATCAGTACTTCCTATGTTATCTTCAGCACCTGAGATTCTTCTATCTCTTGTATTCTGTTGTTGATGTTTGCATCTATGACTCCTGATTTCTTTCCAAGTTTTTCTTTCTCATGATTTGTCTCCCTTTGTGATTTCTTTTTGTTTCTACTTCCATTTTTAGATCCTGGATAGTTTTGTTCAATTCCTTCACTTGTTTGTTTATGTTTTCCTGTAATTCTTTAAGGGATTTTTGTGTTTCCTCTTTAAGGGCTTCTACCTGTTGACCCATGTTCTCCTGTATTTCTTTAGGGATTTTTATGTTTTCTTTTTAAGAGCTTCTACCTGTTGACTCATGTTCTCCTGTATTTCTTTAAGGGAGTTATTTATGTTCTTCTTGAAGTCCTCTATTAGCATCATGAGATGTGATTTTAAATCCAGATCTTGCTTTTCTGGTGTGTTGGGGTATCCAGGACTTGTTGTGGGAGAACATGGTTAAGATGGTGCCATGTTGCCTTGGTTTCTGTTGGTAATGTTCTTACACTTGCCCTTTGCAATCTGGTAGTCTCTGCTGTTAGCTTGTGTTGCTGTCTCTAACTTGGTTTATCTGTCCTGCAGGCCTCTGTATCTGTGCTCCTGGGAGACCTGTTCTCTCTGTATACACAGGTATGTTGGTACTCCTGGGAGACCAGCTCTCTTGTGGTTGTATTTGGGTATGTAGGTTTGTAGGCCCTTATCAGCTCTGGATGCAAACAGAAATCAGAAGACTCCTGTCCCAGGCTGCCCCTAACCTCTTTTGTCCTCATGGATTCTGACTGTTTCCTCTGAGCAGCAGGGGTGGTCCTACCTGTGCTTCTGGTCTCTCTGCTCTCCTGGGTAGTTAGCTACTTCCCTGTGTCACTTGGATATAGGGCATTGTGGCAGAAGATGGGCCCAAGCCAGAGACAGAAACCAGAAGACTCCTGCCTGAGGTTTCTGGAAGTGATCCTCTTAGTGGCAGGGATGGTTCTATCTGTGTGTCTGGCCTCTCTGTACTCCTGGGTGGTTAGCTAACTCCCTGTACCACTTGGGTATGATGTGCTATTGACTTAGAATTTCAGTAACCTGAGTCTGGATCTTAGAATACAGCAAACCTCAGGTCCACGATCTGTATTGTTTTGCTTTGTGTTGAAGTAATTATACATCCAGCCACTTCACTGAAGATATTAATTTGCTGTAGGAGTTCTATGGTAGAATTTGGGAGTCATTTATGTGTAGTATTATGTCATCTACCAATAGTGATGGTTTTACTTCTTTCTTTTTCAGTTTGTATCTCCTTGATATATTTTAGTTTTCTTAGTGTGCTATCTAAAATATCAAGTACTGTATTGAATAGATATGAAGAAAGTGGACAGTCTGGTCTTGGTCCTTATTTTAGTGAAATTCTTTATATATGACTCTCCATTTAATTTGATGTTGCTTCTCACTTTGCTTTGTATTGTCTTTAATATGCTTAGATATGTTCCTTGTATCTCTGTCTCATCAAGAGTTTTATTATGAAATGGTGTTAGATTATGTCAAAGGTTTTTTTTTGTTTTCTTTTTCTTTTTTTGAATCTAATTAGATAATTGTGTGTGTGCATTTATTTGTTTGCTTGTTTTTCAGTTTTTTCCCTATGGTAGAGTATGTGGACAAATTTTCCTACATTGAAACTTTCCTGAATCTCTGAGGTGAGCCCTAATGAACCAAATCTTATTATGGTGCTTAGTGTTTTGTTTGTTATCCTGTTTGGGGGTTTCATTTGGGAGTATTTCAGGGAGATCAATGTTCATGAGGAAATATGGTCTGTAATCATATTTCTTTGTTGAAAATCTCTGTGGTTTGAATAGCATAGTGACCATGAGTCATAAAATGAATTTGGCAATATTCCTTCTGTTTCTAAAGTTTGAAATAATTTTAGGAGAATTGGTATTAACTCTTTGAAAGACTCACAGAATTCTCTGCTAAATCTGTTGACCTTGGACTTTTTTGTTTTCTGCAAGATTCAATGACTGCAGTATTTCTTTCAAGGTGATAGGTCTATTTTAATTATTTGATCTTTGTTTAATTTTCCTAAGTGGTATCTGCTAGAAAATTGTCCATTTCATTCAGAATTTCCAATTTTGTGAAGTACATGATTTTGAAGTAATGCTT
Organism: Tokudaia tokunoshimensis; assembly: GCA_036184795.1. Classification (NCBI taxonomy): domain Eukaryota; kingdom Metazoa; phylum Chordata; class Mammalia; order Rodentia; family Muridae; genus Tokudaia; species Tokudaia tokunoshimensis. The sequence continues at coordinate 14,856,313 of BTHU01000001.1, read as the reverse complement.
AATGATTCTTTGGATTTCCTCAGTGTCTGTTTTTATGTCTCTCTTTCTACTTCTAGTTTTGTTACTCTGAATATTCTCTTTGTCATTTACTTAGTTTTGAGAAGGGTTTGTCTATCTTGTTAATTTTTTCAAGGAACCAAATCTTTGTTTCATTGATTGTTGTTCTCTTTGTTTCTATTTTATTGATTTCAAACCTAAGCTTGATTATTTCTGACTTTCTATCCCTCTTGGGTGTGTTTTATTATTTCAGATGTAGAGCTTCTTGGTGTGCTGTTAAGCCCCTAAAATGAGATCCTTCTAATTTCTTTATAAAAGCACTTAGTTGCTATGATCCTCCTTGCACCACTTCCATTGTGTTCCATAAGACAGGGTTTGTTTTACAGTCATTTCCTTTTAAATAGAGAAAATATTTTTCTTTCCATTTTTATTGGTAATTTGTTTACATTTCAAATATTATCCCCATGCCCAGTTTTCCCTCCACAAACTTCCTATTTTCTCCCCTGTCCACCTTTCTCTATGAGGATGCTCCCCCACCAACCCACCCACCCACTCCTGCCTCATTGCCCTAGCAGTACCCTACCTTTGGTCATCTAGCCTCCACAGGACCAAGGGGATCGCCTGCCAGTGATTCCTGATAATGCCATCCTCTGCTACACATCCAGCTGGAGCCATAACCCCCCATGTGTACTCTTGGGTTGGTGGTTTAGTCCCTGGGACCTTTGAGGTTCTGGTTGGTTGATATTGTTCTTCCTATGGGGTTGCAAACCTACTTAGCTCCTACAGTCCTTGCCCTAACTTCTCCATTGCCCTACCTCCTCTGCCCATCTCAGTTTGATGTTTGGCTGAGTACATCTGCATTTGTATTGGTTAGGTTCTGGCAGAGCCTGTCAGGGGATAGCTATACTAGGTTCCTGTCAGTAAGCACTTCTTGGCATCAGCAATAGTGTCTGGGTTGCCTGTCTGCAGATCGGATGGATCCCTAGGTGGGGCAGTCTATGGATGGCCTTTCCTTCAGGCTCTCCTCCACTCTCTGTCCCTGTATTTCCTTTCGACAGGAGGAATTCTATATTAATAATTTTGAGGTGGGTGGGTGGTTCCATTCCTCAACAAGGGGCTGTGCCTATCCACTGGTTATGTTCTCTACAGGTTCTATTTCCCTTTTTTGGGTATTTTGCCTCATGTACTCCCTGTTGGGTCCTGGGAATCTTTTGGGTTCCTGGTATCAGGGACTTTCTAGTGGCCAATCCCAGTTCCCCCTTCTCCACTGCTATGTATCTCTGTTCAAATTACTGACCCTCTGTTCTCCCCAATCTCCTCCCATATTTGAGCTGCCTCCCCTTTTCCTCCTCCTCCTCGCTTCCTTCCAGATCCCTCACTCCCTCTATTTTCCAGTGATTATTTTCTTCCCCATTCTGAGTAGGACAGTAGTATCCACACTTTGGTGTGATCGTCTTTCTTCTTGGATTTCATATCATCTGTGAGTTCTATTGTGGGTATTTCAAGTTTCTTTTTGGCTAATATCCACTTATCAGTGAGTACATACCATTTGTGTTCTTTAGTGACTGGGTTACCTCATTCAAGATGATATATTCAAGTTTCATCCATTTTCCTGTGAATTTCATGAAGTCATGGTTTTAAATAGCTGAGTAGTACTTAATTTCTTTCTTTATTTCTCCCTTGATCCCAGTGTTGATACAGTAGAGAGTTTTTCACTTTCCATGAGCTTGTAGGCTTTCTGTTGTTTCAGGTCTAATAACATACAGGGGACTACTCAATTTTCTTCCATCTCTTGCCTCTTGCTTTATGAGGTCATTTTTTTGAGAGTTATCTGTGAGGTCCTGATAAGAAACTATATTCTTGTGTCTATCCATTTGAGCCATACTGTATATCAGGACCATTATTTCTGTGTTTAGTTTCTGCCTGGATGATCTGTGCACTGGTAAGGATGGGGTGTTGAAGTCTCCCACTGTTAATATGTGGAGCTCAATATGAAATTTAAGATTTAATAAATATTCTTTTGGCTATTTGTTTGGGGCATAAATGTTCATAATTAAGACATTATGTTGCTATACTTTTCATTTGATGTATATCAAGTGTCTTCTCTGCCTCTTTCTCTATATTGGGTTTGTATGCTCCATTTTGTTACAAAATAGAATGGCTCCATCAGTTTATGCTTTTACCCATTTGCTTCAAAACCTTTTTCTAGACCTTTACTCTGAAGCAATATCTCTTTTTAATGTTGAACTGCTATTTGTGTGAAACAGAAGAATACATCCTGCTTTTACATTAATTCCTTTAGCTTGCATCTTTTTATTGAGGTACTGAATCCATCTATTTTGAGAGATTTGAATGATAAATGATAGTAGTAGGAGAGCTGGTCTCCGGTGGTGCCATATTGCTCTGGCTTTGTTGATTGTGTTGTCATGGTGGCCTCTAATCATCTGCCTTAGGTTATTGTAAGGACAGGTACTGATTTCTCAGTTTGTCTTTGTTAGGTGGATGCTTTTTGTCTGTTTCTGTCCTTGGTTTTGGTTTTCTCTCTGGTCATTTGGCCTGAGCGTCCTGGGGTTTTGTTAACATCATGTCTTCAGTTCCAGTAAGATGTCTTTGCTGGGACATTGGCTAAGTGGTAGGTCAGAATATGGAGACTATAGGAGGCTGTGAAGGTGGAGGTTTTTGAAGAGGAAAGAGCCTTGAATGGCTCTGGTCTCCAGTAAAGGAACTGGAGTGCAGCCTGGAAAATCCATTGTATTATTTTTAAAATATGGTATCTCCATTAACTATTTGAGAATGTTATATAAATTAACTATTTGAGAATGTTGCATAAGGAGGCATTTGATGACGTTGACCCCTTTTCTTGTCCTGTGAAGTCCTGTAGATGTGCCTTCACATTACCAAATTCTTCCTACTTGATAAACTCTTTTTTTATAATAACCAACTGATCATGTCAATTTCTGCTGTCCATATATGTGTAGATGTAGTTTATCTACTGGTGCTTGGTCGACCTACAAAGGTTTTCACCCTAAGTGAAAATTGCCTCTCCCTGCCCAGAAGCCATGAATTGTCATAAGCTCCTCACCTAGGGCTAACTTCATGAACACCTCCCTCAGGTTAAAATGTTGACTGACCAAGATGTAACATTTACACCCAAGACCACAGCACTGCAAAATCCCCACTTATTGTGACTTTATGAGTGCAGTGGTTTAGACAGAGCCAGTAGATACTGCTACTACTACTACTACTACTACTACTACTACTACTACTACTACTATTATTAATTTGTGGTGCTCCTTCACATAATGCCCTTTGAATTTTTCATTCTAATTACCATGACGTTATCTGAAAGTTTGGTTTCGAGAATAATATAGACATCCCATTTGTGACAGAGAATTACAGACTTACTCATTCTTTGCATTTTGGTCAATGTGATAACTACCTTCACAGCACACAGAAATTTCTCTGATGGGTTCTGAATGCTGCATTAAGCTAAAGCTATGGATATATGAATTTAAAGGATAGTTTGATACTATGTCCATTTAGTATAATAATGAAATTCATTGCATTCATGGAGCCTGCAAGGTCCCCTAACATGTGTTCTTTTCAACTGTAATTCATATTTGACTTTGGTTCCTCATTGTTTCATGATTTCACATGAAAGAAAATGTTATGTTTGCCTTCATCAGAACAACATATTTTCTTAAGCTTTTCTCTGTTTGCATCCCCAAACATTTCTCTAAGGTATTCATAGCAGAGATAACACTTGGATCGTTGTAGTTTCTATATATGAGAAGCAATAAACAAGATCTTGGAGCTTGGGAGCTGGCACAGTATTTAAAAGCATGCAGTGAACTTGCAAATAAACTGAGTTCTGTTCTAAGCAACCACATTGACTGACATGTCACTGCCTGTAGCTATATTTCCACAGGATTCAAAGCACTCTTCTTGCTTCTGTGGGCAGCAGATCTGTATAGTGTGGACACACACACACTTAAGCATGTACACATGCACAAAATTAAAATATTAAAATATTATCATTAGATTTCAGTTCTGGAATGATGGCTTGGTACTTATCAGTAATGACCACTCTTCAGAGTTCCAGTGTTTTATTCTTTTTTTTTTATGGTTTTTTTTTATTTTTTAAATTTACATTCCAAATCACTTCCCCTTTCCCGTTTCCTCCCTCCCCGAAAGTCCCATAAGCCCCCTTCCCTCCCTCTTTTCTCCATTCAACCCCCTCTCGTTACTTTGTCCTGGCGTTCCCCTATATCCAGTCTTTCCAGGACCAGGGGTCTCTCCTTTCATCTTTTTAGAAATCTATTGATATGAGGATTGTGTCTGGGGTATTACGAGATTCTGGGTCAATATCCCCTTATCAGTGACTGCATACCATGTGTGTTCTTTTGTGATTGGGTTACCTCACTAAGGATGATATTTTCAAGTTCTGACCATTTGCCTAGGAATTTCGTGAATTCATTGTTTTTAATTGCACAGTAGTATTCCATTGTGTAGATATACCACATCTTCTGAATCCATTCTTCTGTTGAGGGACATCTGGGTTCTTTCCAGCTTCTGGCTATTATAAATAAGGCTGCTATGAACATAGTGGAGCATGTGTCCTTATTGCATGCAGGTAAAGTCTCTGGGTATATGCCCAGGAGTGGTATAGCAGGATCCTCCGGGAGTGTCATGCCCAGTTTTCTGAGGAACCGCCAGACTGCTTTCCAGAGTGGTTGTACCAGCCTGCAATTCCACCAGCAGTGGAGGAGTGTTCCTCTTTCTCCACATCCTCGCCAACAACTGCTGTCTCCTGTGTTTTTGATCTTAGTCATCCTGACTGGTGTGAGATGGAATCTCAGGGTTGTTTTGATTTGCATTTCCTTAATGACTAAGGATGATGAACATCTCTTTAGGTGCTTCTCAGCCATTAGATATTCTTCAGGTGAGAACTCTTTGTGTAGCTCTGTACCCCATTTTTTAATAGGGTTACTTGCCTCTCTGGAGTTTAACTTCTTGAGTTCTTTGTATATCTTGGATATTAGCCCTCTGTCGGATGTAAGGTTGGTAAAGATCATTTCCCAGTTAGTTGGTTGCCGCTTTGTCTTTTTGACAGTGTCTTTTGCCTTGCAAAAACTTTGTAATTTAATGAGGTCCCATTTGTCTATTCTTGACCTTAGAGCATAAGCTATTGGAGTTCTGTTCAGGAAATTCTCCCCTGTGCCCATATGTTCAAGGTTCTTCCCTAGTTTCCCTTCTATTAGTTTCAGTGTGTCTGGTTTTATGTGGAGATCTTTGATCCACTTAGAATTGAGCTTAGTGCAAGGAGATAAGGATGGGTCAATTTGCATTCTTCTGCATGTTGACCTCCAGCTGAGCCAGCACCATTTGTTGAAAAGGCTATCTTTTTTCCACTGGATGGTTTTAGCTCCTTTGTCAAAGATCAAGTGCCCATAGGAGTGTGGATTCATTTCTGGGTCTTCAATTCTGTTCCATTGATCTACATGTCTGTTACTGTACCAATACCATGCAGTTTTTAACACTATTGCTCTGTAGTACAGCTTGAGGTCCGGGATACTGATTCCCCCAGAGGTTCTTTTACTCTTGAGAATAGTTTTAGCTATTCTGGGTTTTCTGTTATTCCAGATGAATTTTTGAATTGCTCTTTCTAAGTCTATGAAGAATTGAGTTGGGATTTTGATGGGGATTGCATTGAATCTGTGTATTACTTTTGGTAAGATGCTCATTTTTACTATATTAATCCTGCCAATCCATGAGCATGGCAGATTTTTCCATCTTCTGAGGTCTTCTTCAATTTCTTTCTTCAGAGACTTGAAGTTCTTGTCATACAGATCTTTCACTTGTTTGGTTAGAGTCACGCCAAGATACTTAATATGGTTTGTGGCTATCGTGAAGGGTATTATTTCTCTTACTTCTTTCTCAGCCTGCTTATCCTTTGAGTATAGGAAGGCTTCTGACTTGCTTGAGTTGATTTTATATCCGGCCACTTTGCTGAAGTCGTTTATCAGCTGTAGGAGTTCTCTGGTGGAGTTCTTTGGGTCGCTTAAGTATACTATCATATCGTCTGCAAATAGTGATAGTTTGACTTCTTCCTTTCCAATTTGTATCCCTTTGACCTCTTTTTGTTGTCTAATTGCTCTAGCTAGAACTTCAAGTACTATATTGAAAAGATATGGAGAGAGAGGGCAGCCTTGTCTAGTCCCTGATTTTAGTGGGATTGCTTCAAGTTTCTCTCCATTTAGATTGATGCTGGCTACCGGTTTGCTGTAAATTGCTTTTACTATGTTTAGATATGGGCCTTGAATTCCTGATCTTTCCAAGACCTTTAGCATGAAAGGATGCTGAATTTTGTCAAATGCTTTCTCAGCATCTAATGAGATGACCATGTGGTTTTTTTTCTTTGAGCTTGTTTATGTAGTGGATTACATTGATGGATTTCCTTATATTGAACCATCCCTGCATCCCTGGGATGAAGCCTACTTGATCGTGGTGAATGATCGTTTTGATGTGTTCTTGGATTCGGTTGGCAAGAATTTTATTGAGTATTTTTGCATCGATATTCATAAGAGAGATTGGTCTGAGATTCTCTTTGTCGGATCTTTGTGTGCTTTTGGTATTAGTGTAATTGTGGCTTCATAGAACGAGTTGGGTAGTGTTCCTTCTGTTTCTATTTTGTGGAACAGTTTGAAGAGTATTGGTGTTAGGTCTTCTTTGAAGGTCTGATAGAATTCTGCACTAAAACCATCTGGACCTGTGCTTTTTTTGGTTGGAAGACTTCCAATGACAACTTCTATTTCTTCAGGGGTTATAGGACGGTTTAGATGGTCTATTTGATCCTGATTTAATTTTGGTACTTGGTATCTGTCAAGGAAATTGTCCATTTCCTCAAGATTTTCTAGTTGTGTTGAATACAGGTTTTTGTAGTAGGATCTGATGATTTTTTGAATTTCCTCAGTTTCTGTTGTTATCTCTCCCTTTTCGTTTCTGATTTTATTAATTTGGATACTATCTCTGTGCTCTCTGGTTAGTCTGGCTAAGGGCTTATCTATCTTGTTAATTTTCTCAAAGAACCAACTCCTCGTTTTGTTGATTCTTTGTATGGTTTTATTTGTTTCTACTTGATTGATTTCAGCCCTGAGTTTGATGATTTCCTGCCTTCTACTCCTCTTTGGTGTATTTGCTTCTTTTTGTTCCAGGGCTTTCAGGTGTGCCATTAAGCTGTTAGTGTATGCTGTCTCCCATTTCTTTTTGGCGGCACTCAGGGCTATGAATTTTCCTCTTAGCACTGCTTTCATTGTGTCCCATAAATTAGAGTATGTTGTGCCTTCATTTTCATTAACTTTCAAAAAGTCTTTGATTTCTTTCTTTATTTCCACCTTGACCAAGTTATCATTGAGTAGAGCATTGTTCAGCCTCCATGTGTACGTGGGTTTTCTTTTGTTTTTGTTGCCATTGAAGACCACCCTTATTCCATAGTGATCTGATAGGAGGCATGGGATTATTTCTGTCTTCTTGTATCTGTTGAGGTCTGATTTGTGACCAATTATATGGTCAATTTTGGAGAAGGTACCATGAGGAGCTGAGAAGAAGGTGTATTCTTTAGCTCTAGGATGAAATGTTCTATATATATCAGTTAGTTCCATTTGGTCCAAGGCTTCAGTTAGATTCACTGTGTCCCTGTTTAGTTTCTGCTTTCCTGAACGATCCATTTCAGAGAGCGGGGTGTTGAAGTCACCCACTATTATTGTGTGTGGTGCGATGTGTGCTTTGAGTTTTAGTAAAGTTTCTTTTACGAATGAGGGTGCCCTTGCATTTGGAGCATAGATATTCAGAATTGAGAGTTCTTGATGGTGGATTTTTCCCTTGATCAGTATGTAGTGTCCTTCTGTGTCTTTTTTGATGACTTTAGGTTGAAAATCAATTTTATCCGATATTAGGATGGCTACTCCACCTCATTTCTTGGGGCCATTTGCTTTTAAAATTGTTTTCCAGCCTTTTACTCTGAGGTAGTGTTTGTCTTTGACACTGAGGTGCGTTTCCTGCATGCAGCAAAATGCTGGGTCCTGTTTACGTATCCAGTCTGCTAGTCTATGTCTTTTAATTGGGGAATTGAGACCATTGATATTAAGAGAGATTAAGGCATAGTGATTATTGCCATCTGCCATTCTTGACGCTATCTTTATGTTTGAGTGGTTATCTACTTTTGGGTTTGATTCAAAAAGGTTATTATCTCATTTTTTTCCAGGGTGTTGTTTCTCTCCCTGTATTGGAGGTTTCCACCTATTATCCGTTGCAGGGCTGGATTTGTGGAAAGATATTGTGAAAATTTGGTTTTATCATGGAATATCTTGGTCTCTCCATCTATGGTGATTGAGAGTTTTGCTGGGTATAGTAGTCTAGGCTGGCATTTGTGCTGTCTTAGTGTCTGCATGAGATCTGCCCAGGATCTTCTGGCTTTCATAGTCTCTGGTGAGAAGTCTGATGTGATTTGGATAGGTCTTCCTTTGTACGTTACTTGCCCCTTTTCTCTTACTGCTTTTAGTATTCTTTCTTTGTTTAGAACATTCGGTGTTTTGATTATTATGTGACGGGAGGTATTTCTGTTCTGGTCCAGTCTGTTTGGAGTTCTGTAGGCTTCTTGTACGTTAATCGGCATCTCTCTCTTTAAGTTAGGGAAGTTTTCCTCCATAATTTTGTTGAAGATGTTTACTGGCCCTTTAAGTTGCAAATCTTCACTCTCAACTATACCTATAATCCTTAGGTTTGGTCTTCTCATTGTGTCCTGGATTTCCTGGATGTTTTGGGTTACACGTTTTTTGCATTTTGCATTTTCTTTGACTGTTGAGTCGATGCTTTCTATGGAATCTTCAGCACCTGAGATTCTTTCTTCCATCTCTTGTATTCTATTGTTGATGTTTGCATCTATGACTCCTGATTTCTTCCCAAGGTTTTCTATCTCCAAAGTTGTCTCCCTTTGTGATTTCTTAGTTGTTTCTACTTCCTTTTTTAGTTCCTGGATGGATTTGCTGAGATCCTTCACTTGTTTGTTTGTATTTTCCTGTATTTCTTTAAGGTATTTTTGCATTACCTCTTTCAGGATTTCTTCCTGATGACCCACGTTCTCCTGCATTTCTCTGAGCGATTTTTGTGTTTCCTCCTCATGGGATTCCATCTGTTGATCCATCGTCTCCTGCATTTCTTTAAGCAGTTCTCGTGTTTCCTTTGTAAGGGCATCTAACCGTTGATTCATTTCTTTAAGCAATTTATGTGTTGCCTCCTTATGGGCATCCATCTGTTGACCCATATTCTTCTGCATTTCTTTATGCAAATTTTGTGATTCCTTTGTGAGTGCATCTACCCGTTGATTCATCTCGTTAAGCGATTTTTGTGTTGTCTCCTTGTGCGCCTCCATCTTTTGATCCATGTTCTCCTGCATTCCTCTAAGCGATTTTTGTGTTTCCTTTGTAAGGGCTTCTAACCGTTGATTCATGGTCTCCTGCAACTCTTTATGAGATTTATTTGTGTCCTTCTTGTGATCCTCTAATAGGATCATGAGAAGTGATTTTAAATCCAGATCTTGTCTTTCGGGTTTGGTGGGGTATCCAGGACTTGCTGCTGTTGGAGAGTTGGGTTCGGATGCTCCCACATTACTTTGGTTTCTGTTAGTAACATTCCTACGTTTGCCTTTTGCCATCTGGATACCTCTGGTGTTAGTTGGTCCTGCTGCCACTGGCTGTTGGTTGGACCTCCTGTGAGCCTGCAAAGCTATTTCTGCCCCCCCCCTGGATTACCAGGATTCCCCTGGCACCGATTTCTGGGGCCTGCCTGCTCCTGAGTGACTTTGGAGCCCTAATGTGCCTTGCCCCAAGTGATCTTATATTGGGGAGGCCTTGCACATCTAAAGGCTCAGTCTAGTGGATTCCTGGAGCAGAGGTCGCCAAAGGGAGGCTGGTAGGCTCCTGCCCTGTGCAGGGGTGTGTGATCTCTCCTGGGGGGGGAGGGGCGTCCCTCTGCCAGGCAGAAGTCCCACAGCAGAGCTGGCGCGCTGGTTACTGCAGATCAGCCCAGCACCTGGGAGCAGGTTACACACAAGCTGCCTGAGACCGAAGCAATATTATGCCTGTCTGTCTCTGAGCCTGGCGGTCCCAACTACCTGGCCACTGGAGCAAAGATGGCGGAGGGCACTCTCCGTGGCGCCGCTCACCCTGTAGTCGCGATGGCCCACCGATCTGGCACCCAGACCACCACAGCGCTGACCCGTTCTCGGGCACAGATGGAAGCCCCAACAGGCCGTGTCCCAAGTGATGTTATATTGGGGATAGGGAGCTTGGGGTACCTGTCTCTCCAGCGCAGTCTGCGGGAACAGAGGTCGCGGAAGGAAAGCTGGTAGGCTCCTGCCCAGTGCGGGGTCCCTCTGCCAGGCAGAAGTCCCACAGCAGAGCTGGCGCGCTGGTTACTGCAGATCAGCCCCGCACCTGGGAGCCGCACACACACAAGCCGCCCGAGACCCAAGCGATATTATGCCTGTCTGTCTCAGAACCTGGCTGTCCCCCAGTGTTTTATTCTTATCACCCAATGTTTGCTTGCTCAAAACTATCAGTAACTCCAGTTCTAATGGGTACAAAACATCTTCTAAGCTCCCCACAGATAGACATGGAAGAATTTTATCAATACTTATAAAATAAAAATAATATTATATATACACATGCATACACACACACACTCACTCACTCAATCAAACATATATTTTCCTGGGCCATAAGATAATTCCTAGCCTCCTAAATATATTATCTCATTTTCACTTACTTTGCTTAATATAACAATTTATATAAATTGTAATCTTATATATTACAAATTTTGGTAATTATTGAATAGTAAATTATGTAAAAATAAAATTCTAATGACTGATAACTGACTTCTGATGAGTCCATGTTGTGAAGGAATTGATTACAGGAAGCTTGATATTTTCAAACTACAATTACAGCATTGTACAACATAAAAGAATAAGACAACATATAAGATAAGACAGATGACCAGGGCTCATATTGTATTTAGACAAAGTTATCTCTTACAAAAGCAGGATAAAAACAAGCTAATACTATGCTTGATATTGCTCATGAGAACAAAGAGGCAAACTATGGGAAAGCAGGTTTTGAGAAATGTACATAAACTTACTTGCAGTTATATTGGATATTTGGAGTAAGACACAAAGATAACCATAATGGAGGAGAACAGATAAGAGATGAAAAAAGTGCACACCAGGATGAGGATAGATTGGGTGGCTCTGTTTTCAGATGAGGCATTTAGGAAGTGCTGAAAACTGTGAATATGCTTGACTTGTCTCTTATGTCTGTAGGGAATACTCACCATAGAGACACTTGAACAGGCCATGAAACCCAGACACAGTCCATCAGAGAAGCACAGTATGAACATATATAGTGCAGTTCCCACATTTTCATAAGCAAACTATGAGCATTATTCATAAATCTTCCATTTAGTCACATTTTTGTTGTACCTGGGAACTGACACTCTTACTGGAGTCATGGTGTTTAGAAAGAGATGAACAAGGCAACCTACTTAGCAGGAGGGACAAACATACTTGGTAACTCTCTGTTTAAGTATGATCCACCTGGAGCTGCTGGAGCTAAATGTGATTGCTTGGAAGTAACTCATTAAGCACGTTGCATACGGGGACATTCCCCTTGTTATTTGGTAAACATAGTTATTAACTTACATCTAATATCATCTAGGAAATCTTTAAATTCATAATTTGACAGTATCTATGGAATGGATTTTGAGATGACAGAGAAGCAGTTGGCAAAAGTCAAGTGCTCTATAATCAGGTCCTTGGGCATTAAGGACTTTCCAGTGTATATCAAAATGATATAATAAAATAGTATTGAAGAATTTCCAAGCATTCCCACTGTAATCTGGCAGAAGAAAAAAATTCCCATTGCAAAGTTTTCAGAAGCCATTTTATTTCCTATTAAAAAAGGAAAGAAATTTAGTATGGTTATGAGTCCCTAGAAATATAATATCAGTGTGCACTATCTCATGATGTTATCTAAAGGTATATAGTTATCACTTTATTCCATTTGTATAGCTCTCCCTCTGAAGAACATTCAAAGGTTTGTTTATTGTTAGAGAAAATATTCTCTATTATGTATATGAAAAATTTGAATATCTTTCCTTAAAAGAATAATGTTTTCACTGGACAGGGTGCTGCATGACCTTCAATATAGCCACAAAGAGATAGAAGTACACAGGCAAAGGAATTTGAGAGTAACCTGGTCTACAGTTATTTCTAGTGTATACAGTGTTACAGACCACATAACTCTAAGTTAACCAACCAAAATGATAAATGTTTTATTGCTTTTGAAAAACATGATGATTTTGGGTCAATTTTCAAAGAAAAAAATTTTAAGATGCATTAATTCTAAAATTCACAAGAAATATAATTTGCAATTCCTTAAGAAAAGCAATAGTAATATTTGAAAACCTTATTTTAAAAGTGGTTTAATATTCACAACATATAAAGCATATTTAATTTTAATATTTATATAGCTTTTCATTATGTGATTTTAATTATGGGGGATGGTTTTATGAGAGTGTAAGTGCCAACAGGTGCCAGAGTTCTTGGACCTGTCAACTTTGGATATGAAGACAGGGATAAGCCACAAATAGGAACTTCAAACTGAACTCACATAGAAATTATTAGTGCAATATAAAGTGCAATATGCACTTTAAAGAACTGACTTATACTTCTATCCTATAGAAATATATGAATCTACATTTGAAAGAACATAAAATATAAAACAAATGAAAAATGAGTTCATAACTTGGCTAAGTTACATATAAATTGGTCAGATATCAAATGTACAAAATCTGGACCAAAATCCTCAATTATTAAAGGAGTACAATGAAGAGATGAAAATCAAAGCTGCCATGAGACATCATCACATTCAGTATAAACAAATATTAATCAAAACAAATTACCATAAAAAGGCACAATTACAGGCTGTTGAGCAAAAGGTGAAATAAGAATCCAGGTTTAGACTCTATTGGAAAATAAAATATTTTAGCAACTATACTAGTATTGTTTCTTTTTTCAGTAAACTGATAAATCATTACCAAATTCCAATTGCCATGTTATAAGAATCTGGGGTCCTGAAAGGATCCATAGTCATACAGGAAATGAATGATTTTGAATAAAAAGTATAAATGAATGCTCTTTGCTTTTGTCAAATTGCCCTACTGAGGCTCAGAAGTTCTCAGGTAGAATTTTAAAAGCCACAGTAATTTCTTACTGTAATGTTTTGTAGTCAGAATTTCTGACCCTGAATGATTTTGCATAAAATGGATGTCATGTGCATAAAAACTGGATTATGATTATATCATCTCTTTTTGTGCTAAAATTGTCAACTCATTGAAAACTGAAATGCTACAACCATAAGAGGAAAATGCTAATACACAGATGTAGACAGAGGCAACAAGACTCAATAGTAGAGACATTGCACAAAGAATTTAGAACTAGAGTTGTTTGAAATGAAAAGAATTCTGCACTTTAAAGGAAAATAAAATCCTAGCAAGGTAAAACCCTACATTGTTGTAGAAAACATTGACTTTTGAACTTGAATCAGGAACTTAATACCTACCATGTATAAAGGAAAATAAAGATTTAACTATATCTTCACAAACATTTTAGTAAGCAGAGTAATGAAACTGACAGAAATTCTTTAAAGATGAAACATAGAAGTGCAGGAAATGCTTTTTATAAGTACTCACCATATTTAGCAGTCCTGTGAAATGAAAATTACAAATATGCTGAGACTACTTTGCAGACCTTAGAACAATAAGCATCAAGAGAATAGACAATAACAAGTGCTGAAGATGCTGTCGTGATAAGTAATCATCATTCTAAACTGGTGGGAGGGCAAAGTAATACATTAATTATAGAAGTGAATATAAACATTCCTTGACAAAATAAAAATAGAAATACCATATAACACAGCTATATAATTTTGGGGCATATACTTAAAGGACTCTATGTCCTACCACAGCAGGCATGTGCATCCATGTAAGCTGCTTTTTTTCAGAAAAGTAAAGACAACTGATGGACAACATGATGAACAATGATATTCTTCAGCAGACAATGGAAATTTACAGTGGAATTTTGGAGGTACTCCAGGAAGCGCTGGATTGTACTTCTGCTCCTCCACCAGCGCAGTATTGACACCTCAAATAGGTCCTCAAGTTCTAGGCACTGGAGTCTACGGACCTCTACCATCTGGATGTGTGGGCTTTCTTTTAGGACGCAGCAGCACCTTAATGAAAGGAATAAGGATCCTTCCCAGGGTAATTGATGCTGATTATGCTGAGAAATTAAAATTATTGTGTCTATATAAAGAGGGGTTGTGGTTATTCCCCAAGAATATAGGATTGCTCAGTTAGTTCCCCTACCACAATTCCGTACTAATAATCCTGTATTTAAGACTTCTAGGGGGAATCAAGGGTTTGACTCCACAGGACCAGGTGCCTTTTGGGTATTGTCTTTAGATAAATGCCCTAAACTTACTCTATGGATTGATGGAAAGCCTATGAAGGGATTATTGGATACTTGAGCAGATACTACAGTAATTTCAAAAGTCTTTTGTCCAAAGATTTGGCCTCTAGATGTATCTCAATCTACTTTCCAGGGTGTAGGAATAGCCACCCTCTGCTCCACTTAGGAGTAGCAAGGTGTACTACATAAATAAGGTTATGTTTTTAGAAAAGGTTTGGGGAAATATTTACAAAGAAAACCTTTAAGTGTGAGTGAAGAATCACTAGTATTAGACATCCAAAGGATAAAACTGGATTGGGAAATTTATCTTAAGGGTCACTGTTATGCCTCCTATTCTCAAACCTTTACCAATCACATGGAAGTCAGATGAGCCGGTATGGACTGAAGAATGGCCCCTTTCTAAGGATAAATTGGAGGCAGCTCATCACCTGGTGCAAGAACAGCTTCAGGCAGGACATACTGTTCCATCTACATCCCCTTGGAATATTCCTATTTTGTTATTAAGAAAATAATCAGGCAAATGTAGGCTCTTACAAGATCTCAGGGAAACTAATAAAACCATAGTGCCTATGGGACCTATGCAACCAGAGTTGCCTTCTCCTGTTGCTATTCCAAAGAATTGGTATCTGTTAGTTATAGACTTGAAAGATTGTTTTCTTACCATCCCATTGCATACCAAGGATTGTGAATGTTTTGCTTTTAGTATTCCTTCTATAAATTTTAGAGAGTCTGCACATCACTACCATTGGATAGTGTTGCTTCAAGGAATGACTAATAGCCCCACTATGTGTCAAGTGTATGTGGCAACAGCTCTACAAACCTTAAGGAAAACGTATTCTCAGATGTATATAATACATTACATGTTTGATATTCTTTTGACAGCTAGAGGGGAGAAAGTACTTCTTGCAGCTTATGCTGATCTTCAATGTGATTTAAGGCAAGCTGAATTGATTATTGTGCCTAAAAAGGTGCACAAAGAATATCCATATAAATATTTAGGTCATGAGCTCTTACAAAAAGGAATTTGTTCACAAAAATTGCAAATTAAAATAGATACCTTAAAAACCTTGAATTATTTCCAGAAGTTATTAGGAGATATAAATTGGTTATGGCCATACTAAAGGGGGATGCTTTACCCAACTCTGCTAGGAAATTAACAAAGGAAGCTAGGGAATGCTTAGAATTAGTGCAAAGAGCCCTTGAGGGAGCTCATTTAAATTATGTGAATTAGTCTAAAAAATATTGTTTTTAGTTTTTGCCTCTAAACATTCCACCAGGGTATTTTTTTGGCAGGAGGGACCCATATTATGGGTACATTTGTAAATTTGTAACTTCATCTTCCAAAATTGTATTGTCTATCCATAGGCAGTGGTATCCTTGTTGTTTAAGGCATACAAAATAAGCTTGCAAATGTTTGGCAAGGAACCTGATGTTAGGATTACACCCTATAATAAGGAACAGCTTCAAATTTTATCCCAAGGTTTTGCTGATTGGGCCTTAATTAGATGTGTTACCAATGGTTATTTTGATAATCATTATCCCAATAATAAGTTGTGTCAATTTTTTAAAAATCTGTCTAGTAGACTTTCCAAAGATTGTTTCCTCTTACTTTTTGGATTGTGCTCAATTAGTTTTCATTGCAATCCCCATCAAAATCCCAACTCAATTCTTCATAGAGTTAGAAAGAGCAATTCAAAAATTCATCTGGAATAACAGAAAACCCAGAATAGCTAAAACTATTCTCAAGAGTAAAAGAACCTCTGGGGGAATCAGTATCCCGGACCTCAAGCTGTACTACAGAGCAATAGTGTTAAAAACTGCATGGTATTGGTACAGTAACAGACATGTAGATCAATGGAACAGAATTGAAGACCCAGAAATGAATCCACACTCCTATGGTCACTTGATCTTTGACAAAGGAGCTAAAACCATCCAGTGGAAAAAAGATAGCCTTTTCAACAAATGGTGCTGGCTCAGCTGGAGGTCAACATGCAGAAGAATGCAAATTGACCCATCCTTATCTCCTTGCACTAAGCTCAATTCTAAGTGGATCAAAGATCTCCACATAAAACCAGACACACTGAAACTAATAGAAGGGAAACTAGGGAAGAACCTTGAACATATGGGCACAGGGGAGAATTTCCTGAACAGAACTCCAATAGCTTATACTCTAAGATCAAGAATAGACAAATGGGACCTCATTAAATTACAAAGTTTTTGCAAGGCAAAAGACACCGTCAAAAAGACAAAGCGGCAACCAACTAACTGGGATCATCCAATGAGAGAGCTGCGGTTATTTTTTGGAATGAAGTAAAAGTTATAAAAATTCCTAATTGTTCTGCACAATTAGCAGAATTAAAGACAGTTCAATTAGCCCTGAGTTTATTCCTTAATAAAGCCTGTAATATTTATACTGATAGTATATATGTTTCCCAAATTATAGAACCATTAGAAACTGCAGCTTATATGGCACCTGTTTCCTTTATTTATTCCTGCCTGTTGGAGGTACAAGCTCTTCTATGGCAGTGTAAACAACCAGTATTTGTGGGCCATGTATGAGAACATTCATTATTACATGGTCCCCTGGCACAGAGCAATCATAAAACTGATTTATATACTCAGCCTCCATTGGTTGCATTGAATTTGGCTATCAATTATGATAAAGCCGTGAATATGCGCAATAAATTTCATATTAATGCAAATTCTTTGAAGTTTCATTGTAATATTAATAGAGAACAAGCTGTGCAATTTGTTACTCAATGCCCTCAATGTGCTCAATTCATTTCATCCCCCAATCTGGGAGTGAATCTCCAAGGTCTTAAAGCAAATGATATTTGGCAAATGGATTTGACTCATGTCTCATTTGGGAAGTTACAGTTTGTTCATGTATCTCTAGATATCTTTTCTGGTATGATTTTTGCATCTGTACATAGTGGTGAAAAGGTAAAACATGTAAAAAAAAATAATTGTTTACAAGCTTTTGCTTGCATGGAGTCCCAAATCAGTTGAAAACCGACAATGGTTCAGCATATACCAGTGGATCCTTTGAAAAATTTTGCATGAACTTTCATATTATTCATAAAACAGGGATTCCATATAATCCTCAAGGGCAAGCCATAGTGGAGAGAGCTAATCTTACTGTAAAAAATTATCTTGAAAAAACAGAAAGGGGGAGTTTACCTTTCTGCATGCTAGATTGTCCTTTATATTTTAAATATTTTATTAATAGATAATCTTTCTGGGGCAGACAGACATTGGAAAGGTGCAAAGAAATCTGAGGGTTTAGCTATCTTCAGGAGTTTGGAGAGGTCATGATCCAGTGTTGATCGGGATGAGAGGTTCTGTTTGTATCTTCCCTAAAAAGGCTGAAAGTCCTATGGTTCCTGAGTGCTGTGTGCATCCTGTCATTATGGGCACAAATACAGACAGAAACCTGTACTGTTTATGGGACCTTCATGAAAAATCTACCAGTCCTGATGCCAGTGGGGATAAGCAGTACTGTGTGGCCAGTTGTGCTCTCTACTAATAGGACTATGGGGAAGACTGCAGCTAAATTAGAAGTAGAATGGAGTAATATTACCTTACTTTTTATTTTAGAGAAAAGTTTATGTTTTATTAAGAATAGTGATAGGAGTCAGTTAGATGGAACTTTATTTTCTGGTTCCTGTCTTATGCATCACAATGTTTCCTTGGCAGATTTTTCTCCCAATGCTACTAATGCCTCCATAATAGGTTTAAGAAATATCTTGAGCCCCATTAATTTTAATAAAAATGTTACTCACTTACCTCCTTGGCCTGCTCATCGTTGCTGGCCAGGAAGTTTGAATTTTGAACTATTTTTTAGACTTCATGAGGTGATTGTATTGTTGTTGAACCATATCTACTTCTTTTTTATATTTTGTATATTTTTTATTTACATTCCTAATGATTTACCCTTTCCTGATTCCCCCCTCCACGAAAGTTCCATAAGCCCTCTTCCCTCCCCCCCATTGCCCAGTCAACCCCCTCCCAATTCCCTGTCCTGGTATTTCCCTACACTGCTACATCCAGTTTTTCCAGGACCAGGGGTCTCTCCTTCCTCCTTCTTGGAAATCAATTGATATGTTAATTGTGTCTTAGGTATTCCGAGCTTCTGGGTTAATCATCCACTTATCAGTGACTGCATACCATGTGTGTTCTTTTGTGATTGGGTTACCTCACTAAGGATGAGTTTCCAGATCTGACCATTTGCCTAAGAATTTCATGAATTCATTGTTTTAATTGCAAAGTAGTATTCCACTGTGTAAATATACCACATCTTCTGTATCCATTCCTCCATTGAGGGACATCTGGGTTCTTTCTAGCTTCTGGCTATTATAAATAAGGCTGCTAGGAACATAGTGGAGCATGTGTCCTTACTGCATGCCGGGGAGGCCTCTAGATATATGCCCAGGAATGGTATAACAGGGTCCTCCGGGAGTGTCATGACCAGTTTTCTAAGGAACCTCCAGAGTGCTTTCCAGAGTGGTTGTACCAGTTTGGAATCCCTCCAGCAGTGGAACAGTGTTCCTCTTTCTCCACATCCTTGCCAACACCTACAGTCTCCTGAGTTTTTTATCTTAGCCATTGTGACTGGTGTGAGGTGAAATCTCAGGGTTGTTTTGATTTGCATTTCCCTAATGACTAAGAATGTTGAACATTTCTTTAGGTGCTTCTCAGCCATTCGATATTCTTCATGTGAAAATTCTTTGTTTACCAAAATTGCATAAAGATCCAACAAAGAAAGAGAATTTCAGACCAATTTCTCTTATGAATATCAATGCAAAAATACTCAATAAAATTCTTGCCAACCGAATCCAAGAACACATCAAAACGATCATTCACCATGATCAAGTAGGCTTCATCCCAGGGATGCAGGGATGGTTCAATATCAGAAAGTCCATCAATGTGATCCACTACATAAACAATCTCAAAGAAAAAAAAACACATGGTCATTTCATTAGATGCTGAAAAAACATTTGACAAATTTAGCACCCTTTCATGCTAAAGGTCTTGGAAAGATCAGAAATTCGAGGCCCATATCTAAACATAATAACAGCAATTTAAAGCAAACTGGTAGCCAACCTCAAACTAAATGGAGAGAAATTTGAAGCAATACCACTTAAATTAGGGACTAGAAAAGGCTGCTCTCTCCATATCTTTTCAATATAGTACTTGAAGATGTAGCTAGAGCAATTAGAGAACAAAAGGCGGTCAAAGGGATACAAATTGGAAACGAAGAAGTCAAACTATTACTATTTGCAGATGATATGATAGAATACTTAAGTGGCCCAAAAAACTCCACCAGAGAACTCCTACAGCTGATAAACAACTTCAGCAAAGTTGCCAGATATAAAATCAACTCAAACAAATCAGTAGCCTTCCTATACTCAAAGAATAAGTAGGCTGAGAAAGAAATAAGGGAAATGACACTCTTCATGATAGACACAAACAATATAAAGTATCTTGGTGTGACTCTAACCAAACAAGTGAAAGATCTGTATGACACGAACTTCAAGTCTCTGAAGAAGGAAATTGAAAAGACCTCAGAAGATGGAAAAAACTTCCATGCTCATGGATTGGCAGGATTAATATAGTAAAAATGACCATCTTGCCAAAAGCAACATACAGATTCAATGCAATCCCCATCAAAATCCCAACTCAATTCTTCATAGAGTTAGAAAGAGCAAGTCTCAAGTTTATCTGGAATAACAGAAAACCCAGGATAGATAAAAATATTCTTTTTTTTTAATTATTTATTTTATTTTATTTTTTTTTAATTTACATTCCAAATCATTTCCCCTTTCCCATCTCCTCCCTCCCCGAAAGTCCCATAAGCCCCCTTCCCTCCCTCTTTTCTCCATTCAACCCCCTCTCGTTACTCTGTCCTGGCATTCCCCTACATTCAGTCTTTCCAGGACCAGGGGTCTCTCCTTCCATCTTCTTAGAAATCTATTGATATGCGGATTGTGTCTAGGGTATTCCGAGATTCTGGGTCAATATCCCCTTATCAGTGACTGCATACCATGTGTGTTCTTTTGTGATTGGGTTACCTCACTAAGGATGATATTTTCAAGATCTGACCATTTGCCTAGGAATTTCGTGAATTCATTATTTTTAATTGCAGAGTAGTATTCCATTGTGTAGATATACCACATCTTCTGAATCCATTCCTCCGTTGAGGGACATCTGGGTTCTTTCCAGCTTCTGGCTATTATAAATAAGGCTGCTATGAACATAGTGGAGCATGTGTCCTTATTGCATGCAGGTTAAGTCTCTGGGTATATGCCCAGGAGTGGTATAGCTGGATCCTCCGGGAGTGTCATGCCCAGTTTTCTGAGGAACCGCCAGACTGCTTTCCAGAGTGGTTGTACCAGCTTGCAATTCCACCAGCAGTGGAGGAGTGTTCCTCTTTCTCCACATCCTCGCCAACAACTGCTCTCTCCTGTGTTTTTGATCTTAGCCATCCTGACTGGTGTGAGATGGAATCTCAGGGTTGTTTTGATTTGCATTTCCCTAATGACTAAGGATGATGAACATCTCTTTAGGTGCTTCTCAGCCATTAGATATTCTTCAGGTGAGAACTCTTTGTGTAGCTCTGTACCCCATTTTTTAATAGGGTTACTTGCCTCTCTGGAGTTTAACTTCTTGAGTTCTTTGTATATATTGGATATTAGCCCTCTGTCGGATGTAAGGTTGGTAAAGATCATTTCCCAGTTAGTTGGTTGCCGCTTTGTCTTTTTGACAGTGTTTTTTGCCTTGCAAAAACTTTGTAATTTAATGAGGTCCCATTTGTCTATTCTTGACCTTAGAGCATAAGCTATTGGAGTTCTGTTCAGGAAATTCTCCCCTGTGCCCATATGTTCAAGGTTCTTCCCTAGTTTCCCTTCTATTAGTTTCAGTGTGTCTGGTTTTATGTGGAGATCTTTGATCCACTTAGAATTGAGCTTAGTGCAAGGAGATAAGGATGGGTCAATTTGCATTCTTCTGCATGTTGACCTCCAGCTGAGCCAGCACCATTTGGTGAAAAGGCTATCTTTTTTCCACTGGATGGTTTTAGCTCCTTTGTCAAAGATCAAGTGCCCATAGGAGTGTGGATTCATTTCTGGGTCTTCAATTCTGTTCCATTGATCTACATGTCTGTTACTGTACCAATACCATGCAGTTTTTAACACTATTGCTCTGTAGTACAGCTTGAGGTCCGGGATACTGATTCCCCCAGAGGTTCTTTTACTCTTGAGAATAGTTTTAGCTATTCTGGGTTTTCTGTTATTCCAGATGAATTTTTGAATTGCTCTTTCTAACTCTATGAAGAATTGAGTTGGGATTTTGATGGGGATTGCATTGAATCTGTATATTACTTTTGGTAAGATGCTCATTTTTACTATATTAATCCTGCCAATCCATGAGCATGGCAGATTTTTCCATCTTCTGAGGTCTTCTTCAATTTCTCTCTTCAGAGACTTGAAGTTCTTGTCATACAGATCTTTCACTTGTTTGGTTAGAGTCACGCCAAGATACTTAATATGGTTTGTGGCTATTGTGAAGGGTATTATTTCTCTTACTTCTTTCTCAGCCTGCTTATCCTTTGAGTATAGGAAGGCTTCTGACTTGCTTGAGTTGATTTTATATCCGGCCACTTTGCTGAAGTCGTTTATCAGCTGTAGGAGTTCTCTGGTGGAGTTCTTTGGGTCGCTTAAGTATACTATCATATCGTCTGCAAATAGTGATAGTTTGACTTCTTCCTTTCCAATTTGTATCCCTTTGACCTCTTTTTGTTGTCTAATTGCTCTAGCTAGAACTTCAAGTACTATATTGAAAAGATATGGAGAGAGAGTGCAGCCTTGTCTAGTCCCTGATTTTAGTGGGATTGCTTCAAGTTTCTCTCCATTTAGATTGATGCTGGCTACCGGTTTGCTGTAAATTGCTTTTACTATGTTTAGATATGGGCCTTGAATTCCTGATCTTTCCAAGACCTTTAGCATGAAAGGATGCTGAATTTTGTCAAATGCTTTCTCAGCATCTAATGAGATGACCATGTGGTTTTTTTTCTTTGAGCTTGTTTATGTAGTGGATTACATTGATGGATTTCCTTATATTGAACCATCCCTGCATCCCTGGGATGAAGCCTACTTGATCGTGGTGAATGATCGTTTTGATGTGTTCTTGGATTCGGTTGGCAAGAATTTTATTGAGTATTTTTGCATCGATATTCATAAGAGAGATTGGCCTGAGATTCTCTTTCTTTGTCGGAACTTTGGTTGATTTTGGTATTAGTGTAATTGTGGCTTCATAGAACGAGTTGGGTAGTGTTCCTTCTGTTTCTATTTTGTGGAACAGTTTGAAGAGTATTGGTGTTAGGTCTTCTTTGAAGGTCTGATAGAATTCTGCCCTAAAACCATCTGGATCTGTGCTTTTTTTGGTTGGAAGACTTCCAATGACAACTTCTATTTCTTCAGGGGTTATAGGACGGTTTAGATGGTCTATTTGATCCTGATTTAATTTTGGTACTTGGTATCTGTCAAGGAAATTGTCCATTTCCTCAAGATTTTCTAGTTGTGTTGAATACAGGTTTCTGTAGTAGGATCTGATGATTTTTTGGATTTCCTCTGTTTCTGTTGTTATCTCTCACTTTTTGTTTCTGATTTTATTAATTTGGATACTATCTCTGTGCCCTCTGGTTAGTCTGGCTAAGGGCTTATCTATCTTGTTGATTTTCTCAAAGAACCAACTCCTCGTTTTGTTGATTCTTTGTATGGTTTTATTTGTTTCTACTTGATTGATTTCAGCCCTGAGTTTAATGATTTCCTGCCTTCTACTCCTCTTTGGTGTATTTGCTTCTTTTTGTTCCAGGGCTTTCAGGTGTGCCATTAAGCTGTTAGTGTATGCTGTCTCCCGTTTCTTTTTGGCGGCACTCAGGGCTATGAATTTTCCTCTTAGCACTGCTTTCATTGTGTCCCATAAATTAGGGTATGTTGTGCCTTCATTTTCATTAACTTTCAAAAAGTCTTTGATTTCTTTCTTTATTTCCACCTTGACCAAGTTATCATTGAGTAGAGCATTGTTCAGCCTCCATGTGTGCGTGTGTTTTCTTTTGTTTTTTTTTTAAGATCTTTTTTTTTATTTTATTTTTTAATTTACATTCCAAATCACTTCCCCTTTCCCGTTTCCTCCCTCCCCGAAAGTCCCATAAGCCCCCTTCCCTCTCTCTTTTCTCCATTCAACCCCCTCTCGTTACTCTGTCCTGGTGTTCCCCTACATCCAGTCTTTCCAGTACCAGGGGTCTCTCCTACCATCTTTTTTTCTTTTTTTAATTTAATTTAATTTTATTTTTTAATTTACATTCCAAATCACTTCCCCTTTCCCGTTTCCTCCCTCCCCGAAAGTCCCATAAGCCCCCTTCCCTCCCTCCTTTCTCTGTTCAACCCCCTCTCATTACTCTGTCCTGGCGTTCCCCTACATCCAGTCTTTCCAGGACCAGGGGTCTCTCCTTCCATCTTTTTAGAAATCTATTGATATGCTGATTGTGTCTAGGGTATTCTGAGATTCTGGGTCAATATCCCCTTATCAGTGACTTCATACCATGTGTGATCTTTTGTGATTGGGTTACCTCACTAAGGATGATATTTTCAAGTTCTGACCATTTGCCTAGGAATTTCGTGAATTCATTGTTTTTAATTGCAGAGTAGTATTCCATTGTGTAAATATACCACATCTTCTGAATCCATTCCTCCGTTGAGGGACATCTGGGTTCTTTCCAGCTTCTGGCTATTATAAATAAGGCTGCTATGAACATAGTGGAGCATGTGTCCTTATTGCATGCAGGTAAAGTCTCTGGGTATATGCCCAGGAGTGGTATAGCTGGATCCTCCGGGAGTGTCATGCCCAGTTTTCTGAGGAACCGCCAGACTGCTTTCCAGAGTGGTTGTACCAGCTTGCAATTCCACCAGCAGTGGAGGAGTGTTCCTCTTTCTCCACATCCTCGCCAACAACTGCTCTCTCCTGTGTTTTTGATCTTAGCCATCCTGACTGGTGTGAGATGGAATCTCAGGGTTGTTTTGATTTGCATTTCCCTAATGACTAAGGATGATGAACATCTCTTTAGGTGCTTCTCAGCCATTAGATATTCTTCAGGTGAGAACTCTTTGTGTAGCTCTGTACCCCATTTTTTAATAGGGTTACTTGCCTCTCTGGAGTTTAACTTCTTGAGTTCTTTGTATATATTGGATATTAGCCCTCTGTCGGATGTAAGGTTGGTAAAGATCATTTCCCAGTTAGTTGGTTGCCGCTTTGTCTTTTTGACAGTGTCTTTTGCCTTGCAAAAACTTTGTAATTTAATGAGGTCCCATTTGTCTATTCTTGATCTTAGAGCATAAGCTATTGGAGTTCTGTTCAGGAAATTCTCCCCTGTGCCCATATGTTCAAGGTTCTTCCCTAGTTTCCCTTCTATTAGTTTCAGTGTGTCTGGTTTTATGTGGAGATCTTTGATCCACTTAGAATTGAGCTTAGTGCAAGGAGATAAGGATGGGTCAATTTGCAGTCTTCTGCATGTTGACCTCCAGCTGAGCCAGCACCATTTGTTGAAAAGGCTATCTTTTTTCCACTGGATGGTTTTAGCTCCTTTGTCAAAGATCAAGTGCCCATAGGAGTGTGGATTCATTTCTGGGTCTTCAATTCTGTTCCATTGATCTACATGTCTGTTACTGTACCAATACCATGCAGTTTTTAACACTATTGCTCTGTAGTACAGCTTGAGGTCCGGGATACTGATTCCCCCAGAGGTTCTTTTACTCTTGAGAATAGTTTTAGCTATTCTGGGTTTTCTGTTATTCCAGATGAATTTTTGAATTGCTCTTTCTAACTCTATGAAGAATTGAGTTGGGATTTTGATGGGGATTGCATTGAATCTGTGTATTACTTTTGGTAAGATGCTCATTTTTACTATATTAATCCTGCCAATCCATGCTCTAAGATCAAGAATAGACAAATGGGACCTCATTAAATTACAAAGTTTTTGCAAGGCAAAAGACACTGTCAAAAAGACAAAGCGGCAACCAACTAACTGGGAAATGATCTTTACCAACCTTACATCCGACAGAGGGCTAATATCCAATATATACAAAGAACTCAAGAAGTTAAGCTCCAGAGAGGCAAGTAACCCTATTAAAAAATGGGGTACAGAGCTACACAAAGAGTTCTCACCTGAAGAATATCTAATGGCTGAGAAGCACCTAAAGAGATGTTCATCATCCTTAGTCATTAGGGAAATGCAAATCAAAACAACCCTGAGATTCCATCTCACACCAGTCAGGATGGCTAAGATCAAAAACACAGGAGACAGCAGTTGTTGGCGAGGATGTGGAGAAAGAGGAACACTCCTCCACTGCTGGTGGAATTGCAGGCTGGTACAACCACTCTGGAAAGCAGTCTGGCGGTTCCTCAGAAAACTGGGCATGACACTCCCGGAGGATCCAGCTATACCACTCCTGGGCATATACCCAGAGACTTTACCTGCATGCAATAAGGACACATGCTCCACTATGTTCATAGCAGCCTTATTTATAAGAGCCAGAAGCTGGAAAGAACCCAGATGTCCCTCAACGGAGGAATGGATTCAGAAGATATGGTATATCTGCACAATGGAATACTACTCTGCAATTAAAAACAATGAATTCACGAAATTCCTAGGCAAATGGTCAGAACTTGAAAATATCATCCTTAGTGAGGTAACCCAATCACAAAAGAACACACATGGTATGCAGTCACTGATAAGGGGATATTGACCCAGAATCTCGGAATACCCTAGACACAATCCGCATATCAATAGATTTCTAAGAAGATGGAAGGAGAGACCCCTGGTCCTGGAAAGACTGGATGTAGGGGAACGCCAGGACAGAGTAACGAGAGGGTGTTGAATGGAGAAAAGAGGGAGGGAAGGGGCTTATGGGACTTT
The DNA here is from genome assembly GCA_036184795.1 of Tokudaia tokunoshimensis. NCBI lineage: Eukaryota > Metazoa > Chordata > Mammalia > Rodentia > Muridae > Tokudaia > Tokudaia tokunoshimensis. The sequence goes on along the minus strand of BTHU01000001.1, from coordinate 14,829,764 downwards.
CGGGGAGGGAGGAAACGGGAAAGGGGAAGTGATTTGGAATGTAAATTAAAAAAATAAAATAAAATAAATAAAAAAAAAAGAAAATAAGGACAATGGCTCAGCTCCTGCTCTGCTGCCTAATGTTCCCCTGATCCTGTGGATGTGCATCTATGCAGATTGTTCCCAACCTCTCTGACCTGTGGGATAAGTTAGCCTGGAGGGCAACCTTGTCCCAGGGCAGCCCCAATTTCAGGGGAGTCAGAAATATAACTTACTACAGCCCAGAAAGAATGTGCCTTATCTCTTCAGGTAGTGCTACTTGAGAGCATGGTAGTCACAGATCATCCCTCAGACCTCCTTGTGCTGTGATGGAAATACTCACACCAATAAAGCAGTTTGTGTTTCCTTTTGGAGATCACCACATCCATTGATAGCCTATAGTGGTCAGCTGACAAAGGAATAATTTGTTCTTGAACCTGTAGTTCAAGAAAGCATAGTCAGTCTGAAAAATTAGATTGGTTGCAATGTTCCTCAAAAAGCACAGAGCATTAGATTTAATTACTGCTGAAAAGGGAGGCATGCATATAGTTTTAAATGCAGAATGCTGTTTTATGCAGATCAGTCAGAAATACAATGGGGAAACACCAACAAAGTTATAGAAAAGACTAAGACTAGATGTCCAAGTGAAGGCTGATGCAGTACAATCTGGATAACATGGGCATCCTGGCTGATTCTGCTAACGGGGCTGTCATGATGAGAATGCGGGGACTTTTTTTTTTTAGGGTCATGCATTTTTAATAAAATTACTTTTTTTTTTTTTTTTTTTTTTACAATCCATTCCTTACCCATCTCCTGGTCCACTTTCCCATAGTTTCTCATCCCATTCTTCCTCCCCCTGTCTCCAAAAGGATGCCTCCTCTCCACCCCAAGCCAGGCCTCCTCACTCCCTGGGGCCTTAAGTCTCTCAAGGGTTAGACCTGTCTTCACTCATTGAGGCCAAACCAGGCAGACATCTTTTGTATGTGTGATGGGGGCCTCAGAACAGCTCTTGTATGCTGACTGGTTGGTGGCTCGGTGTCTGAGAAATCTCAGGAATCTGGGTTAGTTGAGACTGCTAGTCTTATCTTGGGGTAGCCCTCCTCCCCAGCTTCTTCCAGCCTTTCCCTAATTCAACCACAGTGGTCTTCAACTTCATTCCATTCATTGGATGTAAGTTTCTGGGTCTGCCTCAGTCAGCTGTTTTTTGGGCATCTTAGAGGACAGTCATGCTAGGCCACTGATGTTGGAGCCTCCCCTTGAGATGGATCCCAAGTTGGGCAGGTCACTGAACTTCCTTTCCCTCAGTCTCTTTTTGATTTTTGTCCCTGCAGTTCTTTAAGACAGGAACAATTCTGGGTCAGAATTTTTGACTGTAGAATGGCAACCCCATTCCTCTTTTGATGCTGTCTTTCTATTGGAGGTGGACTCTACAAGTTCCTTCTCTCAACTGTTGGACATTTCACCTAAGGTCCCTCACTTTGAGTGCTGTGAGTCTCTCACCTTCAAGGTCTCTGGTATATTCTAGAGGGTGGCCTCAGTTCTCAACCCCTCAAGAATGCATATTTCCATTCATCTTGCTGGTCCTGAGGGCTTCTCTCCTGTTTCCCCAATACTTGACCATGTTCCCCTTTTCCTCTCTGCCTTCTCTCTCCCACCCAGTTCCCTATGCCCACCATGATTGCTTTCTTCTCCCTCCCAAGTTGGATTGAGGCATACTCACCAAGTCCCTTCGGCTTGATAACCTTGATTTCTGTGGAATATATCTTGGGTTTTCTATTCTTTTTTTTTTTGCCTAATATCCACTAATTACCAAGTACATACCATGCATGCCTTTTAGGATCTGAGCTACCTCACTCAGTATGGCATTTTCTAGTTCCATTTATTTGCCTGTAAAACTTACGATTTCTTCATTCTTAACAACTCAATAGTATTCTACTCTGTAAATGAAGCACATTTTCGGTATCCATTCTTCCATAATGGGGCATCTGGATTGTTTCCAGATTCTGGCTGTCACTGATAAGGTTGTTATGAACATGAGATACTGCTTTGAAATTCTAAAGGCTTTGTCAAATATTTTGCTCCCCAAAATTCCACACATCTTCATTCTCTTTTTTTACTTTAACTATGATTTTTTTCTTTTTTATTAGATGTTTTCCTCATTTACATTTCAAATGTTATTCCTTTTCTGGTTTACCCTTCGAAAACCCATAACCTATCTCCCATTCTGCATCCCCCCTCACTGCACTTACCAACCCACCCGCCCCTGCTTCCATGTCCTGGCATTCCCCTATACTAAGGCAGCAAGGTTTCTCAGGACTAGGGAATCTCTCCTCCCTTTGTTGTCCAACAAGGCCATTCTCTGCTAGGTACCCATCTGGAGCCTTTGGTTGGTGGTTTAGTCCTTGGGAGATCTGGGGATACTGGTTGGTTCACATTGTTGTTTCTCCTACGGAACTGTAAACCTCTTCAGCTCCTTGGGTCCTTTCTCTAGCTCCTCCATTGAGGACCCTGTGTTGACTTCAGTGGTTGGCTGAGAGCATCCCCCTCTGTATTTGTCAGGCATTGGCAGAGCCTCTTAGAAGACAACTATATCATGATCCTGTCAGCAAGCACTTGTTTGCTTCCATAATAGTGTTTGGGTTTGGTAAATGTATATGGGATGGATCCCGAGGTGGGGTAGTATCTGGATGGTCTTTCCTTTAGACTCGGATCCACATTTTATCTCAGTATCTCTTCCTGTGGGTATTTTGTTCCCCCTTCTAAGAAGGAACAGAGTGTGCATACATTGGTCTTCCTACATCTTGAGCTTTGTTTGGTCTGTGAATTGTATATTGGGTATTCTGAGATTCTGGGCTAATATCCACTTATCAGCGAGTGCATACCATGTGTGTTCTTTTGTGACTTGGTTACCTCTCTCAGGATGATATTTTCTAGTTCCATCCATTTGCCTAGTGGCAGATGATATGATAGTATACTTAAGTGACCACAGAAATTCCAACAGAGAACTTCTAAAGCTGATAAACAACTTCAGCAAAGTGACTGGATATAAAATTAACTCAAAGAAATCAGTGGCCTTCCTGTATTCAATGGATAAAAAGGCTAAGAAAGAAATTAGAGAAACAACTGCCTTCATGATAGTGAAAAATAATATAAAATACCTTGATGTGACTCTAACTAAACAAGTGAAAGATCTACATGACAAGAACTTCAAGTCTCTGAAGAAAGAAATTGAAGATCTCAGAAGTTGGAAAGATCTCCCATGCTCGTGGATTAGAAGAGTAAATATAGATGTCAGAGATAGGGTGAGGGTGTATGCATAACATCTCAGGACTCTGTAGACTTAGTAGGCCTGTCTCCTGTGTAGGAGACTAGTCTTACAGTCAAGGCCAGCCTGTACTATATAGAGAACAGTAGTCTAGTTTGGTGGCAGTATGAATCCTTAAAAACAACAACAACAACAACAACATCATCATCATCATCATCATCAACAACAGGATTAGTGCTGTAGCTCAGTGTGTCTAGCATGCAGGAGTCCCTGGGTTCTAGGCTTGCATCAAATCAAATGAGGTGGCTTATGGCCAGAAACCCAGGATTGAGGGGTAGAAGCAAGAGGACCAGACACTCAAGGTCGTCCTCTGCACAGAGAGTTTGAGGCCAGTGTAGAATGACTGACACTCTCTTTAAAAGCATACAATATCATACCACCCCCCCAAAATCTTAATACTCAAATCTGAGAAAAGTGACTTGGCAGCTCATAACAGCCTTATATTCCCTGTGAATCAGAATTCCCCTCTGTTACAGAGAAGAAAACTGGGCATCCATATGTGCAGTAATTATTTCCTGTGAGTCATATCTGGAGTTGGCCTGAGGATTGAGTTTGTCCCTGGTGCACAGCACTGAGGAGCTGGGAATTAAGCACTTCCTGCTTGCCCTGGGGGAGACACTGAAGAGCTGTGCATCCAGTGCTCTCTGCTGGCCCTTTTGGAGGCACTGTGTAGTTGAGTGGTCCCTGTTCCCTGATAGTCCCTTAGCAGGAAGTGGAGAGAAAGTATTGAAAGCATGGGAGCCATAACCTTTGCCAATAAGGAAGTCAGGAATTCTGCTGGCCTTGCAACCAGTTAGAAAGTGATGTTGTAATGCCCCTTTGTGGCTGTTCTGTATTAGCATTTGTCCATGGCCTTGGGAAAGCCTGTGTTCAAGTAGGGGAAGAGAATCATTCCTTAAGTTAGGCTTGTTCCCACTGGCTCATAATTCAGTTATCCCATTTATACTAATATGATACATGGCTAGTTACCTCTCCTCAATTTTGCTGTAAGACTTCCTGAGTGTCTTAGACACAAATCTCCCTATACCAGTCTCTTCCCAGTCTTCCTCCCTCTGTCTAGAAGTCCCACCTTATAAATCTGCTCTTTGATAGAGGTCATAGGCTTTTTATTTTGACAAATTCATATTAATGTTTTCTTAGAAAGGCATAGAAGGACAGAGACACATCATCACACAGTGTTCAAAAACATCAGCAATGGCTATGAAAAGCAAAAACTGGAAGAATAGAGTTTTCCCTTCTTAGTTGTCTCTGTGCCATGTCAGGTAAAAGACCTGAATCCATGTATCAGTTGTAAGAATTTCCCATGGCCATAAATGGAGCTATTTCACAAATCTAATCCCCAAAAGAGGGGAGTTTTCTTTGAGGTTAGTTTTATTACACAGGAGTTTAAGAGGGCACCTATTTCATATTCTGCATGATTTTTTTGTGATGAGATATTTCCCATGATAGAAAAGGAAAAGAAACACCTGATCCAGAGAATAACACTTCAGAAGCTTTGCAGCTATCAGGGGATTCCATAGTGTCCCAAAATATGACCTGACTGCAGGTTTAAGAGCTCAATTAACTACCCTAGCAGTATTTGTTGGCTGCTGTGTAACTGATTTTTTCTCTTTTGAGGAGAAAAAGTTAGGTTTTTGCCAATGCCCACGTGGATTGTTGGGGTTCAGGCAGAGGTTTGGGGACCTTCTACCAATACCAGGCAGTACAATGGCCAGCTGATTTCAGTTGTCCTTTCCATGTCTCTGAACCAGACTTGATCACATAAATCAAAACAAAATAGAAAAATTAGTCTGTGGGCACTCATATTATGGAGGCTTGGGGCCTTTGGGATGATGTCAAAGGTTAGGATGGACTCATCAAGCCCTGCTTGAACCAGAGATCCTGTTGAATCCTCATTGTGTGCCAATTTCAGTTCCAAGTCTTCTTCTGCCCTTGGGATATCATGGTACCACTGCCCGCCTGATTTACTTGGAGCATTGAAGATTAGCCTGGTAGATGGTTTAACAGGATCTCAACCAATGTGACTTCAGGATAAACAACCTTCTCTCAAGACAATTTATAGGGAATTAGCTCTCTTTATTAGGGGTGAAGAAGGACTATTAAAGCCTGGGGTGGGGAGTGTTTTGGGTTGAGTGTACATCATTGCCAGAGACTGAGGTGCTTGAAATTCTTCAGTTGCATGAAGAAGAATTCCAACTGATAGCTAGGTTTGTCTTAATAAGGAGATAGGAAGTTTAATGCAAAACCTAGCCACCAAGATACATGACTATATTAAGTGTGGCAAACATGAAGTTGTACTGGCTACATACAAGGGTACATCTCCCGAGAGGAGGGAACAGCCCTACTCCTTCCAGTCTCATGTTTAGATTCTCAAGGTTTGCACACATCTTGACCTCACTCTTGCTCCAGACTTGCTACCCCAGTCACATGGCTTTGCAGCCCCACAATGAAGGGTCTGGAACAAGGACCCTTAGAATCTCTAAAGATCAACAGTAAGGGAGCAATGGTGGGGAAGCTTACAGTCAGAACTTCTTTGACATGCCTCAACCAGAAACGAGTGTTCACAAAAGAAATGTGAAAGAAAGTACAAATACAATCTAGAAGATAAAAGGTCACAAATGTGACCACCAGCATGGCTATAGTGTGGGATGCTCTGGTCTCAGCATAGGCTCTGAGCTTCTGATTGTGGTTGTGTATATAGTGCATTCTCTGGTGGTGTCTGTTCAGGTGAATCACCATAGAGAAACTGGTCCAGATCATGATGCAGATGAATAAAATGTCCTGGGCGAACCGCAAGAAGCTCATGCCAACATTGACAATAGAGATGGAACAGAGCCACTTACCATTAGAATCAGTGCCATTGTGTGTTTTCTGTGGACCACTGGCATTCATTGGAATGTAAGCATTATTTAAGACACTGAACAACCAGCAACAGTAACAAGAATATCTCATAACCTTGGGGGATATTTTTCTGAGCATGACCCTAGCCCAAGTACCAGGAACAAGAGTGACAAACTGGTAGGTGCTCAGGACACAGGTAGAGCACATGTTTGTGCTTCGAGCTACCATGTGAAAGAAGTATGAAAGTTTACATGTGAGGTCAGTTGGAGGCCTCCTTGGAGCCAAAAGTGTCATATGATTTGGAAATGTCAAGAGGAGGAGAATGAAGGTATTGGCCACAGCTAAGTTTGATAGAATGACATGAATGGGCCTCAGATGAGATTCAGTCAAAATTGGAGAGAAATTATGAAGAAACACAAGAATGTTGCCCACAGTCCCAATCCCAGCCTGGCAAAGCAAAAGTATCTGAAGAGTCACTTCTTCTGCAGTTTTCAGGGTTTTATTTTGAGACAACATGGAGATGGCTTCCTTGGATCAGGTAGGGCAGTGCTGTCTTCAAGAGTCTTACCAATTATTTAAGATTTTCAATTGTCTTGGAATCTTTTATCTCAAGAATGTGGCCCTTCTTTGTCACTACAGGAGTTTTCTCTGAAAAAAAAATCTGGCATGGATATCAACCCAGAATATTTAATTCACACTTATTTTATTTCCTTTTCCCTCATGATGGAATTGTGCGTGGGATGCAACTCTATCTCTCTTGTTCAACAACATAAACACATATTTAACATATTATGGGCTCTGCATGTGTATTCGTGAACATTTTTAGACATGAGTGCATTTTTCTCCATTAGAATTCAACATCATCTTTCATAACATTGTGTTAAAAATACAAATTTGTTGTTAGGGGATTGTTTTAGATCTGCTCATATTTGAGGCACTCTATTAATATATCTTTTATCATACAAGCAAGCTGAACAATCATATTCATAAAATAATTAAATATTCCAAAATATTATTAAGAATTGGAGGCATGGTTCAGTGGTGAACAGCGCTAGTTACTCTTTCAGAGTACCCACACTCCATTGCCAGCATCCACATGATTCTTATAACTGTCTGTAACTCCAATTCCAGGGACTTGGCACATTCACACTCATTCATGCCATCAAAACACCAGTGTATATAAACTAAAAATAAATAAAACAATTTTAAAAATGATAATACAAATTTAATATACTTGTTATAAGAACTTGAATCAAGATCTTTATATAGAATGTTATAAAGAATGTTCCTTTAAAAAATCCAACCTGTATTGATAGACTTTTATAGTATTCACCATTGTTTAGAATACAAAATATTTCTGAAAAAGTCAATAGTTTTCTGTTTATAAAAAACAATATTGATATATACATGTAACATCTACGTGGAGAAAACATTCTGAGAGATCCAAGCATATCATTGATTCAGAAATGTCCATATTTAGCTGTATTTCTAATGAATCTGGTGCTGGAATTATATTGGATAAATGTCTACCTTTCATCAATGACAATCCAAAAATATTACTGTCATCTCTGTTAAAGTCTTTGGATACACAGATTTTTTTAAAACTCAGATTTTGAATGCTCCTGTTTAGTTTTCAACTTACTTGGTTTATTTTGATTTCCATAAGAACAATAAGCTTTTATTCAACAACTAAAAATCCATCATATCACATATGGAATTCATATTAAAAGACATTTTCAAACGAGTGCTGCACCATGACATAGACATTTCTTTTGACTAGAGAAATCATTGACAAAATTAGGTAAACTGTGGAGACAAAACCAAATTCATTCTAATGATTAATGCTGGTTTCAGAATACACTGGATTGTAGGAAGGAGAAGAGAACTTTAAGCAGAAACATAAAGCTGCAAGAATCTTACCTACCCAGTCTCCACAAGGATGGGGTTACTCACAGGGATGAAGGCCAGCTCCTAATCACGTACTGGAGAAACAGCTCTGATTTCCTTTCCCATTGAAGATCTCTTCAGTGTATCTGTTTTCTAAGACAGATCCAAAGAAATGGTGAAGTCCCATATTTTCCAGGAAATACTGGGCAGATTGCTGCATGAGGCCAGATATCAGAACCCATAAAGGGATAGTGATTGCTTCTGACATTCCTCAGAGAGTCCATTACTGTTTTATCTGTGTTGTTATTGGGCATGTATTTATACAGGTTCTAGAATACCTCTAAAAAGAAAACACATTTATCCCCAGTGCAAATAAATGATTTCATTCTGGTAATTAATCATGAGGACCAAGAGTTTGTTAGATCATAGTGAGTAGAGCAAAAGTTGGAACAATCTTCCTCGCTTTCTTTGGGGAAATCTAAGTTCAAAGTTGGTGTTGTCATCAGGTGTGGAGAAGTGTACTATGGGGGAGATCAAGAGTTTTGTTACATGTATTTCCAGGGGCTGCATTACACTATATACTTTAACTGTTGCAAAATTGTGCTGACATCAGAAAGCCCATCAGCATGTTATCTGTAGTCATGCATTTTCCTATTTTTGGACAAGGACATTTTAGTTTGGCAAATCAAGCAACAGAAGCCTGTGTTAAACCATATGTCCTTTGGTTATTTCAATGATCATTTGCTTTGAGGTAGATCATGACTCATTTTCTAATACACCATGAAGGTTTATTAGAAGCATAATAGGTTGTGATATTTTCTATAGAATTCTCAATGTAAAGAACCAATTTTGCACATACAGTGAAAGAGAGGGGCTGAGCAATCATCAACTAATATAGACAACCGTCCCTGTTCATCCTGCTGTATTCACAATAGCCATGAAATAGGAACAGGTTAATTGTACATCAGTTAATGAATGGATAGCTATACAATGGGGATTATACCTCTATTAAGCAAAATGTAAATATGAATGTTTTAGGTAAGTAGATGTTTATGCATATGATACTCCACATAAAAGAAATGTTATGCATTTTCCCAAGTTTTTAGACATTAGTTTTGAATCTTGAGTTATGTGTATTTCATTTGGAATATTATATAAAGGTCAGGAGTGAAGTAAAAGACAGATTGTTAAGGAAATTTTGCTAGAACACAGTTGTTTAAAAGATTAAATTAGATAATGGACTGTGGACAATTAATCTATCTTGGAAATATAGCATGTATCAGAGAAAAGTAAAAGTTAATAATAATACTATGTCTCCATAAAACCCTACTAGTTTACAATTTTAAAAGCATTGTTGATCTATTTCTATATGTCAATTATATTGATATCATCTATATATCATTTACACCTATATGTATCTCTGTGGTGTGTATGTGTGTGTCTGTGTGTGTGTGTGTGTGTGTGTGTGTGCATGCGTGCGTGCATGTGTGTGTGTGTGTGTGTGTGTGTGTGTGTGTGAGAGAGAGAGAGAGAGAGAGAGAGAGAGAGAGAGAGAGAGAGAGAGAGTTGTTACTTTTTTTGTGTATCATAACACATGGGCAATTTCCTGTGAGACATTTAGGGTGTCTAGCCAGGCACTGTGACATTATAGATCTTTTGTTGCACTGTTCATACCCACAGCTCTCAAATACAGACATCATCTGTCCTGGTTAGAAGATATTCAAAAGCCTTCTCACTACTCCAAAGTCTCTGTGGACTGGGTTAATGAGGCTATAGGCTGGACTCTCCCTGAGATTAGGGATTACCTAAGGTAACAGCACTTAGGAATCAATGGAATACCCTAAATGTTTTTTTTAATAACAAAAATAAAAAACTATAGTATTATCTAAAACCTACGTACTTGAGGTCTTTCTTTCATTTACATGGAATCAGAGGGGAAATTACTTATTCAATTTGTCCTCTGATCTCAAAATGGGTTCAGTGATGTTGAGTTAAATATTAAAAAAGTGTGACCAGCACTTTCCCATGCTTGTGCCTCAAACTCTTTGCCCCGGTGGCCTGGCTGGCCATGCACAGGAGATTCATGGAGATCCACTGGCCAGGAGCTCCGGAAACCTCTCCACCTAGCTTGCTCAGTTCTCTTTGGTGGGTTGCTACCACTCCAACCCTGTGCTTCAAATCCCTCAAGGCCTTTGAAGAGCACCTCAGGCAAAGCTATGCTTGGCCGCCATACCTTTCTCTCTTGAATCCAGACAAGGTGCAGTATGGAGGAAAACACAACACAAACTTAGTTCAGAAACAATGGTAACTCAATCTCTGGGTGCAACAACTAAAACCTAATCTTGTAAGCCTTATTAAAATCTGATCCCTCCCATGGCAGATCCTTGTGGATCAGCCATGTTGCTTTGAAACTCTAACAACTACATTTTACCCCTCTGCTGTCCCCGTTCCAAAAGGAAGTAACTCTCTTGTTTCCTCTCTTTCTCTGTCCAACCAAGAAGTCCTTCCTACTTGCCCAGTGATGGGCACATTTACTCATTAGGTGACTGGTTGAAAAGAACAGCACCAGGCCCATCCACAACACAATGACACATGTATTTAAGTATGCATATGTAGCTGTCCAGTGGACACAGAGAACTGGGTACACCAGAAGGAGAGCTGGGAATGAAAGAGAGACAGGGTAGAGAAAATAATGAGCCATGTGAAATTTCTTTCTGCTCAAGGCTCAAAGTTTAATGTTCAGCTCTGACTATATAGGGGAAAAAGCCCAAAGACCTTTGTTTGCTGGATTGAGTTGCAAAGGGAGCTCAGTGAGCAGTCTGTTTCTTGCAGGAAGCTGCAGGGGGGAAGGCCTGAGACTTCCATCTAAGTCTGAAGACTCCACCCAGGTCAACAGAAGACTGAATGTGGTAGACAATTAAGGTCTGGTTAGCCCTCTCAAGGATGGGGGAAGGTCACACACTTAGCACGTGCATCTAAATGCACAATAAATAAAATAGTAAGATTTGAAAACTATGTGATAGAGACAGCCTAAAAATATGTTTAGGTGAAGAGAGTGGTTGAGGTTAATGGTAATAAAATTAAAGGATAAAGTCACCAGAGAATCTAAAATGGTGGATGTCAGTCAGTTTGTCTTCTACAAACCCCAGGGTATATACTGAGGATACTTGGCTAGGCACTTCTGAAAATCAATAAGATAGATAAACCCTTAGACAAACTAACCAGAGGCAACCGAGACAGTATACAAATCAACAAAATTAGAAATGAAAAGGGAGATATAACAACAGAAACTGGGGAAATTTAAAGAATCATCTTATTCAACTACAAATGTCTATACTCAAAAAACTGGAATATCTGGATGAAATGGACAATTTCCTAGCCAAATACCAAATACCAAATTTAAATCATGATCAGAAAAATGACCTAAACAGTCTCATAACCCTTAAAGAAATAGAAGCAGTCATTAATAGTCTCCCAAACAAAAAAGCCCAGGACCAGATAGGTTTAATGCAGAGTTCTATCAGACCTTCAAAAAAGACCTAATACCAATACTTTTCAAATTATTCCACAAACTGGAAATGGAAAAAACTCTACCCAATTCGTTCTCTGTAGCCACAATTACTCTGACACCTAAACTGCACAAAGACCCCAAAAAGAAAGAGAACTTCAGACAAAATTTCCTTATGAATATCAATGCAAAAATGCTCAATAAATTCTTGCAAACTGAAACAACAAACACGTCAAAACAATCATCCATCATGATCAAGTAAGCTTCATTCCCAAAGATGCAGGGATGGTTTAATATACAGAAATCCATCAACATAATTCACTATATACACAAATTCAAAGAAAAAATCACATTATCATTTCATTAGATGCTGATAAAGCATTTGACAAAATCCAACACCCCTTCATGATAAAAGTCTTGGAAAAATCAGGAATTTAACTCTCATTCCGAAACATAGTAAGAGCAATATACAGCAAACCAGTAGCCAACGTCAAACTAAATGGAGAGAAACTTGAAGCAATCTCACTAAAATCAGGGACCAGACAAGACATTCCACTCTCCATACCTATTCAATATAGTACTTGAAGTTCTAACCAGAGCAATTAGACAATAAAAGGAGGTCAAAGAGATAAAATTTGGAAAGGAAGAAGGCAAAGTATCACTATTTGAAGATGATATGATTGTATACTTAAGTGACCCCAAAAATTCCACCAGATAACTCCGAAAGTTGATAAAAAAATTAAGTCAAACAAATCAGTAGCCTTCCTCTACTCAAATGATTAACAGGCTGAGAGAGAAATTAGGAAAACAACTCCCTTCATAATAGTCACAAATAACTTAAAATAACTTGGTGTGACCGTAACCAAGCAAGTGAAAGATCTGTATGACAAGAACTTCAAGTCTCTGAAGAAAGAAATCAAGGAAAATCACAGAAGATGGTAAGATCTCCCATTCTCAAGGATTGGCAGAATTAATATAGTAAAACTGGCCATCTTGCCCAAATCAATCTGCAGATTCAATCCACTCCACATCAAAATTCCAAATCAATTCTTCATAGAGTTAGAAAGAGCAATTTGCAAATTAATCTGGAATAAACCCAGGATGGCAAAAATTATTCTCAACAATAAATGCACTTCTGGAGCAATCACTTCAAGCTATGCTACAGAGCAATAATGATTAAAACTGAATAGTATTGGTACAGTGACAGACAGGTAGATCAGTAGAATAGAATTGAAGACATGGAAGTGAATCCATACACCTATGGTCACTTGACATTTGATAAAGTAGGTAAAATCATTCTGTAGAAAAAAGACAGCATTTTTTAAAGAGAATGTCTTTTTTTAAATTTTTTTTTAAATTTTATTTTATTTTCTAAGTTTTTTTTATTTACATTCAAAATCATTTTCCCTTTCATGTTTCCTCCCTCCCCGAAAGTCCCATAAGCCCCCTTCACTCCTTCTTTTCCGCATTCAACCCCCTCTCGCTTCTCTGTCCTGGCATTCCCCGACATCCAGTCTTTCCAGGACCAGGGGTCTCTCCTTCCATCTTCTTGGAAATCTATTGATATGTGAATAGTGTCTTGGGTATTCCGAGCTTCTGGGTTAATATCCCCTTATCAGTGACTGCATACCATGTGTGTTCTTTTGTGATTGGGTTACCTCACTAAGGATATTTTCAAGTTCTGACATTTTGCCTAGGAATTTCGTGAATTCATTGTTTTTAATTGCAGAGTAGTATTCCATTGTGTAGATATACCACATCTTCTGAATCCATTCCTCCGTTGAGGGACATCGGGGTTCTTTCCAGCTTCTGGCTATTATAAATAAGGCTGCTATGAACATAGTGGAGCATGTGTCCTTATTGCAAGCAGGTAAAGCCTCTGGGTATATGCCCAGGAGTAGTATAGCCGGATCCTCCGGGAGTGTCATGCCCAGTTTTCTGAGGAACTGCCAGACTGCTTTCCAGAGTGGTTGTACCAGCTTGCAATTCCTCCAGCAGTGGAGGAATGCTCCTCTTTCTCCACATCCTCGCCAACGACTGCTGTCTCCTGTGTTTTTGATCTTAGCCATCCTGACTGGTGTGAGATGGAATCTCAGGGTTGTTTTGATTTGCATTTCCCTAATGACTAAGAATGCTGAACATCTCTTTAGGTGCTTCTCAGCCATTAGATATTCTTCAGGTGAGAACTCTTTGTTTAGCTCTGTACCCCATTTTTTAATAGGGTTACTTGCCTCTCTGGAGTTTAACTTCTTGAGTTCTTTGTATATATTGGATACTAGCCCTCTGTCGGATGTAGGGTGGATAAAGATCATTTCCCAGTTAGTTGGTTGCCGCTTAGTCTTTTTGACAGTGTCTTTTGCCTTGCAAAAACTTTGTAATTTAATGAGGTCCCATTTGTCAATTCTTGATCTTAGAGCATAAGCTATTGGAGTTCTATTCAGGAAATTCTCCCCTGTGCCCATATGTTCAAGGTTCTTCCCTAGTTTCCTTTCTATTAGTTTCAGTGTGTCTGAGTTTTTTTTATTATTATTTATTTTATTTTTTTAATTTACATTCCAAATCACTTCCCCTTTCCCGTTTCCTCCCTCCCCGAAAGTCCCATAAGCCCCCTTCCCTCCCTCTTTTCTCCTTTCAATCCCCTCTCGTTACTCTGTCCTGGCGTTCCCCTACATCCAGTCTTTCCAGGACCAGGGGTCTCTCCTTCCATCTTCTTAGAAATCTATTGATATGCGGATTGTGTCTAGGGTATTCCGAGATTCTGGGTCAATATCCCCTTATCAGTGACTTCATACCATGTGTGATCTTTTGTGATTGGGTTACCTCACTAAGGATGATATTTTCAAGATCTGACCATTTGCCTAGGAATTTCGTGAATTCATTGTTTTTAATTGCAGAGTAGTATTCCATTGTGTAGATATACCACATCTTCTGAATCCATTCCTCCGTTGAGGGACATCTGGGTTCTTTCCAGCTTCTGGCTATTATAAATAAGGCTGCTATGAACATAGTGGAGCATGTGTCCTTATTGCATGCAGGTAAAGCCTCTGGGTATATGCCCAGGAGTGGTATAGCCGGATCCTCCGGGAGTGTCATGCCCAGTTTTCTGAGGAACCACCAGACTGCTTTCCAGAGTGGTTGTACCAGCTTGCAATTCCACCAACAGTGGAGGAGTGTTCCTCTTTCTCCACATCTTCGCCAACAACTGCTGTCTCCTGTGTTTTTGATCTTAGCCATCCTGACTGGTGTGAGATGGAATCTCAGGGTTGTTTTGATTTGCATTTCCCTAATGACTAAGGATGCTGAACATCTCTTTAGGTGCTTCTCAGCCATTAGATATTCTTCAGGTGAGAACTCTTTGTTTAGCTCTGTACCCCATTTTTTAATAGGGTTACTTGCCTCTCTGGAGTTTAACTTCTTGAGTTCTTTGTATATATTGGATACTAGCCCTCTGTCGGATGTAGGGTTGATAAAGATCATTTCCCAGTTAGTTGGTTGCCGCTTTGTCTTTTTGACAGTGTCTTTTGCCTTGCAAAAACTTTGTAATTTAATGAGGTCCCATTTGTCAATTCTTGATCTTAGAGCATAAGCTATTGGAGTTCTATTCAGGAAATTCTCCCCTGTGCCCATATGTTCAAGGTTCTTCCCTAGTTTCCCTTCTATTAGTTTCAGTGTGTCTGGTTTTATGTGGAGATCTTTGATCCACTTAGAATTGAGCTTCGTGCAAGGAGATAAGAATGGGTCAATTTGCATTCTTCTGCATGTTGACCTCCAGTTGAGCCAGCACCATTTGTTGAAAAGGCTATCTTTTTTCCACTGGATGGTTTTAGCTCCTTTGTCAAAGATCAAGTGACTATAGGAGTGTGGATTCATTTCTGGGTCTTCAATTCTGTTTCATTGATCTACATGCCTGTCACTGTTCCAATACCACGCAGTTTTTAACACTATTGCTCTGTAGTACAGCTTGAGGTCTAGGATACTGATTCCCCCAGAAGTTCTTTTACTCTTGAGAATAGGTTTAGCTATCCTGGGTTTTCTGTTATTCCAGATGAATTTTTGAATTTCTCTTTCTAACTCTATGAAGAATTGAGTTGGGATTTTGATGGGCATTGCATTGAATCTGTATATTGCTTTTGGCAAGATGGTCATTTTTACTATATTAATCCTGACAATCCATGAGCATGGCCGAGTTTTCTATCTTCTGAGGTCTTCTTTAATTTCTTTCTTCAGAGACTTGAAGTTCTTGTCATACAGATCTTTCACTTGTTTGGTTAGAGTCATGCCAAGATACTTTATATGTTTTGTGGCCATCATGAAGGGTATCATTTCTCTTACTTCTTTCTCAGCCAGCTTATCCTTTGAGTATAGGAAGGCTACTGGTTTGCTTGAGTTGATTTTATATCCGGCTACTTTGCTGAAGTTGTTTATCAGCTGTAGGAGTTCTCTGGTGGAGTTCTTTGGGTCGTTTAAGCATACTATCACATTGTCTGAAAATAGTGATAGTTTGACTTCTTCCTTTCCAATTTGTATCCCTTTGACCTCCTTTTGTTGTCTAATTGCTCTAGCTAGAACTTCAAGTACTATAATGAAACGATACAGAAAGAGAGGGCAGCTTTGTCTAGTACCTGATTCTAGAGGGATTGCTTCAAGTTTCTCTCCATTTAGATTGATGTTGGCTACCAGTTTGCTGTAAATTGCTTTTACTATGTTTAGATATGGACCTCGAATTCCTGATCTTTCCAAGACCTTTAGCATGACAGGATGCCAAATTTTGTCAAATGCTTTCTCAGCATCTAATGAGATGACCATGTGGTTTTTTTCTTTGAGATTATTTATGTAGTGGATTACATTGATGGACTTCCTTATATTGAACCATCCCTGCATCCCTGGGATGAAGCCTACTTGATCGTGGTGAATGATCATTTTGATGTGTTCTTGGATTCAGGTAGCAAGAATTTTATTGATTATTTTTGCATCGATATTCATAAGAGAGATTGGCCTGAGATTCTCTTTCTTTGTCGGAACTTTGGTTGATTTTGGTATTAGTGTAATTGTGGCTTCATAGAACGAGTTGGGTAGTGTTCTTTCTGTTTCTATTTCGTGGAATAGTTTGAAGAGTATTGGTGTTAGGTCTTCTTTGAAGGTCTGATAGAATTCTGCACTAAAACCTTCTGGACCTGTGCTTTTTTTGGTTGGAAGACTTCCTATGACGACTTCTATTTCTTCAGGGGTTATAGGACGGTTTAAATGGTCTATTTGATCCTGATTTAATTTTGGTATTTGGTATCTGTCAAGGAAATTGTCCATTTCCTCGAGATTTTCTAGTTGTGTTGCATACAGGCTTTTGTAGTAGGATCTGATGATTTTTTGAATTTCCTCAGTTTCTGTTGTTATCTCTCCCTTTTCGTTCCTGATTTTGTTAATTTGGATACTGTCTCTGTGCCCTCTGGTTAGTCTGCCTAAGGGCTTATCTATCTTGTTGATTTTCTCCAAGAACCAACTCCTAGTTTTGTTGATTCTTTGTATGGTTTTAATTGTTTCTATTTGATTGATTTCAGCCCTGAGTTTGATGATTTCCTGCCTTCTACTCCTCTTGGGTGTATTTGCTTCTTTTTGTTCCAGGGCTTTCAGGTGTGTCATTAAGCTGCTAATGTATGCTGTCTCCCCTTTCTTTTTGGCGCACTCAGGGCTATGTATTTTCCTCTTAGCACTGCTTTCATTGTGTCCCATAAATTAGGGTATGTTGTGCCTTCATTTTCATTAAATTTTAAAAAGTCTTGGATTTCTTTCTTTATTTCCACCTTGACCAAGTTATCATTGAGTAGAGCACTGTTCAGCTTCCATGTTTATGTGGGTTTACTGTGGCTTTTGTTGCCATTGAAGACCACCCTTATTCCATAGTGATCTGATAGGAGGCATGGGATTGTTTCTATCTTCTTATATCTATCTGTTGAGGTCTGATTTGTGAGCAATTATATGGTCAGTTTTGGAGAAGGTACCATGAGGTGCTGAGAAGAAGGTGTATTCTTTAGCTCTAGGATGAAATGTTCTATATCTGTTAGTTCCATTTGGTCCAAGGCTTCAATTAGATTCACTGTGTCCCTGTTTAGTTTCTGCTTTCCTGAACGATCCATTTCAGAGAGCGGGGTGTTGAAGTCACCCACTATTATTGTGTGCGGTGCGATGTGTGCTTTGAGTTTTAGTAAAGTTTCTTTTACGAATGAGGGTGCCCTTGCATTTGGAGCATAGATATTCAGAATTGAGAGTTCTTGATGGTGGATTTTTCCCTTGATCAGTATGTAGTGTCCTTCTGTGTCTTTTTTGATGACTTTAGGTTGAAAATCAATTTTATCTGATATTAGGATGGCTACTCCACCTCGTTTCTTGGGGCCATTTGCTTGTAAAATTGTTTTCCAGCCTTTTACTCTGAGGTAGTGTTTGTCTTTGACACTGAGGTGCGTTTCCTGCATGCAGCAAAATGCTGGGTCCTGTTTACATATCCAGTCTGCTAATCTATGTCTTTTAATTGGGGAATTGAGACCATTGATATTAAGAGAGATTAAGGCATAGTGATTATTGCCATCTGCCATTCTTGACGCTATCTTTATGTTTGAGTGGTTATCTACTTTTGGGTTTGATCCAAGAAGGTTATTATCTCATTTTTTCCAGGGTGTTGTTTCTCTCCCTGTATTGGAGGTTTCCACCTATTATCCGTTGCAGGGCTGGATTTGTGGA
Source organism: Tokudaia tokunoshimensis (assembly GCA_036184795.1). Taxonomy (NCBI): domain Eukaryota; kingdom Metazoa; phylum Chordata; class Mammalia; order Rodentia; family Muridae; genus Tokudaia; species Tokudaia tokunoshimensis. The sequence goes on along the minus strand of BTHU01000001.1, from coordinate 14,811,453 downwards.
AAGATATTGTGAAAATTTGGTTTTATCATGGAATATCTTGGTCTCTCCATCTATGGTGATTGAGAGTTTTGCTGGGTATAGTAGTCTAGGCTGGCATTTGTGCTGTCTTAGTGTCTGCATGAGATCTGCCCAGGATCTTCTGGCTTTCATAGTCTCTGGTGAGAAGTCTGATGTGATTCGGATAGGTCTTCCTTTGTATGTTACTTGGCCCTTTTCTCTTACTGCTTTTAGTATTCTTTCTTTGTTTAGAACATTCGGTGTTTTGATTTTTATGTGACGGGAGGTATTTCTGTTCTGGTCCAGTCTGTTTGGAGTTCTGTAGGCTTCTTGTACGTTCATCGGCATCTCTCTCTTTAGGTTAGGGAAGTTTTCCTCCATAATTTTGTTGATGTTTACTGGCCCTTTAAGTTGCAAATCTTCACTCTCATCTATACCTATAATCCTTAGGTTTGGTCTTCTCATTGTGTCCTGGATTTCCTGGATGTTTTGGGTTACACGTTTTTTGCATTTTGCATTTTCTTTGACTGTTGAGTCGATGCTTTCTATGGAATCTTCAGCACCTGAGATTCTTTCTTCCATCTCTTGTATTCTATTGTTGATGTTTGCATCTATGACTCCTGATTTCTTCCCAAGGTTTTCTATCTCCAAAGTTGTCTCCCTTTGTGATTTCTTAGTTGTTTCTACTTCCTTTTTTAGTTCCTGGATGGATTTGCTGAGATCCTTCACTTGTTTGTTTGTATTTTCCTGTATTTCTTTAAGGTATTTTTGCATTACCTCTTTCAGGATTTCTTCCTGATGACCCACGTTCTCCTGCATTTCTCTGAGCGATATTTGTGTTTCCTCCTCATGGGATTCCATCTGTTGATCCATCGTCTCCTGCATTTCTTTAAGCAGTTCTCGTGTTTCCTTTGTAAGGGTATCTAATCGTTGATTCATTTCTTTAAGCAATTTTTGTGTTGCCTCCTTATGGGCATCCGTCTGTTGACCCATATTCTTCTGCATTTCTTTATGCAAATTTTGTGATTCCTTTGTGAGTGCATCTACCCGTTGATTCATCTCGTTAAGCGATTTTTGTGTTGTCTCCTTGTGCGCCTCCATCTTTTGATCCATGTTCTCCTGCATTTCTCTAAGCGATTTTTGTGTTTCCTTTGTAAGGGCTTCTAACCGTTGATTCATGGTCTCCTGTAACTCTTTATGAGATTTATTTGTGTCCCTCTTGTGATCCTCTAATAGGATCATGAGAAGTGATTTTAAATCCAGATCTTGTCTTTCGGGTGTGGTGGGCTATCCAGAACTTGCTGCTTTTGGAGAGTTGGGTTCGGATGGTCCCACATTACTTTGATTTCTGTTAGTAACATTCCTATGCTTGCCTTTTGCCATCTGGATACCTCTGGTGTTAGTTGGTCCTGCTGCCACTGGCTGTTGGTTGGACCTCCTGTGAGCCTGCAAAGCTATTTCTGCCCCCCCCGGATTACCAGGATTCCCCTGGCACCAATTTCTGGGGCCTGCCTGCTCCTGAGTGACTTTGGAGCCCTAATGTGCCTTGCCCCAAGTGATCTTATATTGGGGAGGCCTTGCACATCCAAAGGCTCAGCCTAGTGTATTCCTGGAGCAGAGGTCGCCAAAGGGAGGCTGGTAGGCTCCTGCCCTGTGCAGGGGTGTGTGATCTCTCCTGGGGGGGTAGGGGGCTTCCCTCTGTCAGGCAGAAGTCCCACAGCAGAGCTAGCATGCTGGTTACTGCAGATCTGCCCAGCTCTTGGGAGCCATGTGCACACAATCCACCCAAGACCCAAGTGATATTATTCCTGTCTGTCTCAGAACCTGGCAGTCCCAACTTCCCAGTCACTGGAGCAAAGATGGTGGAGTGCAATCTGCACACTCTCCGTGGCACCGCTCAACTTGCAGACGTGATGGCCTGCCGATCTGGCACCCAGACGACCACAGAGCTGACCCGTTCTCGGGCGCAGACGGAAGCCCCAACAGGCCGTGTCCCAAGTGATGTTATATTGGGGATAGAGCCTGGGTACCTGTTTCTTCAGTGCAGTCTGCGGGAACAGAGGTCGTGGAAGGAAAGCTGGTAGGCTCCCGCCCAGTGCGGGGTCCCTCTGCCAGGCAGAAGTCCCACAGCAGAGCTGGCGCGCTGGTTACTGCAGATCAGCCTAGCACTTGGGAGCCGCATACACACAAGCCACCCGAGACCCAAGCGTTATTATGCCTATCTGTCTCAGAACCTGGCTGTCCCAACTTCCCAGTCACTGGAGCAAAGATGGTGGAGTGCAATCTGCACACTCTCCGTGGCGCCGCTAACCCTGCAGACGCGATGGCTTGCCGATCTGGCACCCAGACGACCACAGCGCTGACCCGTTCTTGGGCGCAGACGGAAGCCCCAACAGGCCGTGTCCCAAGTGATGTTATATTGGGGATAGAGCCTGGGTACCTGTTTCTTCAGTGCAGTCTTCGGGAACAGAGGTCGCGGAAGGAAAGCTGGTAGGCTCCCGCCCCCGCTTTGACTTTTTGACAGTGTCTTTTGCCTTGCAAAAACTTTGTAATTTAATGAGGTCCCATTTGTCAATTCTTGATCTTAGAGCATAAGCTATTGGTGTTCTGTTCAGGAAATTCTCCCCTGTGGCCATATGTTCAAGGTTCTTCCCTAGTTTCCCTTCTATTAGTTTCAGTGTGTCTGGTTTTATGGGATGGGGCTCCAGGGCATCTTTAGGAGGTGCCAGAGACCTGGGATTGGAAAGGCTCCCAAGAGTCTATGTGGTTGACTTTAGCTGGTACTCCTAGCAGTGGGGATATAGATTCTGAAATAGCCACTTTCTGCAGCCAGGCAGGACCCACAGTGAACTTATAAGGACACCAGTGCACCCGCAAAACTTCTGACATAAAATTGATCCTGTATACAAGAAATGCAGGGGAAAAGATGAAGCAAAAGTGAAGAGATTGGCCAAACAATAACTGGCCGAACTTGTGACAGATCCCAAAGGCAATGTCTCATAATGTTAATGAATCTTTATTATGCTTACAGAGAGAAGTCTAGCATAACTGTCTTCTGAGAGGTTCCACCAAGCCACTGACTGAAACAGATTCAGAGCACCACAGCCAAACATTGGTCTGAGCTTGGGGAGTCTTATGAAAGAGTTGGGAAAAGTGTTGAGTCTCCTGAAAGAGAAACTCCACAGGAAGACCAACAGAGTCAACTCACTTGGGCAACTGGGGGCTCTTGGAGACTGAACCACTAACCAAAGAGCATAAAGGGACTGAATCTAGGCTCCTCACACACATAGATAGCCTATGTGAAACTTGGTCTTCATGGAGATACCCCCAACAACTGGAACAAGACCAGTCCCTAAATCTGTTGCCTTCTTGTGGATACTATTTCTATAACTGGGCTGTCTTGGGGGGCATCTTTGGGAAAACATGTGCCTAGCCTAGCAAAGACTTAATGTACCAGGCTTCAGAGATACCAAGGAAAGGCCTTCACTATCTCAAAGGAGGAGAGGGGGGACAATATGTGGGACTATATGAGGGGAGACAAGGTGGTGTGGGACAGAGATGGGATGTAAAGTGAGTAAATAAATTAATTAATGGAAAAAAGTAGAAAGAAAAAGAAAACTAGGAACTTAGTTTTGATTTTTAGTGATGAAAATTAAAATTTCATGAGATAAGAAACAAGACTTTCTTTGGCAAAGTAAATGAACCTGTATACATGAGAAGCAAACTTTCACTGCATAATATTTTTCCTAATTAAAATGCCAGCATTTGGGACTAATACATGTAGAAATAAGACACAAAATGAAGCATAATATATCATTTTTGTTCAGGTATTTTATTTTGTTCTAGGACAAGCACACATCTCCTTTTTCAACTAAAATTTATGTCAGACAATTGAAAATTAAATATGGATTATTAGCACCATACATTTGAGATAAAAATATCAAAATTCTTCAAATAAAAAGAATAATTTTGTTTGAGACAGCCAACCTATTAAGGAAAAGATTATCAAGAATATGGACCTTTGGATTGTGTTTGATTCTCTAATACGTCCAAAATAAAGCAAATACTTCTTAAAATGATTTGAATTTTTGTGATTACTGGCTTCCTTTCTCTTTTCTTATTTCCTTTCTCAAGGAGCAGAGAGATGCGAAACAGGTTCTCTGCATTACATGTTCAGATGGATATGCTGGTACAGTATGAGCAGTCATATATTTCATGACAATCTATCAACCTCAACCTCCATAGTACTCATATTATAGTCGTGGGTCAAGAAAGATGTTAAATGTGTTAGCAGAAAATAGAGTATTGATGACAGTTAGGAATGTTATGAGGAGTGTTTGTCATTTGGACTGTCATTTTCAGCAGCTGAATAGCAGAGAACAAGGATCCTTAGGATCCCTAAAGATCAACAGTAACGGAGAAAAGGTGGGGAAGCTTACAGCCAAAATTTCTTTGACACGTCTCAACCAGAGCCGAGAGTCCACAAAAGAAATGTGAAAGAAAGTACAAATACAGTCTAGAAGATAAAAGGTCACAAATGCCACCACCAGCATCAGGATGGTGTGGGCTGCTCTGGTCTCAGCATAGTCTCTGAGCTTCTGATTGGGGGATTGAATATGCTGCAGTCTTTGGTGGTGTCTGTACAGGAGAATCACCATGGAGACACTGTTCCTTATGATGATGCTGATGAACACTGTATCATGGGCAAATGACAGGATGCTCGTTCCTACACTGAAACCAGTGGTGGAGCAAACCCACTTGCTTTTAGAATTGGTATCATTATGTGTTTTCTGTGGACCACTGACTTTCATTGGAATGTGAGCATTATTTAAGACACTGAACAACCAACAACTATAACAAGTATACCTCACAAATTTGGGGGCTCTTCCACTGAGCATCACCCTATCCCAGGTACCAGGAGCAAGAGTGACAAACTGATAAGTGCTCAGGGAGCAGGTAGAGCACATGTTTGTGCTTCGAGCCACCAACCAAATGAAGTACCCAAGTTTACATTTTAGGTCAGTTGGAGGCTCCCTTGGAACAAAAACTGTCATATTGTTTGGAAATGCAAAGAGGAGAATCAAAGCATTGCCCACAGCTAAGTTGGCTAGAATGATTTGTATGGGTCTCTGTTGAGAGCCATTCAGGATTGGAGATAAATTATGAACAAACAGAAAAATGTTGACTACAATGCCAACCCCAACCTGGCAAAGCAAGAGGATCTGAAGAGCCACTTCCTCTGTGGTTTTCACAGATTTATTCTGAGACAACATGGAGGCAACGTCATTGGACAACGGAATAATGATCGGGTTGGACAGTATGCTTTTCAAGTGTCTTCTCAAATCCTGAACCTTTCAATTGATTTGAAGTCTTTTTCCCCAAGAAGAGCAACACTACTCTATCTCACTATGGTAACATTGACTGGAAACACTGCATGAACATTGATCCAGAATATCAATTTTATACTTAATTTACTTTGTCTTTCCTCAGGACAGAACTGTGTGTGTGATGCAACTCTATTTCTGTTGGTCAACAACATAATACACATTTTAATACAGTATGGGAATCTGCATATTTATAAATGAACATTTATAGACAAGAGTGCATTTTTGCTTGATTAGAATTCAGCATTTTTCCTCATGTTATAATAATATGTTAGGAAGTACAAATTTGTTTTTGAAAAGGTAGTTCTGGGTCTAATACCATCTCTTGACCTTAATGACACTTCTTTACTGTATTTCCTGTCATTCATACCAGCAAAACATTCATACACATAAAATAAATATATCTTTAAAATACAATACAGGGCTGGAGAGATGGCTCAGCAGTTAAAAGTGCTGGTTCCTTCTCCAGAAGACCTTAGTTCCATTTCCACAACCCACATGACAGCTCCCAACTGTCTATAAACCCAATTAGTGGGGATGTAGTACCTTTACTGCCATACCTGCAGGCAAAACACAAATGCATGGAAAATTAAACAAATAAAAATTTAAAGAACAAAAAAATAATAATTATACTTTATAAAAGGAATATGACTGAAGTGTTTTCCCCTAAAATAATCCATCTAGTTTTGATAAATTTTTACATTCTTTGCCATAGTGATAGAATGCAAAATATTTCTGAAAAGTCACTATTATTCTATTCACATAGAAGAATCTTGATTTACACATATATAATATATGTGGGATAAAAGTCTGTTCATATATTGATTTACAAATTTCTGAACTTTATCTGTTTTTCTAAGGAAGCAGGTGCTATACACACAATTGATTCATCTCCAGTTTTTGTCATCCACAACCGAAACCATTAAAATAATTACAATTAAAGTCTTTGCACACACAGATTTTTTGAAACTCAGTATTCAAAAGATCATGTTTAATCTGAAACTTACTTGGTTTATTTTGCTGTCCATAGAAAAATAAGCTGTCATCCTAGAGTTAAAAAACTGTCCTCTCACATATAGTTGTCAGATTAAAGGACATTTTCAGATGAATCCTGAGCCATGGGATAGACTTTTCTTTAGACTAAGGAAATGACTGACATGATTAGGTAAACTGTGGAGACAAAAATGAAGCCATTCTAATGATTAATATTGGTTCTACAAAACACTGTTGATTGCAGAAGAAAGAAATAAAGTCTAAGCAAAAATCTATAGGAATCTGACCTACAGTCATTAATGATGGTGACGCTCACAGGGATGAAGGCTTGCTTCTGAGGGTTACTGCAGAAACACAGTGCTGAATTCCACTTCCTTTGATGATCTTTTCTGTGTAACTCTTTCCTAAGACAGATCCAAAGAAATCCTTACCTGCCCCCTATTTTCCATGAAGTGGTATGCTGATCACTGATTGAGGCCAGATATCAGAGCTCATAAAGAGACAGTGTCTGTTCCTGACATCCCTCAGAGGGCCCATTACTGTGTTATCTGTGGTATTATTTATTGTGTCTGTGTGGGTATGTTGCAATACCTCTAATGAAAGAAAAAACATTTATCCCCAGAGCAAATCATCATTTTCACTTTCTGGTAATTAAGAATAAAGCCAAGAGTTTGTTAGATCCTAATGACTAGCCATGTTTCCTTTGAGAGATTCTAAGTTCTGAATTGATGTTATTATCAAGAATAGAAAGACACACTCCAGTGGAGATCAAGAGATTTCTTACATGTATTTCCTGGGGCATGCATTATTCCATATGCTTTCCTTCTTGCAAAATCATGCTAATATTAAGTCCTCCTAGACAAACCATCAATATGTGATCTGGAGTCTTGTATATTTCCATGTACAGACAAGTACTTTTTAGTGTGACAAATCAAAGAATTGAAGCCCATGTTTCACCTGTGAGTCCTTGGATTATTGCAATATCTATTGTTTTCACTGTGTCAATAGATCATGATTCATTTTCTGAGAAGCTCATGGAGATTTATTAGAAATATAATAGATCATGCTATTTTCTATGTATTTTTATAGATACTAAATCAATTCTGCATATACAGGCAAGTATATGCATTGAGTAGTTATTAATTAATATAGAGAATTAGTCAAGTTCATTGCTGCTGTATTTACAAAAGTCATGATATAGAAAGCTTAAATGTCCATCGGGTCTTATATGGATGATAGTGTGGTATGTGTATACCATGGAATATTATTTATCTGTTAAGCAAAATAAAATTATGAAGTTTGTAGGAAAATGGATGGTTGAGAAGCCATAATTCTGCATATAGTAACCTACAACTTAATACAAACATTACCTGTAAAAGGAACTTTTATTTGCCTCAGGTAATAGTCATGCTTCTGTCTATGTCCAAAAATATGCATATACACACATAGGCACCACACATGACAAATGAACTCTTCATCCCTCTGGACCATCTCCTTGCTGTGCTCCTCTGGTGCATACATATACTTTATATGGCTACAGACCTTCACAACACCTAAGACGTGAGTAGCTTCTGTCCATCTTAAAAGGATTTTGAGGCATGGGGTGCCCGAGCATTCCCTCCACTGAGTGATGGCTCTAAGCTTTCTGGTCAGAGGATCCCATCTTTTCACCAAAGACCAAGATGTCACTATGGATGGGTTTGTCTCTTTTCCTTCTGTCTTCCCTTTTAGGCTGTGTTCACCATCCCTCCATGGTCCAGCTCCCTATTCCATCAGTAAGAGGAGCATCAGGATGGCAAGGATCCAGACTCAATTCTAGTTGTCCCCAGAGAGTTTCTCTTCCAGGCTAGATTTGAAATTCCTGTCAGAGCTGACAGGGAACAACGCTTGGTTGACTATCCAAGTCCCATAGGCTGTAGGATTAGCTGTGCACCGCCATGACAGCTGCAGTCATATAGTTCACCTGTGTACCTCCTACTCTTGAGTATCAATGGACAGGTGCCAGGACAGAAGTCAACTGTTCTGATGGACTTAGGAGACATAGAGAAAAATATTGTCATTAAGGACAGAAGTAACAGTCATCCATGCACCTCCTTATCCTCAGGAGTCCAGGCCTGGGTAAGTGGAACAGATGCTGCTGATGTGAGCAGCTCCCTCATCCCCAGGTCAGAATATTGTTCATCCCTAATCTTAACTCCTAGGCATTGCAATGATCATTCACAGTTTGTCCTAGTACAGGAAAACTGAGGCACATCAACCTCAGTGGCTGAATCAGTGTCATACAGCCCATGGGTTGCAGATGCAAAATACAAGTTATGACTCTAGTCACAACTCCAACTTCTCCTTCCTGGAAGCTCTATTAAGTGTAAACCATAAAGCGGCTGGTTGAGCTGTCTGAAGAATGACTGTCATTTATTCCCCTCCTCTATTTCTTTGCAGAGCTTATGATACAACCTGTCATGAGAGTCACTGACAGCACAGAGTACAGAGCTCAGTAGTTTTCACTTGCTTCTCAGACAACACTGGGATCTCCATCCGTTGGCTCTTCAATAATCAGAGTCTGCAGCTCACAGAGAGGATGACCCTGTCCCCGTCAAAATGCCAACTCAAGATACATACTGTCAGGGAGGAGGATGCTGGAGTGTATCAATGTGAGGCCTTCAACCCAATCATCTCGAAGCCCAGTTCCCAGTCAGCCTGGCTGTGATGAATGAGTGACCCCTCCTTTCATGCTATAACGGGGTGGGGTTATTTATGTATTGAGATGCCTACACTTACCGACCCCTGCCTGTTATAGGTTTCCATTCATTCTCATGGCCAACTGGCCATCTCTCCCTCCTCTAGTGCCCGGTTTTGTGTGTCAATTTGACAGAGGCTGGAGTTATCAAGAGAAATGAGTTCCGGTTGGAGAAGTGCCTCCATGACATCCAGCTGTGGGGCATTTTCTCAATTAGTGATCAAGGGGGGAGGACTCCTTGTGGGTGGTACCATCTCTGGACTGTAGTCTTGGGTTCTATAAGAGAGCAGGCTGAGCAAGCCAGGAGAAGCAAGTCAGTAAGTAACATCCCTCCATGGCCTTTGCATCAGCTCCTGTTTCCTGACCTGCTTGAGTTCCAGTCCTGACTTCCTTTGGTGATGAACAGCTGTGTGGAAGTGTAAACTGAATAAACCCTTTCCTCCCCAACTTGTTTCTTGGTCTTGTGCTTGTGCAGGAATAGAAAACCTAAGACACCTCCCCACACCTGATCCTGAACACCTCCATTCTCTTCTACATCCCCTCTCCTAACCAGTTTTCTCCCTCCATGTGCTTTCTACAAGTCTTTTTCCGCCTTCTGAGATTCAAGCATCTTCATTTGGGAATTCCCAGTTGTTTAGCTGCATTGGGTCTGTTGAGTATAGTGTGGGTATCTTGTTTTCTATGTCTAATATCCACTTAGAAGTGAGTACATATCATGCATATGATTTTGGACTGAGTTACCTCACCTAGCATGATATTCTCAAGTTCCATCCTTTTGCCTTCAAATTAATGATGTCTTTGTTTTTAGTAGATGAATAGTATTCCATGTGTTTGGCACCATATTGTGGGTATTCATTTTTTCAAGCTGCTGAAACAAAGGGAGAACTGAGGTTGTTGTCTAATTGCTCTAGCTATAAATTCAAGTACTATATTGAAAAGATATGGAGAGAGAGGTCAGCCTTGTCTAGTCCATGATTTTAGTGAGATTTGTACAAGTTCCTCTCCATTTAGTTTGAAGTTGGCTACCAGTTTGCTGTTTATTGCTCTTACTAGGTTTAGATATGGGCCTGAATTCCTGATCTTTCCAAGACTTTTAGCATGAAAGGATGCTGAATTTTGTTAAATGGTTTTTCAACATCTAATGAAATGACTATGTGGTTTTTTTCTTTGAGTTTGTTTATGTAGTGGATTACATTGATGAATTTCTGTATATTGAACCATCTCTGCATCCCTGGAATGAAGCCTACTTGATCGTGGTGAATGATAATTTTGATGTGTTCTTGGATTCAGTTGGCAAGAATTTTATTGAGTAGTTTTGCATCGATATTCATAAGAGAAATCGTTCTGAAATTCTCTTTGTCGGAACTTTATGTGATTTTGGTATCAGCATAATTGTGGCTTCATAGAATGAGTTGGGTAGTGTTCCTTCTGTTTCTATTTTGTGGAATAGTTTGAAGAGTATTGGTGTTAGGTCTTCTTTGAAGGTCTGATAGAATTCTGTGCTAAAATCATCTGGTCCTGTGCTTTTTTTGGTTGGAAGTCTTCCAATGAGCACTTCTATTTCTTCAGAGGACTGTTTAGATGGTCTATTTGATCCTGATTTAATTTTGGTATTTGGTATCTGTCTAGGAAATTGTCCATTTCGTCCAGATTTTCTAGTTGTATTGAATATAGGCTTTTGTAGTAGGATCTGATGATTCTTTTTGAATTTCCTCAGTTTCTGTTGATATATCTCCCTTTTCATTTCTTTTACAAATGAGGTACCCTTCCATTTGGAGCATAGATGTTCAGAATTGAGAATTCTCCTTGGTGGGTTTTTCCTTTGACCATTATGCAGTATCCTTCTATTTCTTTTTTGATGACTTTAGGTTGAAAGTCAATTTTATCCGATATTAGGATGGCTACTCGAGCTCGTTTCCTGGGACCATTTGCTTGTAAGATTGTTTTCCAGCCTTTTACTCTGAGGTAGTGTTTGTCTTTGACACTGAGGTGCATTTCCTGTACGTAGCAAAACTCTGGGTCCTGTTTACGTATCTAGTCTGTTAGTCTATGTCTTTTTATTGGGGAATTGAGTCCCTTGATATTTAGAGACATTAAGGAATAGTGATTATTGCTTCCTGTTATTTTTGGTGTTATTTTTATGTTTGAGTTGTTATCTTCTTTTGGGCTTGATGATCTTGCTTTTTCCAGGGTGTAGTTTCCCTCCTTGTTTTGGTGATTTCCTCCTATTATGCTTTGCAGGGCTGGGTTTGTGGACAGATATTCTGTAAATTTGGTTTTGTCATTGAATATTTTGTTTTCTCCATCTATGGTGATTGATAGTTTTTCTGGGTATAGTAGTCTGGGCTGGCATTTGTGTTCTCGGTATGAGATCTGCTCAGGATCTTGTACCTTTCATAGTCTCTGGTGAGAAGTCTGGTGTAATTCTGATAGGTCTCCCTTTATATTTTACTTGACTTCTTTCCCTTATTACTTTTAGTATTGTTTCTTTATTTTGGGCATTTGGTGTTTTGATTATTATGTGATGGGAGGAATTTCTTTTCTGGTCCAAACTATTTGGAGTTCTGTAGACTTCTTGTATGTCCACTGGTATCTCTTTCTTTAGGTTAGAGAAATTTTCTTCTATAAATTTGTTGAAGATATTTACTGGCCCATTAAGTTGATAGTCTTCACTCTCTTCTATACCTATTATCCTTAGGTTTGGTCATCTCATTGTGTCCTGGATTACCTGGATGTTTTTTGTCAGGAGCTTTTTGCAGTTTGCATTGACTGTTGTGTCAATGTATTCTATATTATCTTCTGCACCTGAGATTCTCTCTTCTATCTTTTGTATTCTGTTGGTAATGATTGCATCTATGACTCCTGATCTCTTTCCTAGGTTTTCTATCTCCAGAGTTGTCTTTGTTTGTGATTTCTTTATTGTTCCAACTTCCATTTTTAGATCCTGTATGGTTTCGTTCAATTTCTTCACCTGTTTGGTTGTGTTTCCCTGTAATTCTTTTGGGATTTTTGTTTCCTCTTTAAGGACTCCTACCTGTTTACCTGTATTCTCCTGAATTTCTTTAAGGGAGTTGTTTATGTACTTTTTTTCTTTTTTTATTAGATATATTCTTTATTTACATTTCAAATGTTGTCCCCTTTCCTGGTTTCCTTTCTGCCACCACCCCCCAAATTCCATAACCCATCTCCCCTCCCCCCATTTCCCAAGCAACTCTCTCCGGCTTCCCTGTCATGGTATTCCCCTACACTGCAGCATCAAGCCTTCCCAGGACCAGGGGCCTCTCTTCCTTTGATGTCCAACAAGGCCATCCTCTGCTGCCTATGAATCTGGAGCCATGTATAACACCATGTGTACTCTTTGGTTGATGGTTTTGTCCTTTGGAGCTCTGGGAACACTGGGTGTCTCATAGTGTTGTTCCTCTTATGATGCTGCAAACCCCTTCAACTCCTTGGGTCCTTCCTCTAGCTCCTCCACTGGGGACCCTGTGCTCAGTTCAATGGCTGGCTGAGAGTGTCCCCCTCTGTATTTGTCATGCACTAGCATAGCCTCCCAGGTGACAGCTATATCAGGCCCCAGTCAGCAAGCACTTGTGGGCATCCATGATAGTGTCTTGGTTTTGTAACTGTATATGGAATGGATCCCTAGGTGGGGCAGTCTCTAAATGGTCTTTCCCTCAGACTCTGCTCCAAACTTTGTCTCTGTAACTCCTTCTGTGGGTATTTTGTTCCCCCTTCTAAGAAGGACCAGAGTATCCATATTTTGTTCTTCCTTCTTCTTGAGCTTCATTTGATCTGTGAATTGTGTCTTGGGTATTCCAAGCTTCTGGGCTAATATCCACTTGTCAGTGAGTACATGTCATGTGTATTCTTTTGGGTTGGGTTAACTCACTCAGGAAGATATTTTCCAGTTCCACCCATTTGCCTAAGTGTTTCATGAATTCATTGCTTTAAAGTCCTCTATCAGCTCCATGAGATGAAATTTTAAATCCAAATCTTACTTTTCCTATGTGTTGGGGTATCCTTGACTTGCTGTGGTGGGAGAACTCGGTTCTGATGATGCCATGTAGCCTTGGTTTCTGTTGGTAGGGTTCTTGCACTTGCCTTTTGCCATCTGGTTATTTCTGGTGTTAGTTGGTCTTGCTGTCTCTGGCTCGACCTTGTCTCTCCTATGGACCTGTAAGCCTGTGTCAGCACTCCTGTGAGCACAGCTCTCTCCTGGTGGGACCCATGCACTGAGGGCTGTGGAGCAGCCCCAGCTCCAGGGTGCAGATTGAGAATGGAAGGATCCTGTCCCAGTTGCTCCTCTGTTCCTGGGCCCTGTGTGCTCCTAACTAGTCAGCTCTGGACAGTTATTGAATAAAGTGGAGATCTGATCTCCAAGCCCAGAAGTGAAAGTGCTCCAGGGAGCCCAGCTCTTTCCTGGTAGGACCTGTGCACAGAGGGCTGTGGAGCAGCCCCAGCTCCAGGATGCACATGATGAGTGGTGGTCCAATTTATTTGCTGTTCAAGATTCTTATACCTTTATAGCCATTGCCTTCCTTAATTCATGATATTTTCTTTTATGATCTTATTGAATATGTCTTTTGGGCCTGTGTGATATGATTCTTCTATTTTTATTATGCTTTTTTAAATTTGACATTTTATCTGTTCTTTTTTAATTTTATTTGTAATTGATCATCCCATTGATTTACATCTCAAATGATATCCCACTTCCCAGTTAACTCTCCACAAACCACCCCATCCATATCCACCCTCTGCCCCCTCATCTTTGCCTCTAGGAGGGTGATCACCCACCCATATATCCTCTCCCACTCCAATGTTCCAGCATGCCCCTATGCTGGGGCATCAAACCTATATAGGTCCAAGGGACTCCCCTCCCATTGATATCAAATAAGAATATCCATGGATCCCTCCCTGTACACTCCTTGTTTGATGGTCTAGTTCGTGGAAGTACTGGGTCATACAGACAGTCAATATTGTTCATTTTATGGGGTTGCAATTCATTGTGTTCCCAATTTCCTGGATGTATTTTTGTCAGAAATTTTTAGATTTATAATATTTTTACCAGTGAATCTGGAGTTATTATAACTACTAGTATTTGTTATATCTTCAATGCCAAAGTGTCTTTCTTCTGCCTCTTGTATTTTATTGGTGATGTTTGCATCTGTACTTCCTGTCATATTCCTAGATATTTCATTTCCAAAATACTCTAGTTTGTGTTTTCGTTTCTTTTTCCATTTTTGTCTTTTTCTCAGTTTCTTTAAGGAATTTGTTCATTTTTCTCATTAAGGACTTCTATCATTTTCATAAACCTCAAAAATTTGGTTTAATGGTCTTTCCTTTTTTTGTGTTTCACCTGTAATGGAATATGTATTGCTTGCTATAGTAGAATAGTTGAGCTCTGCTGGTGACATATTGCCTTTGCTGTTGTTGACTGTGTTCTCACACTGGCATCAATGTTGGGATTTTGTGTGAATATAGTTCTAGGTGCCTATTTCTGAGGTTATAATTTTTGGATGGTTGTTTTGTTATTTGTTTTCTTTATCTTCTCTGAGAGGGTGTTATCTATGAGCAAGTGGCTTACATGGAGTCTGGTGGATTGTTTTGCCTTTGGTAGAGCAGGGGTTCCTACTCACATTGGATTAGAAACACAGTGAGGAGGAGGGGGAAGGGATTTGTAGATGGGTAACAGTGAGAGAGTGGAGGGGGTTAAGTAAGTGGTCTACATGGAGGTTTGACAGCCAGTGTAGCCTCTGGTCAAGCAGAAGTTTCCTGCCCAAGTTGGGGACAGCAATACAGTGAAGAGGAAAGAATAGTAATGGGAATATGGTGGGTAGGTAATGAAAGCATAAGTGGATTCAGGTGGGCAGCTTACCTTGAGTTCTGGTGGCTGGTATGGCCTTAGGTTATGTGGAATGCCAGCATTCAAGTTGGGAGCTGGGACTCAGTGGTGAGGAAGAAAGGTGAGATTGAAAGAAGGGTGTGTGGGCAGAGAGAAACAGGGGAATGACCCATGGGTGTGCAGCCTACATGGGGTTTTTGTGGCTTGCATAGTCTCTTGGAGAAGATAATTCTAGACAAAGTCTTTGGATGAAAAAATCCCACCTGTATAGGTGCAGCCAAGATGATAATGTTCACAAGATGAAGTCTAGCTTAATAAAATTCATATATAAGTTTTCCTTTAGTGCCTTTTAGATTGGAGATTTTCTCTGTGTGTCTCCCTGCCAAAGAAAGAATGGGAAGAAATGCTTACTAGAGTGTTAATATTCATACAGTGATGTCCAGGAAACACAGGTAAGCTCAGGATTCCAGGCATCATAAAACAACTGTACCTCATTTTTAAGCCAGTATCTAGTTATGATATGCTTAAAAAGAACATTGTAGTGTCATATTTGGTATCACTGACAATGCCTCCATAGAGATATTGGGCACCTTCAAAAAAGAAATGAAATATTTATCCCCATTGAAAATAAGTTTTCACCTTCATGTGGCTAAAGATGATATCTACCTGTTGGCTAGACATTAATGAGTAGTTGAAGAGATGGTAGGGAATATTTCAAATGTTTCCTTTGAGGAACATCTCAATCCTTCAAGTTGTTACAATCAAATTGTAGTAGGGAATAATCCATTCTGGACCAATTCATTGGTTTAGTGAATTTCCAGTGCATTACATCCAATAATACTATTTCAATCTCCCAAAATTAAGGTGTTACTAAGTTCTTTGTGAAAGAACATTAGTAATTAGACTAGACACTGATATTTTCTAAGAAGTTACTATGCAACACATTTCCCACATAAGCTCCAGGACTGCAGAGTCTCTCAAAGTGCCAATGAAGCCAGTGTTTCACCCAAGCTCTCTTTTTCTGCAGTGATATCATGATGATTTTGGCACTTCCAAAGCCTAATAGACTGTGCTTTTTTTATAGCAAATCTTTTGTTTACAGAAGCAATCCAGGTTACAGGCAAGGGCATGAATTTAGCAATCATTAGGTGTTTGAGTTCTGTGCTATATAGAAAGATCAAGATTTATTAGGTAATAAAAGCATGTCCCTTTATACCATTCTTGAACTTCTGTTAATTGCTGGCTTTTATAATCAGTTCATTTAACTTAAAAATCTCAATACATAGCAGGGAAGATGCATGTGATGAGTCAATCAATGGTCCAGATACTGAATTTCATAAACTGACCACTATTGCTGAACAATTATGAGATTTTTTTTAAAGCACTTTCCCTCAACCCAAATATTACATCACTTTAGAGAAATTTGTTTGTGAAGGTTGGAATTTCTGATTGTTTTTCCTCATTACTATACACATAAGTGGTTTGATCACCTAGGATATGATATTTTCTTTCTTTTTAAATTTAAGGATTATTGAAGTTTATTTCATTAGTCACTTTATATCCCACTCACTACTCTCCTCCTGGTCACTACTCCCACAATCTTTCTCCCATCTTTCTTCCCCTTCTCCTCTGAGTGGGTGGGGTAACATAAAAAGGCAGACCTGTAAGAATTACACCCAACTTCTATTTTAATTGGTTATCTTATTTATTTACATTTCAAATGTTATTCCTCTTCCCGGTTGGTTTCCCCTCTACAAACCCCCTATCTAATTCCTCCTTCCTGTTCTTCTATGAGGTTGCTCCCCACCTACCCACCCACTGTGGGCCTGTTCCATTGTTCTAGCAAAGTGGGTTTAGATGGAAGGAAGCAGCCCATGGTTTTATAGCTTTATGGTAGAAGAGTAGAGTGAGAGAGGGGAGTTACAGAGGTAGAAGCCAGCCATGGCAATGTGGAAAGAGGGGGAAAGGAAGGAGGAAGGGAAGAGCCCAAGGGGGTAAGAGAAGGGGAAAGAGAAGAAAGAGTAAGATAGAGAGGAGGGGGCAAACACAGGAGAGACATGTGGCTGTTAGTCACATAGTTGTAGCACCAAGTCTTCCCCACATATAAATAAGGTTTTCCCAAGCTCTCAATCCAAGCCAATGAGAAGTACCTGCTGCCAAACCCTGGAGCACCCCCAAATTATATATAAACCCTATCCTGAATCCTATAGTCAAATAAAGGTTGTTCAAGGATTACTCTGTCATCGGGTAGTTTCTGTTTTAAATGCTATAACATGAGGGAAGAGATCCTCTCTCCCAAAAACACCAACTGCAGTCCTCCCTGGCTAGGCAGCCTTTGTCAGTCCCAGACCAGACTGGGCACAGAGCAGCGCAGGTAATCAAGAAAGTAGCAGCAACAGCAGAGGAAGCACCGAGACAGAGGAAGAAGCTTTCAAGTCGGCAGCCCCTGCCCTTCCCCTCTGCCAGAACCCTCACACATGCACCCAGCAGGGCCTCCACACGCGGGCCCACACATCCCTTTTATAGTGGGCTGGGCTACCTGGTTATTGCCAGGTAACTGTGGGGTGGGGCAAACCTGGCTATAGCCAAGTAACTGTGGGGGTGGAGTCCAGCCAGAATACTAGGAGCCTGGGGTGTGGTCCTATGTGACTGATGGCCACAGAATTATGGAGTTGAGGGCATGGTGTCAGGTGCCCAGTGTCTGGAGGCATGGGAAAACAGCCTTCCATCCTTGCAGATTAAATCCACTGGGTTTCTGGGGTTTAAACCTAGCTCAACCAGAACACAGATTGCCTTTCAAAGTCTGACAACCCACCACTCCTGCCTCACCAACCTAGCATTCCCCAACACTGGGGCATCAGGCCTTCACAGGACAAAGGGTCTCCCCTCCCATTGATACCAGATAAGGCAATCCTCTGCAACATATGCAGTTGGAGTCATGTGTCCCTCCATGTGTACACTTTGGTTGGTGGTTTAGTCCCTGGGAGCTCTGAGGGGTCTGGTTAGCTGATATTGTTGTTCTTCCTATAGGGTTGCAAATCCTTTCAGCAACTTCAGTCCTTCCCCTAACTCCTCCACTGGGGACCCTTGCTCAGTCTGATGGTTGACTGTGAGCATCCTCATATGTATTGGTCATTGGTTATTAAGCAAAAAGCTTGAAATACCCATGATACACCTCACAAACTATATGAAACTCGAGAAGAAGAAAGACCAAAGTGTGGATGCTTCAGTCCTATTTAGATGAGGGAACAAAATAATCACAGGAGTAGAGGGAGAGAGGGACTCAGGAGGGATAGAGGAAGGGGAGAAAAGGGGGGGGCAGGATCAGGGGTGGGAGAAAACAGGAGAGATATACAGAGTCAGAAAATTGTATACCCAACTTCTAAATAGAGACTCTAAAAGCTTGAAGAGCCTCAAAAGATATCTTGTGTCCTCTAAAAAAACAAACAAACAAACAAACAAAAAAAACCAGAGATGCCAAGCTCGCCTGTATACCCAAAATATTCTCAATCACCATAGATGGAGAAAAGAAGATATTTCAAGACAAATCCAAATTCAAGCAATACATATACACTAATCCAGCCCTAAAGAAAACATTAGAAGTAAAACTCCAAACCAGGAAGCATCACTACATCCAAGAAAACACAGGAAATAAGTAATTCCAAAACAGAAAAATGAAGGGAAGAACACATACAATCACACCCGCACACACACATACACTCAATAATAAAGGAATAAGATTTGAAAAACCCAGATGCTTATCAACTGATAAATATTAATGAAATGTGGTACACTTGCAGATCAGAATATTATTAGTTGTTAAGAAAAATTTACAAAATCAGGAGGTAAATGGTAGGGCTAGAAAAAAATCAGTGTGTGAGATTTCCCAGAAACAGAAAGACAATTATCTTTCCCAAGGGAGGAATAAGGAAATTAACCCACCTCCAAAACTTTTGACCCAAAATTTACCCTGTCTACAAGAAATGCAGGAACAAGTTGGAACAGTGGCTGAGGGAATGGACAACCAACAACTGACCCAACTCAAGATCCATCCCATGGGCAAGCACCAACCCCTGATACTATTATTGATACTCTGTTGTACTTGCAGACAGCATTCTAGCATAACTGTATTCTGAAAGACTCCACCCAGCAGCTGATTGAAACAGAATCAGGAACACTGAGTCAAACATTGGATGGGGCTTGGGGAGGTTATGGAAGAGTTGACAGGAGATTGAGGGACCCAGAGTGGATAGGAAGTCCACTCTGAATCAATTAAACTGGACACCAATGGGCTCTCAGAGAGTGAGCCACCAACAAAAGAGTATGTATTCATGGGATGACCTAGTACCCCTGTACATATGTAGCAGATTTTCAGCTTGGTCTTCATGTGGGCCCTGAATAACTGGAGCACAGTCTGTCTGTAAAGCTGTTGCCTGTCTGTGGAATACATTGTTCTAGCTGGGCTGCCTTGTCTGGCTCAGTGGAAGAGGATATGCTTAGTCATGAAGACACTTGACATGCCAGGGAGGGGGATATGCAGCAGTGGCCTCCACCCTGTCAGAGGAGAAGGGGAGGGGCTAGGGAGGGACTGAAGAGGAGAAACTGGGAGGCAGGACAACAATCAGAATGTAAAGTAAATAAATAAATGAAAAAAGAAAAAATAAAAATAATTCAAGAAATTACACATCAAAAAAACAAAACAGAGATTTCTCAACAGAGGAATCTCTAATGGCCAAGAAGCACTTAATGAGATGTTCAACATCCTTAGTCATCAAGGAAATACAAATCAAAATGACTCTGAGATTCCATATTACACTTGTCAGAATGGCTTAGATGAAAAAGCTCAAGGAAAATCTTGTGCTGTGAGGTTCTGGAGCAAAAAGAGCACTCCTTTCTTGCTGGTGAAAACTTGGACAACTGTGAAAATCATTATCAAGGTTCCTCAGAAAAATTGAAATCAATCTACCTAAAAACCCACTTCTACATGGTTGTGTACACAAAGGACCCTCAATCCTACCATAATGACGCTTACTCAACTATGTTCACTATAGCCCTATTCATAATAGCCAGATACTTAAAACAAAGTAGATGTGCCTTAACAGAAGAATGGAGAAATAAAATGTGGTACATTCATACACAGAATACTATTCATCTATTAGACTTATGAATTTTGCAGGCAAATGAATGGAAATAGAAAATACTCTGATTGATGTAACCCAAGCCCCAAAAGGCAAACATGGTATATTCTTTCTCATAAGTCCACAGAAGCCATAAAGTAGGAAGTACCCATGCTACAATCCACAGACCCCAAGAAGCTAAGTAATAAGGAAGACCTAAAGTAAGATGTTTGAATCTCACTGAGAAGGGAAAATAAAATAGATACTGGGAGTGAATGGAGAGAGGTAACTGTGTGGGAGACAGTGTGAGGAGAGAGGGAAAGAGAATTTGAATTGGTGAGGAGGGGCATCTCTGGATGAACTAGAAACTAGGACAAAGGAAATACCTAGGAACTTATAAGGGTGACTACAGATAAGACTCTTATCAATAAGAAATATGAAACCTGCTGTAACCAGGACATGTGGCAAATGGTGGACACCAACTTACCCACAAAAATCTTCTATCAGTTTAGAGTGGGCTTTCTATCCAGCCCACTCTATCCAGTTTTCAGTTGTGCAGACCTAGGCTCCTCTACTGTAGTTGGCCATGGTGGATGGGCAGTCCACCTTAGTTTGTAATAGAGGTTAACTATGTGGGTGGGCCTCACACACCCAGACAGAGGGGCTAGCATACTTCCCAAGCTTGTGTCCCACCTTCTTTGTCCAACTTGTTTCTCCTTTTCTGTTTCCCATCCTGCAGTCACAATTGTCCAAATTTGACACCATTACTTCCTAGCCTGCCGGCCCGGACCTCCCATCCTGATTGGGTTTCAGGAGCCACTTGTGTTATGCTTCTCCTCAAACCCCTATCCTTGGCCCTCTGTAGCTTTGGTCGGTAGACCTTTATGAGGGCCTTGTAGCCTTAGGTCTGCAGGTCCAGAGAAAGACTAGCAGAGAGATAATGCACTCAGAAGGAGAACAAGTATTAGGGAGATGGGTTACGAACACAAAAATACTTGAAATGCCTTGAGTGGTTTGTGTCCCATGCGATAAGGAGTACTGGATAAGCATTGGTACAACCTAGAAGTTCCCATGTTGGAGGAACCCCAAAAGCACGAGCTGCCCTGGGTCACTCACTAAGCTGGAATCCATTGGTAGCCTGCACATGGATGTCCCCTGTGGGTTTGCCACCTCTGACTTGCCTCCTTCCCTCTTGCTTTGCAGTGGACATCCTCATCATGGATGATGACAATGTTCCCAGCTGGCCCCCAGCCAAGCTGTCCCACCCCAGTCTGAATCTCCTCCTGGGCCCCTGCCCTGGCAGCAGCCACCAGCACCCTACATCTGCACTGAGTGTGGCAAAAGCTTCAGCCACTTGTTGAAGCTGATGAGGTACCAAGGCAGGTACACAGGTGAGTGGCCCGACGTCTGCAGCACCAGCGCATCCACACAGGTGAGAAGCCTTATACCCGCTCAGAGTGCAGCAAGCACTTTAGCTGGGGCTCCAACCTCATGCAGCACCAGTGCATCTGCAAGGGTGAGAAGATTTATACTTGCCCCGGACTGCAGCCACAGCTTCACACAAAGCAAGAGCCTGGCCAAGCACCAGCGCTCCCACAGTGGTCTAAAGCACTTTGTGTGCCCATGCTGCAGCAGTGACTTCAGTCAGCCCAAGAGCCTGGCACTCCACCCGCGGTTGCACCAAGTTGTCAGGGCCAAGACGCTGGAGGCGGCCACAGCAACAGATGGCGAAATTGCCATCCCAGTGGGCAATAGCAAGAACATCATTGTGGTGTGCCCACCAGGGGATGGCTCTGCAGCAGCCATAGCTCTGCCGGGCCAGGGTGGGGTCGCAGGCAACGAGGACAAGGTCAAGCAGGGCATCAGCTCCCAAGCCATAGGTATGCATGGCGTGCCAGAAGGGCTTTGGGCACAGGGCCGGGCTGTTGGCCCACCTGCTCACTCAGCAAGGGGATGGACTGGGGGTAGTGGGTTGTGAGGAATCTGCACACATCTGCATGGAGTGTGGTGAGTGCAGGGTGCCATGCTGCGGAGACACAAAAAGATTCATGCAGTTGGGGCACCTTCAGTCTGCAGCAGCTACAGATAGAGTTTCTATAGGGTGGGCAGAAAGTTGGATGGCGAGGACCAGTTGGCTAGTGCACTATGTGCGGAGTGTCCAGGTGGGGAGGCCTGGTAGGGATGGGGATGCCCAGGAGGGGGTGGACAGGGTCCCTTGAGTTTGGTGGGGACTACTAGTGAACAAGACCATGAGGGAGGCCAAGAGAACCAGACCACAGAAAGAAGCAGTGGCCTCACTCTCTCCTTCCTTACTCCGTGCTGTTCTGGGTGTGAGGGACCAGCAGCTATCAGGTTCTCAGGACTGCCCACAGCCTCTCTACTGAACCGCCCTACTGCCTGGCGGACCAGACTTTTGTAGGTTCAAGCCTGGGAGCCAGAGACTTAAGAGAACTGCAAGGATCAATTGGCAATAGACCCTCAAGGGAAAGACCACCCCTACTACAGGTATCAGGCCGTGGTGTCATAAGGAATGGAGGGAATCCTGGCCTTATGGATTGAGAGGGTCTTCCTTCTCTTCTAGAATTTTCTTTTAATCATACCATTTGACCCCTTCCATTATTTTTTTTCTGACCCATGGGTCCTTATCGATTTTCTAGCCCAAGTCGTTCTTGTCCCTCCTGGATTTGCAGTAGCAGAGGTGTGAAGTAGCCTCCTATTCATGGTCTCATTGAGAGATGGGGTCCTGTGTGTTCCATGTCCTGGCAGTGGAAGAAGGGGTGTGGGGGCAAAACATGGCATTATTCAATTGTCCCAGTTTCTGCCTGTTT